>CP053454.1:22603026-22945786 GCA_022644695.1 Cenchrus purpureus | reverse complement strand
GACTACTTATCAAGCTGGCCATGATATCTCTTAATGATGGAACTTAGTGAATATTTATGTTTGATTAATTGAATTGCACAATTATGCTTGTAATAGCTTGCTCATTTAGAAACGAGTAATCAACTAGAATCTGAGCTAAAATGTTGAAAGTAAGGAAATACTCTTTATTGCTTTTCAACAAAAGAACCCCTCTGGCCAAAAAGCCTCTCATGTCTAGAGTCGGTGATGTAGTTGTCACCCGACGGGTAAGACTTGCTGAGTATTAGTATACTCAACCTTGCTATAATTTTGTTGATTTCGTGTAATCTTTGTTAGTGATGTGTGGCTGGAGAGATCCCACAGCCGGAGGCTGGAGTGGGTGGAGGACGACGAGTGAAGGCATCATGGCAGGCCTCCTTTGATGCTCATCGCACCACTTAGTTATATTTCCGTTGTTTTCGAACTCTGAACCTCGTTTATCATGTCAAGTACTTCGGGTTGTAATAATTAAACACTTCGGGGCAAATTTGGATTTAAATTATGTGTTGTACTCTGGACTCGCCTTCGTGTGAGTTTTAATGCATATTGTCGATCCTTTGTTACTATGTAAGTGATTTTACCGGGCTCGACCGGCAATGACGGGATGATACTTGATTATCGCTCAATGACCAAAGTGGATTGGTTTAGGCGATAGTACGGTATTTTCCTGGACGGATTGTCACATAATTCTAAAAAAAAACACTATGGATATAGATGTAATTCTAAAAAAATACACTATGGATATGATTCCATTATTGTGCATATTTTTATACCTACAGGATATACATATATCTCTTAAAAAGGCAGGGTAAAAAAATAGTATATTGCTCCATCACCCTATATAAACTGAGGACCTCTCAGAGTGCTACTGTATCCAACTTATGCATCACTTGATAGAGATGGCAACCGCAAACCAAGCGATGTGCTATATGATTCTCATATTGCTGGTCTTTGCTTCAAGTATGCTCTTGCACACACTCTATAGATGTTGTTGTTGTTGTTTTGTCTATCTATAGATGTTGACTAATTGGAAGACCGTGTTTCCTCGAAATTACTCTCAGGTTGGGAGCCTACAGCTCAACTCCCAGATCCGGACTGCTGGTTCCCACCACATCACACGGTTTCTTGCCCACCCGTGTGGAAGAGGAGCGATGCATGCAAGAATCAATGCATCCTGGAGAGGAATGTCGATGGACAATGTGCTCTTGTCGTTAGGTCATTTAAAACATATTATTCTTGCATGTGTCGCAAAGCGAACTGCCCATGAAAAATAGTGCGGTGATGTTTGTTCAGAAAAAGGGCAATCCACGCAAGGTGATAAAGAAAAATACATGTGTGTGGCTGCAGTATCAGGGTGCCCCATCTCACCTATTTATTAAAACACAACCGGCACAGTAGTGCCAAAGTAAGAACCTATTTATTAAAAGTTTATGTATACTTTCATGGGAGGCGTTGCTGGCTTGACTGATCCACAAATGCCGAAGTGCCTGGGGTCATTCATCCTCAGCGCGGCGATGACGCCGCCTGCCAGTGCCCTCGCCAAACGAATCAAGAAACGTCAGTGTCATCCTGCCACCAAGTGCTTGGTGATTTGATTCACACGAAACGCCAACTGCACACACTAGGAACGCGAAAGGAACTAGCAATGCAGGCACACTAGGCGGTGGCTTCCATTCTCGGCTCGAAGAAGAGGTCGGCACGCCGCACCAGCTCTTCCGCCGGAAACATATAAGAATGCTGATGGAAAAAGTTTCCGACAAAAAAAAATCTCGCTGCCAGAATAAAACAAAACAATCGATAAAAAAATGTTTCTCGTGAAAAATTACCTTACAAAAATAAAAAAGTAAATGTCAAGAATGGGATTCGAACCCATGCCCTTTCGGACCAGTACCTGAAACTGGCGCTTTAGACCAACTCGGCCATCTTGACTTATATGCTTAGTCACCGAATTTGTTTATGAAATCAATTAGTGATCTTGCCCTACTATGAAACTTAATGGTGATTTCACCTATTTCGGGCCCTATTTCGGGCCGCTGCCGCCGGAGCTCCGAGGGAAGAGCTTAGGCCCTGTCTGGAACATGGGATTTTCACAGCGAATCAGTGCCCGGCGTTGGGGTCGTGCCTCCCGCTGCTGTTAGGGTAGGATCCGTCCGCAGTATGCCTGAATGGCCTGCCGGGCGCCGACCACTCGGCTTTCAAGGGTGAGTCTTGCCAGGTTCTTACCTAGCTGCAGCACGAACATGGTTGTGCTGAAGGAGGGAAAAATTGGATAAGCTCAGGGAAGACCATCCTCCTTGTCTATTTCCATTGGATTGAGTCTTTTTTCTATTTCATTTTTTTTCAAGTGGACATCACCTAACAGAGTTACAAAACAAGGGCAAACGGAGCTTTCGTCTACGAAAAGGAGGGGCAAATTCACAAAATTGAAAAAATAAGGGTAAAATCACCATTAAACTTCATAGGGTAAGATCACCAATCTCCCTTTATAAATAATAGTAGAATATGCATAGATAGTTCAGAGTAACAGTATTTATAAATACATCTATTTCTTGTAATCATGTTTTCCTACATTCCTATATTCTTTTCCCATTCCAAACGATCATCTTCATCTCATAATTTGATCTCATTAAATTTAGTTTTCAACGCTACATACACATTGTTTTGCTTTGCCTACTAAAAGTTCTAAATTTTCATTAAAAACAGGGGCCTTAGTATGCTGCTATAAAATACTTGCCCAGTGCCCGGCGTTGGGGGCCTCCCGCTGAAAATGGTGGATCCGTCCGCAGTATGAGGCATTGCATATTTCAAAACCATGCTTTCGTTGGTGAGCAGCAGGTTCTTTTACCTAGCTGCAGCACGAACGGGTGAAGGAGGCCTATGGATAAGCTCAAATTTTGTCTATTTCCATTTCTTTTGAGTCTTTATATTAGTTATAGTGGATGAATTTATACTCAGGTTACAAAACATTTGATTACAAATCCAAGCATGTCAAATTTACATGACAAAAAATCAAAAATTAATGGGTAAGTTATTGAACAAAAATTATAAAGTTTGAATCGTTTTGCGTGTGCACCTTATAAATGAGAATTCAAAAATAAATTTAGTTTTCAACCACATTGTTGCTTTGCCTACTAAAAGTTCTAAAGAAAACGAGGACTGCTATAAAATACATTGCAACAGTAAAAGAAAATGGTGGAACCGATGAAGAGGCATTGCATATTTCAAAATACTCCCTCCATTCTTGTTTATAAGGCGTGAGCTAACATGACACGGTCTTCTAAAATATACTTCGACTATTTATTTCTTTTATATTATATTAGTTATGATTATGAATTTATACTCATCGGAAAAGTACATTTGATTACAAATCCAAGCATGTCAAATTTACATGACAAAACAAAAAAATTAATGGGTAAGTTATTGAACAAAAATTATAAAGTTTGAATCTCGTTTTGCGTGTGCACCTTATAAATGAGAATGGAGGAAGTAAAAAAGAGGGCTACTAGGGGGATATATAGGGCCCTGATTATTTTTTAATCAGGAACCCACCAAGAGTATATTTGATCTCAAAGAAAAAAATTTAGTTTTCAACCACATTGTTGCTTTGCCTACTAAAAGTTCTAAAGAAAAACGAGGACTGCTATAAAATACTGATTGCAACAGTAAAAGAGAAAATGGTGGAACCGATGAAGAGGCATTGCATATTTCAAAAATACTCCCTCCATTCTTGTTTATAAGGCGTGAGCTAACATGACACGGTCTTCTAAAATATACTTCGACTATTTATTTCTTTTATATTATATTAGTTATGGCTATGAATTTATACTCATCGGAAAAGTACATTTGATTACAAATCCAAGCATATCAAATTTACATGACAAAACAAAAATTAATGGGTGAGCAGTTATTGATCAAAAATTATAAAGTTTGAATCTCACTATGCGCTATAAATGAGAAGGAGGGAGGATTGAAACAAGTAGAGAAAATGGTGGAACCCATGAAGAGGCATTACATATTTCAAAAAAATCCCTCCTCTTGTTTATAAGGCGGAGCTAACACACACAGTCTTCTAAAAATATACCTATTTATTTTTTATATTATATTATATTAGTTAGATTACAAATTCAAACATGTCAAATTTACATGACAAAAAAATTAATGGGTAAGTTATTGATCAAAAATTATAAAGTTTGAATCGTTTTGTGTATGCGCCTTATAAATGAGAACGGAGGAAGTAAAAAGAAGGCTAATAGAGGATATATAGGGCCCTGATTATTTTTAATCAGGAACCCACCAACCCTATCCTGGGAGGGGCAACCCACACAAGGCATCGGTGCTTGTGTTATTAAGGCCAAAGCACCGGTAGAAAACCTTTCAAGAAAAGAAACATACTCCCCTGCAACTCGACCCACATGGAAGAGGGAGTGCAGCATGGTTTAGGTTTTAGGCGCACTAGACGTGCGTTGTGTTGGAGCCCTCCCATAGGTCATCACTTCACCTCTACTGTTGGCCCCCTCAGCTCACCATTTTCACTGCAGGTGAGCAGTGTGGGATTAAAATTCTCACTGCGCCGCTCACTGACTCACTGAGCCGCTCAGGGAAGAGTGGATGGAAGGAAATGGGCCAGGGTTTGCCCAAGTAGACGTCTGCACCCATCCAGTGAAAGATTCACATCACACAAAATCCAACCTTTTGTTCTGAACAACCAAAAGATCACACAGGAACACAGACCAGTTTTTAATTTAAACACACCGAATTTATTAGAACTCAACCCTTGAAGCTTCTCCTCACTTCCTGATTCCTGTTGCTTGTCACAAAACATAACTGAAATCCCTCACATTAGCCAGAACCATAGAGGAAACGGGAACTTATATGTACAGAAGAGAGCCATAGAGGTGGCTAAGCCCTAGCCCTACTGGTCATCCAGCTTCCAGACCTCATGGAGGAGCCTGTACCGCCGTGCTCGAGTTGCTGATCCGCTTCAGCTTTGCAAGCGGGTTCGACGACATGTTGGAGATGAAAGTCAGTGGGGAGCTCAGCTCATCCAGCTCGTCACCGTGTTGGACTTGCGAAGGATGGCGGAACCGCTCTTCCTGGGATCGCCGATGGCGCTTAGTATTGCGCCAGAAGCAGGAGGACTATACAAGATTGGTGATGCACCACATGGGATCAAGTGTATGCCCTTGTTACAGTCCAGGTGGTCCTAGCAACAGGGAAGATCGAATAGATTGTCAGATATGTTCCATTAACTGAACCGAAGCAACCACAATTTGGCTCAGACTGCATATTGCTACACAGACTTGGAATTAGGAAAACTATTTTGGTAGTTTGCTCTTTAACTACTGGTAGTTTCCTTCTTGTCAAATATAACAATGTCCACATTCAGTTTTTCAAATTTAGAATCATATAAAAACTATTTTGGTTCCCTTGAAAAAGTAGAAGTAACAAAAGAATGCAGCTCTCGTGTTTCAGTCATACTGACTTTAAAGTTATAGGTGTATTAGGAAAACGTGATAAGTAAATATGCAGTTAAAATTTTCAAAGTAACCATTGTGTCTTATAAAGGGAACATAATGGGTTTTATACCCTTAACTGCAAGCAAATTATGCTCTCAACCTTTGGGGATGTTTACTGCATCTGAAAGTTAAATGAACAAACCTCCAATTCTAGTGCTTCAAGTAAAGAGTTTTGTATCGGATCCGGGCAAAATTCATCTGGTACAAAGCCCACAAGGATATTCTTGACGATTGATGAACTGAAGGTAGGACAAAGCTGTGAAACATGATATGGTACAGTTAGGTACTATTAAAAAATTTCAAAATTGACAAAAAAAAGGTTGAAATTTGGGGACAGTTAGGAGTGCATGCCTCTCTTCTAGTACTGGTATCCATGAGCACATCCTTGGGGAGCATCAAAAGATCACTCAATGCATTCAGGAGATAGAATGGCTTCCGGATTCAGCAAAGCCATTTTCACCATCTGTATTCTCAACATCCGGATAGTCATCCATATCCATACCAAACAAGTCAGTAAGACTTCTGGACCAGCTGCCAATCTATAAGAAAGATATATGGCATTGGTTGGATAGCAAGGAAGATCCATCAATCTATGTCATGTGACCTCAACAGTAAGCATGACTTACAGCATTTTTCAGTTGGACCCCAGCACCAAAGCTAAATTTCCCAGATGGTATTGGAAGAACCTTAGGATCAGTTATTGGGTCAGACATGGGGTCTGTTGGAATTTCATCATCTGATTCACGTAATATAGCATTGAACATTGCTACATCCAATCTAGCTATGCATTGCTCCATAACCTGTTGAGGGGAGATAATGTTTGGAGTTACTACAAGTAAAGGATTTTATACAATTATACATACTCCATAACATTTTTCATTCTCAGTGCTGCAAGCTTGAATCAAGATAAATTTAAGGATTAAAATGCCTTATTCTATGTGATAACATAGATATCATGATGCTTACAGTGAATCACACTGAACTAAAAAAAGAAATGTGGTTTTATGGCATAATGCTGATCTACAATTTTATTGGTTAGATTCCACAGTAATCTAACCAAGGAATTTTTTTTTGGTAAGAGGGAAGCATTAACAGTTTCTTTTCATGCAAGAAATACCAAATGTGTAATAAAATATTTCTAAACCTATTTTCTTAAAATAGAGCACGCTCAGATATTGCTCAATCAGATGAAGCTCACCAATTTGGCCAACATAGGTAGGCATCCACACTCATGTCCAGCTGCCCTTACTGGGCAAAGCCTTTCTGACGCCTCTTTGAAAGCCTTTTTCCATATGTCCATGGAAATAGTTGCTTGTTGCTGGTCTCCCACAACAGTAATCCTTCCATAGCTTCTTTTGCATTCGAACTAGTTTTTAAGTCACTGGATATATGAGCAGATTGCATATGTGGTGTGAATGTCTGCAAATTAAGGTTCATGTTGCATCAGGTTTAACAAATTCCCAGAAATAAAGGGACATGCAATGAAGGATACAAGAAATATACCTGCCACCAAAGGGTTTCAACAATTCGTGAAAATATCCATGATTCAATCTTCTTTATTGCAGCTATAAATGTGTCAACATCTTCCCAGTTATCAAACTCAGGGAAACCAGTTTTCCTTTCTTCCTATTAAGTGACTCCACATCGATGCAGAATTTTTCCTATATGTTGTTTTGGAACTATAACCAGAACTGATGCCATTTGTAGTACCCGATTGCTTAGAAGTTTCAGTAACAATTCCTCGCAATACCACACAGTTTGATAACCAGAAACTCAACCTGATAAAAGAAACCTCATGTCAATCTACAGATGAATCAATACTCCATAATGCTTAAAATTACATCCCTGCTGTTAGGTAACAGTACATTTAAGATAATGGCAAAAGAAAAGCCAATAGCATAAAGTATAAACATTTGCTGAGTCATTGCCAATTGTTCTACCATAAAAAATTTATAATTCCTTGGAACAGTGAAGAGTAAATCTCATGCACCTTGCGATATCATATCCACAAGCTTTTGCAACCAAAACCAGCCCAGAGGTAGCACTCCTTGCTGCACTTCCCATCTTATCTCTCGAAAAGTTTTTTAGTGCATGCACGAAATGCCTGGAGATCCTTCGTGCTGGTGTATGGACCTTGTTCACTGAGCTACCATGTTCTGCAATTATTGAATAAAGGCCTATCTCAGCAGCAGCGATTTCTCTTAGCTCTGCTTCAAGCAACTCAACCTTAAGTTCGAGTTCTCGAACTTTGCTGTCATTTCGATTATTTGAAATGCGTATTGGCTGCTGGACTTGCAGTCCATCATCAGCACTGGCCGTATTCTCATGAACAATTGCAGCATCCTGGGAATCAAATTCCTTCACTTCCTCCTTTTGCGCATCAACTTTCTTATTTGTGACACTTCCATTAGCATCTGGAACTCTCATACTGAACCTCATATTTCTTGCTCTATCAGTAGTTAAAGTGCTATATGTTCTATCCCCAAAGTGTCTTTGGTTGGATTCGGTCATACCATATGCAAATGACATTTTACGACCACTTCTGAATGCATTATGTGGTGGAAGAGACGGAGTTTGCTCTCTGGGCAAATCTGATGTGAGAGACAGATTCCCTGGATGGCCATTTTCCTTTCGGACTTCAATTGAATACTTTTCGACTTCTTCACTCCTCATTTTCGTACTGGATGATGCCACTTCACGCTGAGAATCAAATGACGAGCTGGTGCCTTCATTACCAGCCAAGCTGATATCCTTCCCCTAGCAAGTTCGAAATAGACTCAGATATGGAAATTGGAGACAGTGTCAAGAATAGTGATGTGATGGGAAACTACAAGCACAATAACAGAATTACACTGTTTCTACTTTTATTGATGCTTGCAAGCATGAAATTCCAACTTTATCAACAGATAACATGTAATTACTTAACAACATAAGAAAACATGGATGATAAAAAAGGAAAATGGATACATGGAGTGTGGACTGTTCTATCAACCATACTGACAGCTAAGGCTCGCCTTGACCGAACAATATGGAAGTTCAAGGATATTTAACTATTTGCCTACGGATGGCACCTCTCCATTGACATTCTTACAAATGCACTTACATATTTGCCACATCTCTACAAGTGAAGCAACGTATTTGCCACTTTCGCTGACGTGGCGAGCCAACTCACCCTCGCCAGCGTGGATTGAGATGTGAAAAGACTAAAATGCTCTGCTTTTATCCTATCAGCCATCCACTCTCTTCTCTTTTCGGTCACTGACATGTGGGGCCCATATGTCAGGGTCATCTTCAACCCCACCCACTTCTCAAGTTATCAGTTCTCACGGGGGTGGGGAGCAAGGCATCGCTGGCCTGGCCGGGCTGGCGCCGCTCAGCCCTGAGGGCGGTGCTTGCTGGGAGGTCGCTGCTTGCCCCACCGATGGGCAGAGCTGCCGCGGCCGCCGTTTGTCCAGTCAGGAAGGCAGCTGCTTGGCGCCCCTAGGGGCGAAGCTCACCAGGCTGCCCCCGCGGACGAGCCTCGCCAGGCTGGATTCACGCGAGTCCGTTGGGATTTGAGAAGTAGCAGCGAGATGAGAGGAAAGGTTGAAGATGACTTTGACATGTGGACCCCACATGTCATAGGTTGCAAAGAGAGAAGAGGGGGATGGCTGGTAGGATAATAGGGGTATTTTTGTCTTTTTACATGCGAATCCACGCTGGCAAGGGAGAGTTGGCTCGCCACATCAGCGAAAGTGGCAAATCGTTGCTTCGCTAGAGGGTGGCAAATATGTGGCGCATTTGGAAGGATGTCAACGAAGAGGTGCCATCCGTGGATGGCATAACAATAGTTAAATATCCCAAGTTCAAAGAATGAATACAGGATATATTAGCACCATTTTGGTAATTCTAATAGAAACATCATAGTATTAACCTCTTGCCTGGTGTTACTTGTATTCAAACTATAATTTGGAAAAGCAACTTCTATTTAAAGCAAGATAGACATGCACAATAGTGAATTACACATCTAAAATAGGATTCTTCTTGTACCTTGAGTGATTCCTGAGATCTGTTGCTACCCGTAGGAACAGTTCCACCCGAGCGGTATGGGTGAGCTTCCTCTTCATCATCATCAGTGAAAGAAGCAAACTCAGTATCTTCAGTGTACTCCTCACTCATCGCGTTGCTGAGACGCAATTCCTTTGAATCTTTATCAATAGATGCCTCTTTTGATAATGCATCTCTTGAGGAAACACTTGAGTTATCCCCATCCAATGGCTGGATTCGAAGGTAAACCATGGGCTGGGCATTGCTTTTGAAACTCCTCTTGGAATTGAGAGGTACAGGTACACTTGAGTCCTCATGAAACATTGCATGCTCTGCCAAGTCTAATGTTGCAGTCCCCAAATGCTGACCCTTCAACTTATCCCTCCTTGGCTCATACAAGTTCAACTCAAGCAGGTTCTTCTGCCACTTTCCACTCTTGGATGACCCCTCTGGAAAACAGCCTGTAAGCTTATGAACTCATTGAATTCAATCTTCCCGGATGCAGAACCAGACCCAATTGAAGGAGCAACAGTGTTTGTCTTCCCTGAATTGCGCTCGCCATTTTCCCAGAACAGGACCACGGAGCGCAAAGACTTCAGGGACTCTGAAGGGGGCCAAGGGCTGATTTCTTGGATGAGGATGTTGAAATCCACATGGAAGGCAGAATCCTTCCTCGTCTTGGTTCGGAGACCTAGCACCATCACTTCAGGACTGGATACAGACTGATTTTAATCAGTGGCTCCCCACAGTTTGCGTCTTGGAATGAAGATGAATCCTGTTCCTCTGTTTGATTCACTCTGACTTATGAAACAAATCAATCAATGGCATGGAGTACATTGGAAGCAAAGTTCCTGCATTCAGTAAGGCAGTGATTATGTTATTACTTATTACTAACTAAAGGAGAAAAGCAGGTAGCAATAGCATAACAATGAATTAAGACCATGTGCGACGAGCCCTACAAGATGCTAAACAGAAGTCCAGGTGGATGGGAAAAAAGCATCTATGAACATTAAAGTTTCACACCAGAAAGCAAATTTATTTCAATCATGAAGGATGGGAGAAGAATTTAAGTCAATGATTACATTTTACATGAATGCAACTCGTTGCATCACATCCCTCCATAAAGCTGAACAGTGAATCATAGTAAATGATACAACACAATTTCCTTTTTCTTTCAAAAACTTCGTGAACTAGCGCAAGAGGATCAGAACGGGGCTGCAGAATGTACACAACGTCCCTGAAAATGCAATTACAGTAGTGATGTTTAAACCCTAGCAAGGTGCATTAGCAGATGGAGATAATAATTTGGAATCGACTAAACAAAGGGGAACTGGGGAAATGTAGGGACAGCCGGACAGGGAGAGATCTGAGAGGAGTTGGCATTGACCAGACTGCAAGTCTGCACTAACGCATGGAGCATCCAAAACATGGCAATCACCAACTCACTAGCAGAGGAAAAGAAAACAGAAACCAGCAACTTCGATTAATCCAAACGCAGTCAGTCTGCAAGAGCAAACCCCCAAAAAGTAAGGCATCAAGAGACGTTGGAGAGAAAATGAGGCTTTGTGGGTGAAAAGGCAGGAACTTTAACGACACCCAAAATGCAAGGATGTAAAGCAAAACTGCCACGCAACAACCGACGAGGACTCAGTACAATAGCTATCAATGCCGACTGAATGCTAAATCAGCTGAAGCAAGTTAGGACAACCAAAATGTAGTGCCAAGAAAACAGAGAAAAAGGGGGAAAGGGAGAGGACTGAGTACAGGGTCCAAACCAATCCATCACATTCAGTCCAGTACTCTGCAAAAAAAAAAGCATCTTCTCCTTCTTCAAATCGACGCACTGGATGAGAAAGTGCAGAAGCGGAGGAGGCATGAATCGAATCGAGGTCAAATGAGGGAGAAGAAAAAAAATAAAAGGATATGAAAGGGGAACCTCGGGCAAAGCGAAGTAAACGCGTCAAGAACAGCGGTTTGCTGCAGGTACCTGAATCTAGCAGGGGCAGGCCAGCCCGGGCGCAATGCGACGAGCCGGGAAAGATTGACGGGGAAGAAGCATCGGCCGGAAACGATCGCTCGAGTTGGGAATGATTGGGGTGGTGGGCGAGTGCGTTCGTGGACGCGCAGTCTGTCTGGGGTGCCGGTGGGTGGGGAGAACAAGGCGCTGGATACAAGAAGCCGGCCGGCCTCCTCTGCCTCGAGGAGGAGAGGGAGGGAGGAGGAGAGATCGTGACCCGAAGCAAAGCGGAGTAAACTATTCGGGAGGAGGGGAGGAACGGAGGAAAGAATCTGAGCGGAGAAGCTCGTGGATTTGGAGCCTGAAGTTCTGGAGCAGGCGAGCAGCAGCGGGGTTACTGCCAATTATTACTTGTAAAGAAAGGTCTAGACTTTTTTTCTTTTCAGTACAACAAAGCAAAGGGGTAGTATACTGGTTTTACGGCAAAGTTTGCTCTCATACCGCATTTTAGGACGCATGGGTAGATAGCATTTAAACTTCTTTATCTTGTTACTTTTACGTTTTCCGGTTTTCGCTAATCACAGACCGGAGCGAAAGTTTTTGCGAGGTTTGTACAAGGTAGGAGATGCAGGCTCTATTTGCAAGGTAACCCAATTGTCTAACCCTCCGTCCCTAAAGTGTCGTTGTTGGGTTTTTGCCACAGTTTGTCTCGATTTGTAGAAAATACGTGCAATATTTGTGTTTGAAATAAATTTTATAAAAACTAGATTCAAATCTCTATCCGACGATATTAATTTTGTACCATAAATATTAATATATATTTTTATATATTTAGTCAAAGTTGTTTCTTGAAAAGCGAAAACGTCACTCTTTTGGGGACGGAGGGGGTAATTGCGTCGCATCCAATTTGCAAAAAAATTTTAACGAACATACAAGATAGTGCGTGTTTCATTGATAGAGCAGAAAAATACAAAACTACGATATGAGAGATCATAGGCGGAAATGAAAAGAAAAATAAAATAAAACTCGCCTTGGGTTGGATTGAGACATCAACACGGGTTACCACCAACTATACTCAGACCGGTTGGATTGGGACATCAACACAACGAAAAAGCACTACATACAAACCACGGCGAGAGACAAAGCGCAAGCTGCGGCTCCACCTACCGACCGCACTTATGCAAATATTGAAAACCACTCAAGTGAAAACCACCACCGATAGAGGAACCAAAGGGGCATCACCACCACAGAAAGGGCCGCCGTGCAGGACCCAACACCGCAGTGTTGCTGCATCCAGACCGACCACCCGACGGCATGAAGACGACCACCGAGTCCGAAGGCACCCACTCTCGCGTGCGCGGGGACCACCAACCCGCCACTCGGACGCCTCTCTCTCTCGCGGGACCTCCGCATCTGCATGGCTCTCGCTCCGGACTCGTCTCAAGAATTGATGTCGAAGTAGCACGAAGAGATGTTCTGCCCAGTGGAGTCGCTACAAGCCGCAGACCACCGTCGTGACTCGAAATCATGACGTTGCTTCCCCCTCGCACAAGACGCCACCATGGAGTTAGAAGGCCGAAGTTGTCACCCGCGCCGTCTTCCGACGATGTACCACACCGGGAGATTTCAGCCCCGCGGCGATCCGCTGCAGGCCAAGTCCTCTCTGGTTGTCGTTGTTGCAAGTGCCGTCCTTCAACGTTGTCCCGCACTGCACTGGAGAATGCCAAGCAATACCAAGCGTCGTGGAACGTCATGCGGCGGCGGGCAAAGACCCAGAAGACCCATGGTCACCAACAGGAGAGCTGACGTCGAGGTTTGAGGTAGGCAACCCCCTGGACACATGGCATACGACAGAAACGTCACCGGACGGGCCAGGTGTCTAAAAGCGGACCAGCCATACCGATGAGACGAACAGTGTCTCTAAAGATGGCGCCTCCGAGGAGGTTACGACGCCAGCAGGCGCCGCCGTAGCTCGTCCAGAAGCTGGACTGGGTTTCACCCAGAGACCTCGTGCAACAGGATTGTCGCTCGAGGATGGCGTCCTCAGCAGGGAGAGCGACACCCGAGGGCGCTACCGCCATTCCACCCGAATGAATCTGGCTAGGGCTTTCGCCCGGAGCAACAAATCCTATCAGCGTCAGCAGCAAGCGGCATCACCCCATGCCACCAAACACCCGCCGCCCGCCACCGCACGTGAGGCGGAGCAAGCCGCACCAATGGCATACAAAAAATTTACTTCAATTTTTATGGCATGCCTGAAGACTGAAGTGTCTGACGTCATGTTTGCGCATCAAAATAACCTCCACCTTCCTGCAGCAAAGCAATTGTAGGACCATGGCACTGAAGATCCCAAAAAATCTCTGCCATGTCTAGACCTGGTTTAGATGGCTAAAGTTTCTAACTTTTTTCACTCTCTCTCCATCACATCACATTAAATACGCCAAAAGACATACTCCCTCCGTCCCTTTTTGTTGGTCGTCAAAAAACAGTGTTTCCTCATGTACACGCCTTACGACCATCAATAAGGGACGGAGGGTGTATGTTCGGAGTATTAAATATAGGTAAAAAACTAATTACACAGTTTGGATGTCCTTTGTGACACGAATCTTTTGAGTCTACTTAGGTCATGATAAGATAATATTTACCACAAACAAACGAAACATGCTACAGTGTGCTACAAAAATTTCAGCAGTTAAATTTGTAAATTTTTCAACCAACTAAACAAGGCCTACAAGACCCGGTTAGAAAAAAAATATGTCAGGGCATCGATTTGTCTCGTGAACCATAACCATAGGACGTTGTGTCTACGAGACCCTGTCAAAATTGGAAGTCGATGCAGGCGCGGACGGCTCGCAGCGAGATGCCGAGAAGCACGCCAGATCGATAGAAAAAGCGTCGCATCGCATCGCAGGACGGCAGGAGGCTGTCTCTCTGTTGCCGCAAGCAAGCAAAGCAAGGAATGAAGCCACCACACACACACTTTTTCAAAAAAAAAAAAACCACCACACACATCCATTCCAGCCGCGTGCTACCAGGCCAGTAGGGTTCCTATCTCCCTTCCCGAAGATGGAACTTAGATATCGCACGGTCCAATAAGGCCCACCACTATTTATCATCTTCCGTGAATCCTATATATCTTCCTAAGGTAGTATTCAAATGAACTTTCACTTTAGGATTCGTGCAACCAACCATAGCTGTTGGATCACCTCTAACCCTAACTCTCTCTCTCTTCCCCACCCTCCTCCTCCTCCTGGTTGCCCCGCCGCCGCCGTCTGCTCTGCCGCGCCGGAGCCGCCTCCCGCGCCTCCTCCACGCCGCGCCAGCACGCCACCGCGACGCCCAGCGCCTCCACGCCATGGCGGGCAGCGCCGCCCGCGCCACGGCGCCACAGGCGGCAGAGCTCTGCGACACCGCCCCCGCCAGCGCGCCGAGCTCGCGCCGGCATTTTGCAAAATGTTGAAGAAAACACGTTGAAAAAACAACATTTCCGAAAAGAACATTTTGCAAAATGTTGAAGAAAACACGTTGAAAAATAAATATTCTGAAAAATATTGAAGAAAGTTTCATTGAAGAAATCAACATTTCGGAAAAATATTGGAACATTTTGCAAAATGTTGAAGAAAACACGTTGAAAAAATTAACATTTCAGAAAAATGTTGGAACATTTTGCAAAATGTTGAAGAAAACACGTTGAAAAATCAACATTTTCAAAAATGTTGAAATAGAAAAATGTTGGAACATCAGCCGGTGGAAAAGAAAGGCAGACTGGTGGGAGAAAAAGAAGAAGGAAATTTAGATGGCCTTTTGGTGGGCTGGAAGTTACCTTGCTTATTCACCTTCCTAGGAAGGCATATAGAGCCCCTCATCTTCCTCCCGTCTTCCCTGTTCTTCTTCCCCAACCGGCCGCCTCCTCCACCAGCCCCGGTCGGCGGTTGCCGCGCCGCCCTCCCAGCCACCCACCGCCGCCCCCTCGACCCCACCCTTCCTAACCCGAATGCATCTCGCCTCGCCGGTCATTGGCCCACCGGCCATCTTGCCCGCCTGCGGGGCCTCCGCATCGCCTTGCCCTCCGCCGCCGACCGAACCGCCACCGCCGGTCCTCTGGCGCACCCACCTCCTGCATTTCTAGGTCCACAGGACAACAGAGCTCCCGAAACCCATACCCCGAACCCCGAACCCTAACCCTAAGTGTCGCCGCCTCACCACTCCCGGCTGGCGACCACCCGTGCCGTTCCCCACCGTCCGCCTACCTCTTCTCTAGCGGATCTCCCATCCCGCAACCCCGAACCCTAACCCGCCGCCTCGACAACCCCGTACGGCAGAACCTCGCCCCGCTTCCCACCACCACCCACCTCCTCGTCTCCTGTGAGCGCGGCCAGCGCGAATGGGAAAAGCAACCGGGAGGAGATGGTGAGGAAGAAGAAGCTCATCCGACGGTGATATTGTATGAACGGATCTTGAAATATTTATAGATAACTTCATTTCTACCTTTCGGAAGATGTATAGGATTCCGGAGGCAAGTACGCCACGAGCACTCGAGCCTTTCATTTTAAAGGAGCCCACGAGCAACTGATCACGTGTCTCTGCAAAATATCGGCCCATCTTCCTCAAAGCAGTAGGCCGGGTTACTTGGGCCTCGCAAACAGTACTCCTTTCCTTCCCTCGGGCGGAATCTAGCCATGGCCCAAAAGCGCTGGCAATTGCAATGTAGGAGTATTTCACAACTTTTACACTCATGGTAAAATGCACTTGCGGCACGCCACGTGTCTAAAGAATTCATAATAATTAAAATTTTTATTTCTATAGTAATGTGTTTTTAAAACACAGAATAGATAAATTAGATATATTTTTAAATGAAGGTTCATGATATATCTAAATTATGTTATGGCTTATCATCCACCAAACCGTATGTAGTATTTTTCTCTCACAACAAATCATCACCAGCCACCTGACACTAACTAATCAGTGGTATTTTTCTTTCACAATAAATCAACACCAGCCAATCGAATAAAATGAATAACAAAGAAATCTAATCTCTTACCATAATGATTTTATTACCATAGGCAACAATCTTATCGTCACGAGAACGCGAAGTCCCAACAACAATATCGTGGTGCGCATACAAATGAGACAACTCAAATGATCCTCCTCTTCCACTCATAGTCAAGTTGTTGTGTCATCCCCCGTCCCGCCCTCCCCACGTCTTCGGCGGCTATCACCGCTGAATCCACCACCACTCCATCCCCTCCCAAGCACACATATCTTCTCCAATATGGTGGTCCTAACCTCGTATAGCCAACCGACGACCTATCTTACCGTGGTACCACCATCATCTTGTCTCCCAACAGATGTCCATCATCGCAAGATCGACCGCTATTGACATTCCTATCTAAGTTTAGCATAATTCTAGAAAAATTCCACCCTCATTGATGTAACCTTACTCACTTGATGAGTCAAGTGGATATCCACCCTAAAAAGATATCAAACTCCTCTGGACTAAAAATGCAATGCTACAAAATTAAGTGTAGTTAGCATCCGCCTATAATAACCGAGTTACTTACGCGAGTCTAAAAAAACCACAGTAATTAAAACACATCTTTAAATACATATAGTAAAATGAACGTGCGGCACACGCGTGGCTAAAAGTACAATAATTCAATTTTTTATTTATATAGTAAATTGCTTTAAAAACACAAAATAAATAAAAAGATACATTTTTAACTGAAGGTACACGAGTATATCTATCTTGTTCACATGATTTATCAGCAACCAGCCAGCAACATTTTCTCTCACAATAAATCAACATCACTAACATGGCACCAACCAGCCAGTGGTGTTTTTTTACAATAAATTAGCATCAACCATTCGAAAAGGGTTGATAATCAAGAAATTTAATCTCATACCACAATAATTCTATTACTATAAGCAACAATCCCATCGTCAGGAGCACGCGAAGTCTCAACAACAATCTCGTGGTGGTGTAGTTCACGAACGAGACAACCCTGTTGTGTTCGCCTACCCAGCCTCCTCCATGCCTTCTTGGTGGCTATCCAACCCCATCGCCACCGAATCCGCCACCACTCGACCCCCTCTCGAACTCGCTAATCTTCTCCGATAAGGTTGCTCTATCCCTACGCTACCCAAACGACGACCTCTTTTGTCTTGACCAGCGGTACAATCATCACCTTGTCTCCTGCTCATATGCCCACTATAGGACCAACCTACTGTTGACATATCTCTCTAAGTCCAGCATATTCCTAAGAAAACACCACCCTCACAGATGTAAACTTTCTCGTTTGAGGAGCTAATTGGATATCCATGCTAAAAACATACCAAACTCTTCTTGATTAAAATGCAATGCTATCGATTAAGTGTAGTTCGCATCTGGCAAACAAAAATTGAGTTACTTACAACCGTAGTAAAATGCATGTGGTTGCAGCACTCATGTGTCTAACAACACATAAATAATAATTTATATTTATAAAATAAAGAAATATAGATATATTCAATAACAAAAGTATGTTTACTCTCAATATTTAAAGAACAATCTTCCACTTATCAATCTCATGTTCGGCCCCGCCCACCCTCTTCCCCGTCAAACCGCCCATCCCCATAGCCGCCATGTCACACAAATCTTACTAGTATCAAAGACAAATGCTAAATCTATACCAAAGAAGGTTAAATTAAAAACATGACATTGGTGTATCAAAGGAAAAAGCTCAAGACTAAACTTCCTAAATCTCAAATACAAAGCAATGTAAAGCGTGCGGCACACACGTATCCAACAACACATGAATAAGAATTTATATTTATAAAATAAAAATATGGATATATTCAATAATAAAATTATGTCTACTCTCAAGGTTTAAAGAATAGTCTTCCACTCAGATCAATTTCATGTTCGCCTCCCACCCTCTTCCCTCGTGTCTTGCGGCTAGTCCGATTCCGCCCCTCCACCCACCCGCCACCCCCACCGCAACCACACACCCATCCCGGATGCCACGATCTTACCGATATCAAAGACAAATGTTAAATCTAATCTAAAGATGGTTAAATCAAAATGCATTTATATTTATAAAATAAAGAAATATGGATATATTCAGTAACAAAATTATGCCTACTCTTAATGTTTAAAGAAGATTCTTCCACTGATCAATCTCATGTTCACCCCCACCCTCTTCCTTGCGTCTTGGCGACTATCGCCACCGAATCCGCCTCCCACCACCACCACCACCACCACACATCCCCGATGACATCGATCTTACGGTATCAAAGACAAATGCTAAATCTAAACTAAAGATGATTAAATCAAAAACTGAATTTAATTTATAAAATAAAAAATATGGACATATTCAATAACAAAATTATGCTTACTCTCAATGTTTAAGGAACAGTCTTCCACTGTGATCAATCTCATGCTCGCCCACCTTCTTCCCTGCGTCTTGACTATCGCCATGAATCCGCCTCCTCCTCCCCGCCATCCCTCCCCACCACCCCCACCCCACACATCCACCCTCCCCAACGCCATACTGATCTTACCTGGACTCAAAGACAAATGCTAAATCTAAACTAAAGATGATTAAATCAAAAACTAAATTTAATTTATAAGATAAAGAAATATGGATATATTCAATAACAGAATTATGTATACTCTCAATATTTAAGGAATAGTCTTCTACTCGTATCAATCTCATATTCGCCCTCGTCATACCCTCTTCCAAGCATCTTCAGCGTCTATCGCCGCCGAATCCCATCGTCAAGAGTACGCGGAGTCCCAGCAACAATCTTACAGTGGAGTCCCAACAATCTCGCGGTGGCGCAACCCACGAACAAGACAACACAAATGACCCTTGTCTTTCCTCGTAGTCAAGCTAATGTATTCGCCCCCGCCCCGCCTTCACCCTCGTCTTCCCTCGTAGTCAAGCTGTTGTATTCGCCCCCACCCCGCCTTCCTCCCCACATCTTTGACGGTGTCCGCCACCACTCCACCCCCTCCCGAGCATGCTATTCTTCTCTGACATAGTTACCCTAACATTATGCTACCCAACCGACGATCTTCTATCTTGGCCAGAGGTACCACCATCACCTTGTCTCATAGGTAGGGGTAGTAATAGACATGGCTCTAATGCATTCTTCACGATCCAACTAAATCCTACTACGGGTTAGCTCAAAATTGTATATTAATATGATCCGGTCCTTGAATGGCCCAATCCTTAAAATTGCTGCTAAATCCAAGGCAAGTAGAACTCAATATGTCACAAATGCATTTATTATGCTTAACAGAGGGGAACAAAGAACTTTATACATGGTAGTAGACACAAGTGACAACACATACTGGATTTAAATTATGGATACACCAGCTTCACGAATACACAATAATTTACATACCAAACCATGTCATCTCCCGTGCTCGCCCCCGCGCCGACCTCTTTATTTAGAATTTTCATAACGTTAAAAGGACTATTTGTAATATAATATATACATTGAGTAGTTCTGACGTGTTCTCCACCCCACAAGATATACCGGTTGACTAAATAGCCGACATGTTCCTCTGCACTGCAGTATTTTTCACATGAACGGATTTAAGAATGAAACGTATTTGTATGAAAGGGATAAGCGGATCATCTATCAAGTGTTTTCACTATTTACCATCCTCTGGTAAGCTACGTTAGACAAAAAGAGTATTATATGTGCCGATCAGCAATCCGATGAACAAGGTGGACAAGGTGCACAACCTCACGGATGAAAGGATGCTGCTAATCCCAGCGTTCAATAATCAAGCACTCAGCTTCGCCTCAACTAAGCAGTGCCCTGCAATCAAGGAGACCACAATAGGAAGGAAAAATTAATTGCACCTCACTTGTAAGTTGGCATATATTGCAGACTGGCATGATTCATAACCAAATTGGCTAACAAATCCATTCAAACCAGGACTGCATATAGAATCGTAAGCTTCAGAATTCAGAGCATACTTACATAAAGCTCTAGGTAAAGACCAGAACAATTATATGAACAATAGATGAGGTAAATTTTGTAAAAATCTATTTTAAATCTAATAGATTATTTAACCTACTGATTAACAATATGAAAAGTGGCATCTTCGTTTCTTGCTACACTACTAAGAATAACTGCAGAAATAAAAAATAGTTTTCCCTAAATGCAAATCCAAGTTAAATCTAATAGATTATTTAACCTTCTGATTAACAATATGAAAAGTGGCATTCTTCACTTCTTGCTACACTACTAAGAATAACCGCAGAAATAAAATAGTTTTCCCTAATGCAAATCCAAGAGCTCTACCATGATTATGGCGGATCTCTAGATGGCCAATTTAATGTTTTTTAAAAAAAGGAAAATGGTCATGATCTTAGGGTCACTAAATACAAGATTAAAACCATCTAACGTCATGCACAAGATTATATAACCAAAGTGTGCTAATACATTATTTTCTAATGAAAACTAATAGGTTGAAAAAGACAAAAGGAAAATACCATTAGGGGAATCACTCTATATATGTCTGCATACTGACCATTAGAGGCGTTTGGAACACCTAGGCCACCACCAGCACCAAGCTCACTGAACAAGTTCATAAAGGTGTTGAGGTGAACCTTGCCTAGCATTCAAGTTCCATAAATTGTCAAATATAAGATCAATAAACCACTTAATATTAAAAAGGTGAAATTGAGCACATAATTATAAAAGTAATTCTTGAATCTAGATTATATTTGCATAGAAGAACTTATGACTACGGTTTTACTTAGGAAAAAATACTCATGTACACATGATGTTAGTGCCAAATTATTGAATGTATCTACAACAACTCTCATGGCATTCGACACATATATATTTGTATAGTTGTTACCTTGTAATAGTTGCTACCCAAAAGATTACCCTTTATCACCGAACCCAAACTGGACCAATGTTAAAACTGAATAGGTGTTTCCCAACCTCCTTAATGCTGAAAGAATTAAGAACATATGAGAGTACCTCCACTCTAAGTCTCTATCCTCGAAATGGCAAGGAACAAGCAATCGTAGAAAGTAAAGCTAAAAGGCACTAAATCAGATCCTAGTTTATGCAACGAGGTCATAACTGTAAATAGACAGAAAATGGTAATTGCGTTAAAGCCAGCCTGAACAGGACCAAAGCAAAATAATATTAGAGAGCAGTTCAAAAAAATAATAATATTAGACTGTGATCAAATCAACCCAACAGTTATGAATGGGCAGTGGTGATTGCATTTTTGGTGTATTCAAAACCCTATCAAAATTCACTATTTGTCAAACAATAGCTCGGATAGAAAACCATCAAAATGGGCAGAAGCAAACTAACCTACAAAGGGGTCAATCCTGAGACACGGAGCATGATGCGCACCCATTCCTACGTAACAAGATATGCATTATTCAAGAATCGACAAAGGAAAACTTTCAACATAACAAGATCTCAAACTCTTCTTAGAACTTGAATATTCGGACCTGTAAAGTAAGATAAACCATCTACCAGACTACTCAGCCTTGCGATATTTTTGGTTTGTGGCAGTGGCGAAGCCGGCGGATTTTGACGCCTAAGGCCACTTAGTAAGCGTTTATACCACTCAATCTCAGTGTAGTACACATAATAGCGATAATCGCAATAGCGATAGTTCATATATTGATAGAAGTGCTTAAAATGCACGATTTAGACCAATACATCACAATTTAAGACACATTGGCATAACAAACTTGATAAAATAAATACCTAACTAGTGTAGGAGCATGAGAAAAAAAGGATGTCAATGGCGTAATAAAGATTGTGTCCTACTCCTCTTATTCATGGACACCAATTGAGCATTGGGGAATGCAAATCTACAATCTACAAATCAGTAGATAAATAATATCATCAGTTCCTATTCCTAGATTCAATCTGCATTATGGTATTCTACAATATCCTGCCTCATGCGGATTAGAGAATGGGAATCCAATTTCCAAACAAACCGAGTAATCGACCGATTTAATCAGCTGCGGTGAGTCAGGGACCACGGAGCCAGCCAGCCGGGGAGGCAGGGGAGCTCCATAGTCCGGACGCCGCCGCGCCGCCCGCCCTTCTGCTGCATGGTGGTGCTGCCGCGCGCCACCCGCCTTCGCACGGCCGGGGTGTGCGTGTAGG
Source organism: Cenchrus purpureus (assembly GCA_022644695.1). Classification (NCBI taxonomy): domain Eukaryota; kingdom Viridiplantae; phylum Streptophyta; class Magnoliopsida; order Poales; family Poaceae; genus Cenchrus; species Cenchrus purpureus. The sequence goes on along the minus strand of CP053454.1, from coordinate 22,923,124 downwards.
TGCAGCAGCAGTGCAGCCGTGAGGGACTAGCTGTGGAGCTCGAGGCCGCGCCCGCCCGCCACGTCTGCGGCCGCCGGACGCCACCGCCCGCCTCTGCCGCACGCCGCAGACGCCGCTCGCTAGCTAGGTTTCAGAGGACGGACACGCGCGAGGGATGGAGACAGGAGTGTGTGACTTGGGCTAATGGGTGCGGAAGGAGGCTTGGGATCTTGGGACATCAACAGAATGCATGGGCCAAGAAAAAACATAGGTATAAAGAGTTTTTGGGCCACGCCTAAGGTTATGGCCTGGTGGCCTTAGGCCAATAAACATCCTACAATCACACATCATACATAGTGATGTCGCTTAGTATTTAGAATAAAACCAACTACTTTTGGAAACTTCAAAGAATATACTAAATACTAAAGAAACAAAGGAAACAACAAACTCCGAAAATATCCAATGAAGCTCATGAATAATCATGACGAAAAGAAACAATAAAGAGAGAAGGAAGCCAACCTACAACATCTGGTATTTCATGGATGCATAGTACATGCTTTTACCCTTAAGCAATGGCTCGGAAGCGTGCGATTGTTTTCGATTCTTGCAGGAGATAAAATGTAGCATAAATCTTCTTAGAAATACTATTAACCTTGTACATGCCTTGGTGCTCCCCCGACCTACCACGTATAACTATAAATGCACCAAAAGAAGCGATGGAGAACAAAATGCATAAATTCAGTTATGTGGGGCACCTTTTCTCCCATCAAGAAAACTGAAGGATCTGCAAACATTTTTCATCCAATATAAAATTTAATACCACCCTCACAAGAGCATGCTTCTTAACTGGCCTTAACAGTTTCACCCAAATGGACATTTGGAGACTTCTTTAAGTTCTGCAACCATGGGTGATCTGGAGGAGAATACAAGCTTATCAGAGAAATGTAAAGGAGAGAGCACTATTAAAATCATAGAGTCATTTGAGATGGAAATATTTTCTAGTTGCTTTAGTGTTGATCAAAATGAACAAGACACAATGTAGTCATTTATGCAAGAATCATCATTATCGAGCCCTTGCTGAGCTGTTAAATGTCGTTTTGGATCTGAATTGAGCAATCCTCCAACAAGATCTTTCATCTTAAAAAGGACAGAAAAAATATCAAGCAATTCAAGATATTCAGGGAAAAACTCACATTCTCATCTGCTGTTAGGTATATTTTGCCGTCTTCATCTGCAGTAGCTGCGCTTTACTCCTAAAAGAGAGCCAAATAATTTATATGTGCAAGGTCAACTGTTTTTCAGATAACATTGAGAACTAAATAAATGAGAAGTCCTTACCTTAGCAACTACCCCAGCTCGGACCTACTTGATCTCAAATTTGTGAAATTAATCCCTCTGTTTTACAACTTCAAACCTACATTGCCACATCAGCATCTGAGTGGAATTAGATAGTAGACAACATATAATTATCATATCAAGAGCTATTAAACTATGCAAACTCAAAATATTTAAAATCTGAAACCTTGACCATCACAAAACACTGACATCTTCCTTTCAAAATGTTAAGCTACTCAAGCATGGAAAGGAGGCTGCAAAAATTTAGGATTGAAACTTATTCTAGAAAACTGCAAGCACAAAAAGAATGCTTCAGGCTGTAGGTTGCTACCATGTTCCTACTGGAGCCAATAAATCTATGGAGCAGCTCATGCTGAATCCACCCAACAAACAGTAGACAGACAAACCTGCAGCCTTGAGAACATGAAGCTTCACAAGCCATGGAGCTTGATTGGTTTGCTGCTTAGATGAATATCAATAGGACTTTACTGCTCCTTTTAAAGTAGCCCATCAGAGATACAAAGTAATAAAAAATATATAATTTAAAGTAGAGTTTGTTTCTCGGATGCACAATACTGTGTTTGTTTCTCATCTACTGGCTATTTTAAAGTTGCTCACAACAATATAGATAGCCCATCAAACAACCAATATGCTAGATGTCATATAATTTATATCAACAGGAAATAACAGCTCCTCTAATATTTCCTTGTGGTGAACATTGCTAACAACAATATTTCCTTGTGATGAACTTTCCGGCAAGTTTAATTGTGCTAGACCTTCAATGATAAAAAAATCTTAACGTGCAGTGTCTCCATTGGAGCAGCAAATCAATTAAATGCAGAATGAAAATTTTTAAATGACTATTACTAAAATATAAATTCAGAAAGATAACTATTATGGTCAACCAAGAAATATTTTCTGTGCACGAAAGGGATCTCAAACCTCCCTACAATTCAACAAGTTAGTTTACACATAAAAAGTTCATTGTCTTTCTGGTAAGTTTAATTGTGATAGACCTTCGATAATAGAAAAATCTTGATATGCAGTGTCTCCATTGGAGCAGTGAAGCAATTCAATGCACGATGAAAATTTTGAAATGAATCATAGAACCATGTGCTTACCATTCGAAAAAAACACAAAAAAATCTGCACTGATTGAAAGTTGCTTCCTGGCGAGCTACCTAACCCTTCAAAAGCAGCTGGAGGCATTTTACATAACATCCCAAAGAAAAAAGAAAAACACCACAGAACATATAGAAAATAGGACTGAGCTGATATGCTAGAGAGAGCCTAATTACATTATGGAGATATGAATCAAGTAGTGCTCTTATGAAACTTTGCGGCTGATACAACAAGGCTAATGGTTGTGCATAAAAGGAAAGGTCCAAGGGCTAAGTTTCCTCTAGTTCATAAAGTTGGCTACGATGCTAGTAGTACAGATATAATTTGAGTTAAAGCTTTGGAATTGAAATGTAAGATTGACTACAACAAATATAAAAATATCCTCCGATATGCAAATTCAAGAGCTCTTTCATCCAAGTTATGCTTGATCTCTATGGCCTATTAGGTTGCAGTACAGAGGTCCATACCAAGTGTACATAATTTGAATGTTACAATCTCAAGCTCAATCAACACAAGGAACCATAAGCACTGAATATGAGTAATAAATTAATGTGAAGAATAATGAACCACAAAAACAAATTCCTTGCTGTGTATGTGATCAAATGGTATAGTTGTGGAACAAGAATACCATTTCTGCAGCTAGTTTGTAGTTCTTGCAGAAGTTGTTGCTCCATGGTTTATTCTTTTCTTTGAGAACTGACATTGTAGAAAGGGATTGAATCAACCGTGCTTGTATTCATCTCTTTGGTTGGGTTTTATACATGTACGAGGGAGCCCAGGATCCTATCTACGCGCGGCGGAGCATGACGAGCGTGAGTCGTTGGCACCGGGAGCGTCGCGGAGCCGCGCGTCATGCGAGTCTTCAGTTGGAGCGCGTCGTGCGGAAGCCGTTGGAGCTTCTGTTCGCCAACACCCCCGCCGCCCGTGCACCGACGCAGGCTGACCAATTCCTTGAACGCATTGGTCGGGAGGCCCTTCGTGAAGACGTCGTGTTGCGAGCTCGGACCCGGCAGACGCGAAAATGGATGTCGAGCTCGATGTGTTTTGTGCGCTTGTGGTGCACAAGGTTCCTGGACATGTAGACATTGGAGATGTTGTCGCAGAAGGTGATTGTAGCCTTCGGGATGCAGCAATGAAGCTCGCCGAGGAGCTGCCGGAGCCATGTGCACTCGGCCACGACGTTGGCCACCCTTCAGACTCGGCCTCACTTGATCATGATACTGCATCGCCGTTTGGAGGACCATGATACAAGTGAATCGCCAAGGAAAACGCAGGCCGGAGGTTGATCGCAGATCCGGGCAGCCCGCCTAATCCGCATCCAGACGCTGCCGAACGGTGACGATGTCGCGCGATGTGCATCGGTGTTGATGTCCCCTTGACGTAGCGCAAGATCCTTTTCACGATGGTCGCGTGACCGCTTCGGTGGGAGCATGCATGTGCAGCACACGCCGCACGGCTTAGGCAATGTCCTACCGTGTCAAGGTGAGATATCGCAGGCGCCCGCCATGCTTCGCATACCACATCTTGTCGAGGGTTGTCCATCATCGGCGGAGGTCTTCGGCTTGGTGTCTGCCGGTGTTGCCACTGGTTTACGCTATTATGCCGCGCATTCGCACTCGACGGCGGCGGTAAAGAAACCAGAAACCGGTGGCTGCCAAGGAAGAACTACACGGGACCCATATCCTTGATGTCGAATGTTGTCTTGAGGCGGTCGGACGATGTGACGGGCAGGGTCGTTGAAGACTCTGATAGGATCATGTCGTCGACGTAGAGGAGCAGATACACCATCTCGCCGCCGTGTCGCAGAACAAACAACGACGAGTCCGCGCGGGACTGAACGAAGCCGATGCTGATCACGTGTTCGACGAAGCGTGTGAACCATGCGCGTGGTGCTTGGCGTAGTCCATAGAGGATCCGGAGAGAGGCGGACATCGCGTTGGGGCGCCGGATCCTCGGCCGGTGAGCATTGGCATAGCACTCGTTCTTGCAGGTTGCCGTGCAGGAACGCGTTGGAGACATCCAACTGATGCGCCGGCGCCGCTTTGCGCGGTCAAGGAAAAGGACGGATGGTGGCGGGTTTGACCACGGGTGAGAAGGTTTCACCAAGTCGGCCGGTGTTGGACATTCCCGCGCACCACCCAGCGTGCCTTGTACTTGTCGAGAGAGCCGTCGGCCTTGAGCTTGGTTTTGAACACCCACCGGCCGGAGATGACGCGGGCACCAGCGGGGTGTGGAACGAGAGTCCAGGTACGATTTCCCTGGAGTGCGGCACATTCTTGTTCCATGGCTGTTCTCCAGTTGGGGTCCTTCAGGGCGTTGCACACTGAGGTGGGTATGGGCGAGATGGCGGCGTCGTGGAGTGGAGAGCATACTTGGGGTTTGTTTTGACGATGCCGTCACGTAAACGAGTAACCATGGGATAGTGAGGTGGGGTTGTTTGCTGTGGTGCTTGCTGCGGCTCTTGGACGTGTTGCATGGCTGGTGTAACGTCGGCGGCTGGTGAAGCTAGCGGTGGCAGCGCACCGGTAGGCGCAGGGGCTGTGCGCGGACGCGGACGCTGGTATGGGCGACGGTGAGGCGCAGCAGCGCGTTGTGTCTTGGCGCCGAGTAGACGCATGCGTAGATGGCGGCGACGCCGACGCAAGCCGAGGACGCCCCGTGCAACACGTTCATGTGCCGCCTGGTCGCCGAGGCCGTGGCACGTGGTGCCGCAGGGACGGGAGGCACTTTGGGTCGTCGTCGCCGTGAGCACTTGTCGTAGGTGTTCCACTCGGCGGCCGAGCGGAGGCGACGTCGCGGAAAGGAAATTGTTGTTCGACGAAGATGACGTGTCGCGACGTGAACACCCGGCGTGTGTGGATGTCGTAGCACCTATAGCCTCGATGATGAGGCGGGTAGCCAAGGAAGACGCACGCCATGGACCGTGGAGCGAGCTTGTGGGTGTCGTGGTAGTTACGCTTGGGGTAGCAGAGACACCCAAGACGCCAAGCTCGCCGAGTTCGTGGAACCGAGGAGGAGCTCATGCGGTGTAGTTGCCCGAGGCGCGACACGACCGTCTGTTCAGCAAGTAGGTCGCCGTCTGGAGAGCCTCTACCCAAAAATTCAGAGGTGCTGCACTATGGAGAAGCATAGTTCTAACACAATATTAAGAGTACGAAGAACACACTCGGCTTTTCCATTTTGCTGCGACGTATACGGGCAAGAGAGACGGAGGATGGAGCCATGATCGACAACAAATGGCGCAGGCGTAGGAGTCATATTCTTTCCTATTGTCTGCTTGAAGAGATAGGATGAGAAATTGAACTGGTTTTGGCATAAGCAAGAAAGGTTTTGACGATGTGAAACACCTCAGATTTCTGGCGGATAGGGAAAGTCCACACATAGTGTGTAAAATCATCCAGAAAAACAACATAGTATTTGTACCCTAAGTTGCTATAAATCGGAGATGTCCAAACATCAGTGTGCACGAGTTGAAAGGGAAAATAAGTTTGACTATTGAGTCATGAAACAACAGTCTCACATGTTTGCCCACTTTGCAAGAGCGGTGGTGAGGTGCAGACTTATTACATTGAAAATCAAAAGATGCTAAAACCGAGACAAGGAATGGGATCCGGATGCCAAGCCGTTGATGCCACAACTCCACATCGTCGGACGAAGATGTTGTCGGTGTGTGGTGGAGTGGCACTGCAGAGGGTAGAGGTCGCCCAAGAGTCACATCGAGCTTCACCGTCTGGGTATGGAGATCCTTAATGGAGAAACCATAGGAGTCAAACTCAACGGAAACATTATTATCACGAGTGAGCTTCTTCAGAGACAAGATTCTTAATCGTGACGGTGAAATTAGAACATGATCAAGATGGAGAGGAGAAGAGGATGTAGGAATAGTGGTGTTAGTATGAGTGACAGGCCTTGGCAACGCTTCCAACAAGAATGCATGAAGGAATAGGTAGAGGGTAGCAAGTAGCAAAGCGCAGAGTACTGTGATGCAGGTGACGACATATGCGTCGGAGGCGGTGTCGAAGAACCACTTGGAGCTTGGAAGAGTTGAAACGACTGCAGCGTGTCTGGTATCTGTGATCCCAGCGCCAATTTGAATTGTCCCTGGCTGCGGGAGCCAGGCGCGTGCTAGGCCGTCATGGCCTGCTGGGCCTGGAAGGAGGCCGCGCCCAAGACGTCTGTGGAGGAGGCGGAAGGGCATTTGCCAAGCCCGCACAAGCCCGATCCATGGGCGCGTCCCCATCACGCACGCTGCTTTGTGGAGCACGCCGCGCTTGCCAGGAGTTGTTGTTGCCGCTCTTGTTGGTGGGCGCGACTTGGATCCGCTTTGAGAGGAGCCTCCATGGCTCGAGAGGGCTTGCCCGCCTCCATCTTGTGCTCATGTCGATCTGCATTCCTCCAAGAGGAGAAAGCAGCGCTCATGAAGGTGTGCGGCGGGAACTTGGCGTTGATGACGGGCTTGACGTAGCGGTACTTGGAGTGGAGGCCGCGGAGGAGTTTCAGCACCTGGCTTGGTTGAGACACAGGGTGGCCGACGTCGCGGAGGTTGTCGGTGAGCTGCTTGAGGCGGGAGGTGTACTCCGTCATGGTGAGGTCGCCTTGTTGCAGTGCGGTACTCACCGTAGTAGACGCACGCCGCATCTCGTTGTCACGGAAGACGCCTTCGACATCGGTCCGACGGTGAAGGCGCATGCGTGGGGGACATTCTTAGCGATGGTGTTGTGGATGCAATTGACCACGCAGTGATCAATCATGCGCCACTCGGCGTCGCGCTGGGCCATGGGAGGTGGCGCCGAGACATGGTCGGTGATGCCGAACTTGCCGAGGACGGAGTCGAAGAAACACCGCCACTGGCTGTAGTTCGAGGCGTCGAGGTCGAGGCTGACCGGTACATGATTGCGGATGTTGACGGTTTGGAGGAGGGAGGCAGATGCAGGGGCAGGAGGATCCTCGATGTCGCCGTCGCTGTCGCTGGAGGAGGTGTCGTAGTGGACGTGGTCGGCCGACATAGTGGCGGCGCGGCGAAGCAGAAGACAACAGAGGAGATGCAAAAGCGGTAGTGAGAGAGATGCAAGCGGTGGATCGTGGTTGCGATACCATGTAGAAAGGGATTGAATCAACCGTGCTTGTATTCATCTCTTTGGTTGGGTTTTATACATGTACAGAGGGGAGCTCAAGATCCTATCTACGCGTGGTGGAGCCGTGACGAGCGTGAGTCGTTGGCGCCGGGAGCGTCGCGGAGCCGCGCGTTGTACGAGTCTTCAGTTGGAGCGCGCGTCGTGCGGTAGCGTCTGTTCGCCAACAGACATTTATTGTGTTTGTCTCATGATCGTGTGGAGGATGATAATCCATCGGGAGGAACCAATTGATGCCTTATAAAATGATACTGCAAGCTGCATCAGTGTTATAAAAAATGAATCTGCAACTTCTTGAAAAATTATAATTTCAAAGCTCATCTCTACTGGAATTATATATTTCCTGCACTATCTATCCTAATCGTTTGGTTTGATTGGTCATCTTTGTGTGCTTACATTAAAATGGCAATGTTAACTCTAAATGGGAACGATAAGCTAACATGCATTCAGTATAATTTGAGACACGATTAAGATTAATTGCACGCCAGCTCTGCTCGCAGGCGCCACCGGCTCACGGGCGAAGCTCCCCACTCTAGGACGACCTGACGCCCAATAGCATGCTCTCGTATTCTCGATCACGTGATCCATCATTGATGCAGAGGCGCATCTGTTGGGGCGAGCAGCCGGCGGCGGCGTAACTCCATCGGAATCCATATTTATTTCAGAACAATCACATTTTTTAGCACATCCATACAATTGATTGTTTATTAACTATATTATACATTGGAATAGAACAACATCAACAATTTCACTATTCTTAATGCATCCGTCGAGTATACAGTTTTATGTATATAACAACACTATACAACCTCCTTTTGTGGCGAGTCTTCATTGCAATGCTAAACATACGCTCGGCTCGGTAGCCTCCTCTTGATACTTGTACTAGGAGTATTAAGAAAATTTGACCTTCCAGCAACCAATCTTGATTCTTGAGAGCGTCGATGGGGGGAGGCAGAGCCCTAGATGGCGAGAAGTATGCATGTGGAGTCGTAGGTGCGTGCGTCTCTCCTTTTTTTTAACGAACATACCTATATTACATTAGGAATACCATACAATGACCAGCACACGTACAGGCACATTCCGGTAGGAAACAGAGGACAGCTGTTCCACCAGACTATTTGTACAAAGGCCCTTAAAGAAAATACAAATTACATTGGGAACCCTAGAACCTTTGCACAGACGGCCACGTCACGCCGTAGTCAGCCACCATCCCCAGGTCGACCGGAGCTCCATCGCTTGAAAGCTTTTTGAAGAGCCGCAACAAACACTCGCCACCAAGAACGAGATGAAGCCATGGCTGGAATCGCATCGGCCGGGGACGCTCCCCAAACTCCGGAGACCCTGGATGCAGATCCTCCGGCTTCCAACAAGATGGATGCGCCGTAGTGACGCCGCCGCATGAATGGATCTGCTCCACACTCTTGCTGTCCACAGGATCCGTAGCTGCCTCTTCTTCCACAAGACAAAAGGCCGGACGACGAGCCGCTGGCAGACACCTCCTGTACACGAGCTCCACTCCGGCAGGAGAGTATGGGCGCGTTCGATAGGTGCGCCCATCGTCTAGCCAGGGCGGCAGGGTGCATTTGCCCCCGTTCGAGAGCCTGGACGAGCTTTCGGGCCAGCCCGTCGAGATGCAAGGCTCTAGAGCTGCGATCGCCAAGAACGCCGCAGAGGTCGCTTTCTCGATGCAGTGCTCGGCGCCGCTCGCCACCACCGGTCCGTTGTCTTCCACGCGCGAAAGTGAGGAAGGGAAGGGGCCGGGCGTTCCCGTGACACACCGTCTTCCGCTGCCGCCATGCCGCTGCGTGACGCATCCGCCGCGGCGCCGCCCTCCCTCGTGGCCGCTCGAGGCTCCACTCGGCGTTCTCTCCATCGCTAGCTTTCTATTCGCCGCACCACCCGCCTCGCCGCTTCTTCCGCTTGCGCCGAGGACACCGCGGCGCCGCTCACCTTCCCCAAGATGTTCCTGCGGTACCAGGATGTGGCGACACTCCTGGGCGCGGTTGTGGTCGCCATGGCCATGGCCTCCATCGGGGAGAGAGAGGCGACGACCCCGCGCGGAGGAGGCACATGAGATGGCGGCGTGCAGCAAGAGAAGAAGGGGCAACCGCCACATGGAGAGAGAGGCGCGACGGCAGCGCGTGGCCTGTCGGCGGCCGTGAGAGGCGAGTTGGGAGAGGCAAGGGTAACCTACCTCGAGCCCATGTAGTTTTACCGCTTCCGGCGGAACCGAGGAAAATACCATATGAGAAACCAGAAAACCGCGTCGTGTCACCGCGATCACCGCTTTGTCGGTTTTAGCGGTTTCGGACGGTTTTATTACCGGTCCACACGGTAAGAACGGAATCGCGGTATAAATTGCAGTTACTGTGGTAAAAAAACGGCCCATGTACGTGGTGTCCATACCACCTAATGCAGCCCATCAACACCATCTCAACCTAACTTGCATCATGAGGTGCAAATTCACGAACAAATTACGCATCTCGTGGGCCTGGCCCGTCTGGCTCTGGCCTGGCCGATGGGCCTGGCTGAGGTCACCCAGGCATTCCAACGCGCCCTATGCGAGTGGTGTTGGAGATGCACAAAATTGCTGTGTGAGCCGAGCGCAAGCCTTCTCCCGTCCGATTCCACGAAGCGCCACGCGGCAAACATCCAGCGCCGTCCTGCACCGCAGAGGTATGCAGGAGTCCACCACCCAATTTTTTATTCAAACGCCTGCGCTGCGAAGAATTCAACGAACACTACTGGCCAAGGCCCGCGCCGCTCCCAACGGCTACCCCATCAGAGAGGCTGAGGGATGGCGTCGAGAGACGCGGCGGACAGCCCTAGATCCGCGCCGCGCCGCCCTGGGGGCCCGCCGCCGCGCCCAAGGACGGCGCCAGCCTTCTCAGCCGCGGTTCCGGTCGGCCGCCGCGCTGGCCGGGTGGGACGAGGAGTCCATCCTCCTCGCGGCGCTCGTCGTCGAGGACACCCCTGTCCGCGAGTCCCGCCGCAAGAGGCGGGCCTCCACCTCCTCCTCAGCCGGCGCCGGCGCCAGCGCCGGATCCAGCGCCAGGTACGTGCCGATCCGTTCGGCGGCGCCAACGTAATTCCCTCATTCCTTTTTCTTGGATGAACCCGTCCGACCGATGCCGTTCTTGCAGGAAGAGGAGGTCCCGTAGGCAGCAGTCGCCCGGCCAGATTCCGCCGGTGGTTCTAGCGCTCGATGACGACGACAAGCCGGACGCTGCGTCGGGTTTGTTCCTTCGATTGATTTATTATTAATCTAGTTTCTTGGGAAAAAATTTTGGTTGGCGTTCTCGATCTGGCGTTGATTTGGGAAATCTGTAGATGGCAAGTCGGAATTGAAGGACGCCAAGGAAGAGGGAGATAAGGATGTCGTTGTGGGCGAGAAGGAGGAGTCCGGATCTGGTGCCAAGGCAGCATCAACGGACAACCTTCCATGTATGGATCGGCTCCGCGAGGAGCTTTCTTGCGCAGTAAGTGTGAATCTTTTTGTTATAGTTTCGATCCTTGACGGCACACATTACTGGGTAATGATTTGGGAGATGCATTTTGTGCAGATTTGCCTGGAAATCTGCTTTGAGCCTAGCACCACGCCTTGTGGGCACAGGTAATTGAAACTGTCTGTGCTCTGGGAAAAATGGTTGTTTGAATTCAGAAATTATGTATACATCAGGAAAACAAAGCACAACTTTTGCATAGTTCATTCGTTACAGCAACCGTTCATGTCAATTGCTTCCTGGAGCCTCTTAGTTCATTTTATTTGCTGCTTGCTTTTGAGAAGGAATCAACAATAGATGAATTATCAGGAACTTTGTAGATTATTAAAGTGCGGTTAAATGGACCACAAAGCTTATTTGCTATGTAATCGTGCATTGTTATTGCATTTCAATTCCCTGTTTATGCATTGTTACTGCATTTCCAATTCCTTGTTTGTGCATTGTTACTGCATTTCCAATTCCTTGTTTTCTGATTTTGTGTGTATACAAGGTTGGAATGCTGTGATTTTCATGGCTAATTTGACTGTGCTCTAGAGAAAAAAGGGTTACCTAAAACGGAATGTAGAAATAATTATCTTATAATTCATTTTGTTATGTTAACCATACGATGCAATTGCTTTCTTAAGATGCTTATTAGCTTGCTGTCTTCTAAGGAAATAAAAAGAGGTCATTGTTTCCACTGTTTGAAGTTAAGTTTAATGAATTTAAATGTAACTATGCACATTCTTGCTGATGTAAGTAGGATTAGTTTGTTTATTACATAGAAAAATGAACCACAAAAAGTTTATTTATAATGTAAATGGTCAGCTTTAGTATTCACAAATCCTTCTTTTTCTGAGTCCATATTTATAGAAGTCTGGAATACTAATGTTTGCAGAACTGTAAAAGAAATTATTTTTATACATTTTTTCTGGAATCCTGAGTTTATCATTTCAAATCAGCGTTATTCATCTCAATTTACTGACTGCTATGATCATCTATCTGTACATTGTTCCCCGGTGTAAGTTTTGCACATTATTCCAGTTTTACCTGAAAATATTTTGAATTGAACACCCTCCATGTAATCATATTTTGATAACTTAGAGGGACATGCAGATTAAAATTTTAAATGATTTCCGTGGTTATTCTGTATACTTTCTGAAATGCATGCTCATATTGTTTTTACTCCATCTATTTAACAGCTTCTGCATGAAATGCTTAAAACATGCTGCAACCAAGTGCGGAAAACGGTGTCCTAAGTGCAGGCAATTGATCAGGTAAATCTTTATTCAAGGGTCTGCTATTCTCCAAAAATCTCTATGGTAAATAACTCTACAGCCTCAACTAAATTATTTTGAACCTGCAGCAATTCAAGATCATGCACCATCAATACTGTGCTCTGGAACACCATTCAGCTCTTGTTTCCCAGCGATGTTGAGGCAAGAAGGGCTTCAATCGAATCACCTTCATCATGCCACGAGGATATCAGCCCTAGCCCCCCAAGACGTAATATCTTTTCACAAGGTGGCCATGGCATGAGAACAAGGAACAGCAATGGTGGCATCATCACAGAAGGCAGAACCCGAGGCAGCCACAGGAACTTCATCACACCTGCTAGCACAGCAAGCAGCAACACCAGTGGGAACTTCATCAACACACATGGTAGCACAAGTAGTAACAGCAACAGCAGCAGGAGCGCCTTCATCCGAGCTTCACAGTTGGTCAACACAAGGAGTGCTGTAAGATCAGATCCATCTGAGGATGCCGCATTAGCTTACAGGCTGCAGCAGGAGGAATTCATGAATGCCTTTGAGGAGCCTGATCAGGAGAGGCAACCAAGGAACACAGTGTCCACAGCCGAGACAATTTGAGAGCCATGGCCTCCCGGGCCATTCGCCTCCGTGCTCGAGGCTGGCCTATCTAGTGTTGTGTTTTGCTCACTTGTTTTTGGTTTGTTGATAACTCTCATTTCTGGTCAACTTTGCAGGAATTTCTTGTTTGTTTCTGTATTGTAATATTAAGTGGCCTGATCAAATTGACACTTAATAGTGATTGTCCATTGTATTGTGGGTGGCCATTATAATTCATTGGCACTCACAATATTCGCTGTGTACTGTGTACAATACTGTTCTGACTTATACCAGGTAGTCTGTTCAACATAGAGGCCTTTCTTGTGCTGTATATCTGTCCAGCATACTCCATATTGTTAGTAGTAAGTCTAGTTGCTTAGGTCTTTTAGTAGTTTTATTTCTATTTTCCCCTCTATGCTTAGCCACCAAGGTACCTCTTGGTTGCCAGACTATATATATATATATATGTACCCAAGGACCCCTTTAGTGGGTGTGGTGAATGGAAAAGATCCCTTGGGGCTAATAATTGTTATCAGAGCTCTATCCTTCCGACCCTTTTATCTCTCCAGTGCTCCACCCCAACCAAACCCTAGCCCGACAGCGGGCCCACTCTGGCAGCGGCGCACTTCCCCGGCCCGAATCCGGCCGGCGGCCACCTCCCCCAGCCCTCCCCGCGATCGGCTCGCGGCGGCCTTGGATCGGGCGATGGAGGCGCTCGGATTCGGGCGCGGGCTGCGGCAGTGGGAGGCGTGCCGCGCTAGGTGGGCGCAGCGCCGGGCGAGCGCGTGCGGCGGGCGCAGCTCGCGTGGATGATGCGGCTCAGGCGGCGCGCAGCGCACGGACGGGCCGCAGGTGGCGGCAGGCCTGCGTAGTGGACGGTGACACTGCGGCAGAGGCAAGCACGTGCGGGCTCAGGTAGAGCTCCGGCGGCGCAGGCTCCCTCACGATCGGTTCCTCCAAGCGCTGCGGGCGTGGCAAGGCCCCCGTGGGAGGAGAGCAAGAACGCAGCCGCAGGAGGAGCGAGCAGGAGGCAAAGGACCTAGCGGCTCATGCGCGGGAGGAGTGCGGGGCTACTGGCGGCAGGAGCTCCTGCAGGCGCGGCGGCTCAGGGAGCAGTGCGCCGGCGAGCGTGCGGGAGGCAGAGGCAGTGTGTCCAGGGGCACGCGCAGCCTTTCCCGATGTGGCAGCCGGTTGCAAGGAGCTCAGCGAGTGCAGGCTGCACAAGGGCGGTCGTGACCCGGTTCCTTTGGTGTCCTCCGAGCACGGAGCGGGCTTCTGGCTCGGGAGGATGGACGGGCGCAGCTTCTTCCATGAGGCGACTTCTTTCTTATTCCATGACTGGCTCACGCGGAGTTCCGACGGCCGTGGACAGCGCAGGTGCGACCGTCCTAGGTGCATTTCTTGTGTACCTCCATTTGCGCAACCGTCCGAGGCCCAAGACGAATCCGACAATTCTTATCGGAGTAGAGAACCCCGACACATTGGATATGCAACAAACAGAAAACATTGTTTGACACAAAACATTTAACCTTCATGTGAAGCATATGCTTTATGGTCATAAGTTCTGTAGCCTTCAGTATCACGAACTGCAGGCCATGCTCAGAATCCTGTCATCAAATGTAGAAAAATCAGCACCGTTAACAAATTTTTTTAGCATAGTTAATTTTTTAAAGCATAAAGCATAGTATAATATATAAAGTATGAGCATTGAACGATGTCTAATAGAGAGGTGTGTTGCAAGGTTTGTTTTGCACTACTAATACTTCACATCTCTCTACCATTTTGGGAGCCTATTTTCAAAAGAACCCGCCACAGGCTACAACAAACTAATGTGGGAAAAGAACATAAATATTTTGATTTACAATCAGAAAAAGATAATTTTTGATTTACGAAGAAAAAGGTAACTAGACTCAGTATGAAAAATAATGACAATGGCCAATGCCCAATGGTCACGTAATCAGCACAGGCACACATTAGTTCCAAAGCGTTGCTTGTTGCCTGCTAGGAGATGCATGCACAACACAGCGCCACACTGACCGCAGTTCCCATCCAAGTTGGAAGATAGATAATTCTGTTGTCACTCGGTCACCTGCAGCTGTCGTTGCTAAACTGCTATTAGGTTTATATATATGGTGAATCAGAACAAGAATCAAAAGGTCCGAACAAATTAAACTCCCTAGGATCTACCTATACTATACTGCTTCAAATATTTGCTAAACTTGAACGTCGTTCCAATAATTCAGACAAAAACATTGGCTGAAAATGGTGAGGATTATTTTTAAATTTCATGGAGACCTTGTATCTGTTTACTGGACATTCAATGACAACTTTGATGAGTGGAGTATTAGAGATAGAAACCACAATAAATTTACCATTGGGACCGCCCTTATTGCTGCAGATGACAACATTTTGAATGAGCAAGGCGTGCGCCATTGAACTTCTCTCGTGGAGGTGGAGATACCGAAGGCAAAAAATAATGGTTTGGTGCAAGGAAAATATAGGTTGATTATTAGGTGGCCACCAAACCTTGGGGTTGGTGGTAGGAGCTGGTTGTTGAGCTTGGGTTTCACAGTCCGATCGACAAGGAGAAGGATGAAGTCACTCCGCTTCTTATTATTAATTACATCATGCTGTATTTAGTTATTAAAATGAGAGTAATCTAAACCCACTCTGCTAATTACCCCGCCTGTTTTTCAAATTACTTGTCATTTTGACTTTTCTATACATTTTGATATATATATTTATGTTTAGATACATAACAAAAAGAATGTCTCTTACAAAATCAAAATGATAATTAATTTGGAACGGAAGGAGTAGATATATTATATGATGTTATGGAAGGAGTAGATGTATTATATGATGTTATGGACGAGTCGTTAAAATACTTCTAGATTTTATGTAATTTTAGTGCAAATTCAAATGAACCTAAGAAATATAGCTCTGCAACATGATTCATGCCGCTAGGTTGGCAGCCACCTACTACTAAATCACATTGACATAACGATACATGCCATAGCTATGTTTTCAGCCAAAAAAAAAATCATTCAGGAGTCAGGACACAATAGCGTACAACGACCTCTTTACCTACCTTTGCCCTTTGGTCCACACGAGCCATTGGTCAAGTTTCAAGAGCAACCAACCAAATCATTTTAAGTTTGGTTTCATGTACATGACATTTTTCTTGAAAATAGCCACCCTTATTTTTTCATTTTAAAATAAGGAGTAACTGGTGCAATTTTGTTATCATAACGTTATTTGTCATATTTATTTATTTCTATCTCAACTCTCCAATTGGATAAAAAGAACATGATGTTGCGAGTGTCACTGCTTGTCTATCATTTAATTATTTTTCCTCTTATAAATCTAAACTTCATATTTTTCTTCACACATATATAAATATAAAAGGCATATAAAAGCGTGCAAAAAGAGAAACAGAAAAGCGCACCCGCGGAAAATTCCGTTTGTCCCCACCTCATCCGAAGGGAAGGAAAACGAAGGAAAAGCCCAACAAAACCCCGGACCCGATCCAGCCGAGGGAGGGTA
The DNA here is from genome assembly GCA_022644695.1 of Cenchrus purpureus. Taxonomy (NCBI): domain Eukaryota; kingdom Viridiplantae; phylum Streptophyta; class Magnoliopsida; order Poales; family Poaceae; genus Cenchrus; species Cenchrus purpureus. Next base: position 22,906,682 of record CP053454.1, on the reverse strand, counting down.
GAGCCAGCTGCTGCTGCCCTTGCACGCCTCCCTGCGACGCCCCCCCAACGCACGCGACTCGAGCTCTTCTTCTCTCTCGTTGCGGGTGGCGGCGGCGGCGGCGAGATGGCGGCGAACCTGGAGGACGTGCCGTCGCTGGATCTGATGCACGAGCTGCTCCGCCGCATGAAGTGCAGTTCCAAGCCCGACAAGCGCCTCATCCTCATCGGTACGGAAGACGGTTCCCCCCTCGTCCCCTACTTCCGATCTCCCCTCCTCGCCGTCGCCGGAGGGACCTGCCGCGGAAGCCCAGGCGGCTCCCATGGATGGCGGCGGCGGGGTCTTTTGCCGTTTCTCCTGGTCCCATGCATCAGATCTGGGCGGGGGACGATGCATGGCTGCCGCGCGATGGAGGTCCTGCGGGGGCCTGTTGTGACCGACCTTGCGGAGGCGATAGGAGGCTCGGGGCGATAGGCGATAGGTGGCCGGCCCCGCGGAGGCGATAGGCGATAGGAGACTCTGATGGCCGAGGAGGCTCGGGGCTTTTCGCATCCGGTGGCTCCTTCACCGGATCTGGCATCCCTGGCCGATTTGGCAGAACCTGGGTTCTTTCCGTTTCTTTTTTCGCCCCTGTTGTGCATGTGAAGCAAAGAAATATTGCTTCCTTTTGCGGTGGATGGATTGAATGGAGAGTTTTTTTTTAACAGATGCTCGTATTAAATCTGGAAATTCAAATGACTGAGGCCTCATGTTGTTTGGTGTTGGTGTTTTAATTCTATATACCTATAATTCTTCAAGGCTTAGTGAAAATAGAAAGGGGATATGAGAAGGATGCAACTTTGGGAACACGAGTTCGAGTTAAGATGCAGATTTAGAAAAAACTGCTACATCCAGATGTCCTTTTTAATAAATTTATTTTGCTTTTCGTTGGGTGAGTCTGCATTATCCTCCAAGCTTTTTATGACACAGTGAGGTGAACTCCCTGTGCAGTTATTTTTTTGGTGGATTTTTCCCGTTGGAATGCATGGTTCATTGGTGCTGTATTTTTTGGTCTATGTGCCTTTTAACATGTTATTTGACTCGATATGTTGTTCTTACTCTGGTGGTTAGGATGTAAGGATTGTAGGACTGTGTTGTGAAAGATTGAGGGCCACAATGCTTTCGTGAAGAGCAATAAACAGAACATAGTTTAATACATCTTTTGTCTTTTCTCATTCAGTTCTTGAGTGACAATTTCAACTATTTATTTCTACTCTAGAGTGCTCTTGATTTGGTGAACTTGACAACTCCTCTACTCATCTTGTAGGCCCACCTGGCTCTGGAAAGGGAACTCAGTCTCCCCTTATTAAGGATGAATATTGCCTGTGCCATTTAGCCACTGGTGATATGCTGAGGGCTGCTGTGGCTGCCAAGACTCCTCTAGGGATTAAAGCTAAAGAAGCTATGGACAAGGTAATGTTAGCACATCAAAACAACTGGTAAACTACTTACCAGCAGAAAATTTGCCTTCCGATTCCATTGTCTGACTACTTCCTCTTTTAGGGAGAGCTTGTTTCAGATGACTTGGTTGTGGGGATTATTGATGAGGCCATGAAGAAACCCTCGTGCCAGAAAGGTTTTATCCTTGATGGCTTCCCTAGAACTGTCACTCAAGCACAGAAGGTCAGATAATTGATCAATTCGTCAGCTTGAAGAAACACTCTTGTATCTAATCCCTTATAACTTTTAAAGGCTACCATATTGAGTAGTACAGTTTTCCCCTCAATGATTGTTAAACATATCTGGCAGCTTGACGAGATGTTGGCAAAGCAAGGTGCTAATGTTGACAAGGTTCTGAACTTCGCAATTGATGATGCTATATTGGAGGAACGGATCACTGGTCGTTGGATCCACCCAGCTAGTGGTAGGACTTACCATACAAAATTTGCACCTCCAAAGGCTCCAGGAGTTGATGATGTAAGAATACTTTCGGCTGCTTATCAGTTGCAATTTTTTGCTGCATATGATCTTCAGCTTGCATTGCAATCAGCTATGCTCATGTGGGTGTGGCAGATGATTTCCAGTCCATTTGATAATTTAGAGTAATTATGTTTTGGTGAATATTGTTATGGTTCAGTTCGGTTTGTAAATGCTAGTTTTTCTGCGTAGGAAGTTAGGATGGTGTATTGGTTCATTGAGATAACTGACTGTGCCTCATTGTTTAAATTAATGTGTAATCATATCGTTTCTGTATGTGTAGTATCTCTTTTGCACACCTTGTTTCTTTAGGATTTGATGTTTGATCACTGATATGCCTGTAGATGAATTCAGCATATGTTATAGAAAAAATAGAAACTGCATTATCTCAAGTACTAAAAAAGTAAGCTGCATTATCTCAAGTACTAAAAAAGCTGCATTACCTAAGTACTTTGATTGCCTTTTTTTCACTCAGGTCACTGGAGAGCCATTGATTCAAAGGAGAGATGACACAGCTGAGGTCTTGAAGTCAAGGCTTGAAGCCTTCCACAGACAAACTGAACCTGTATGTTATTCCTCAAATGAATTATTTCCCTATATATTATTCTTCTGGAGATATTTTCTATCTAATACAGCTAATATGTATATCTTAAGTTATGCTACCTGTTTCCTTATAAACATTCTTTTCGTTGTCTAGGAGTACAGATATCCTATTTCTTCATTTACATTTTTTCCGCTTTAATGTACTTTGTATAGTAAACTATGCTGCAGTTTTGCATAAAGTCCAACGATTTGGTATCATTGGCCTTTGTTTTGTTGGAGTTGTCCTTTTATTTTGATGCTCCGTGTATAAAACTCATGGGCCTTCTATGTTTTCCATTTTAGATTCCTAGTTATGAATTACGCTATATGGGGTTTTGTCTGCAATCAATTAAGGAAGTAGGGTCATAAAGAAATTGAGTGAGTTGTTAAATCAATCTTATTCCTAACATGGGAGCAATTTGCCTCATCCAGGTGATTGACTACTACTCCAAGAAGGGCTTAGTGGCTAATCTGCATGCTGAGAAACCACCAAAGGAAGTGACTGTTGAGGTGCAGAAAGTCCTCTCATGATGATGTGTCGGCACGCCCTCTCATGATGTAGTATCCACTCATGATGTAGTATCTGCGCTTGAGCTTAAGCATGAATTGTACCAAAATCCCATGTCTGGGTTCCTTCAAAATTTACACTGACGCTGACATCCTGCGGTTTTCGCTTTCAATTTTTCATTTGTGCGGTTGCACCATTTTATCACAGCTTTGACAAGCTCGGGAAACTGTCTGAATAATGTCTGTTTGGAATGAGGGAAGCTATTTTTTTGGCACTAATACTGAGATGATTACAGCAATTCATACTTGGCAAAATTGTCTTCGCTGCTTTCTTTCAGTTTGTACTTCAGTACTTCAATTCAATGCTTATGTTCTTCCTCTGCGTGGTGGTACAATTACAATGCAAATGATATGTGCACTTGAGCATTTTAGTCGTTTTTGCAGTAGCTACACTGGTGCAGTAGTGTGCTTGCATCCATGGTTAGTCAAATGCCTATGTAACATGAGTTTGCACAGAGGTTGGTTTGCACCTGATATGTTGTCGCAAATGCTGCTATTTCTAAATTAAAGTTCGATAAGCAATTTCGTGATCTGGCTCATTTGGAGCCAAGAGGAAGAAAAGAAGTCAAGCGCGACCGGATGTGGTGTATTCGGCTGGCTCGTAGCCATTAGAACTTGTTCCGTGCTGGAATCATTCCCGACCCGGAAATCCGGAATGAATCCCAAGCAATGCTACTGGTCCAATTCCACAAATATTTCATTGAATATGTAGTTTTCAATACATTTTTTTTTGGGCAGTGCGAGTGGCATTGGGTAAAGAAGTTTTTTTTCTTTCTTTTAAATGATCCTGTGATCCAACTAGTTTTCAGACTACAACGGAGACCTAAAAAAAGTCACATCACATCAAGCTTTCTATTGTGCGCCAAACTCAACATCATAAATTTACATTTTCTTTATGAAATCAGAAACTATGTTAGAACTTTTAAGAATTTCTGAAGACATTTGTGTAGAAGATGAGAACCATGCATAGCGACACGAAATACGACATTGGAACCTTGCTTTTTAAGATATATCTTGCCAATGCTGCAGGAAGACATTCAACAAAAACGATTTAAAACACAATAGGCAATATGGTCAGATAGCAAATCGATAAAATTTTGAACGCAATATGCCCAATACATCCTCCCAGATTTGTCCTTTTTATTTATTTATTTATTCATTTTGCAGTGAAGTACACCTTGCAACATAGCTAACCTAATGTATTTCACTACCTCAGTAATCCACCTTAACCTTGCTATCCAACTCAGTGAATTCTTCAAAATATGACTTAAAATGCTCATGTGAGTGGCTAATATCATCAACGGCACACATTTCTCTGATGCTGTGCATGGATAGCTGTGGTGCCCCGATATCAACAGTACGAATACCAACACCACTGGCAAGTATTGGGCCAATTGTTGAACCACAAGCCATGTCATTTCGAACAACAAAATCCTGCAAAAGATGGTAAATGAATAAGATTCTACATCACATTACATAAATTTTAATTTTCCATATTTATAACAATAAGGAATGCCTGCTACTAACAATACTAGCTAAAAGAAAGAAATAGGTTAAAAGAAACACTGAAACTTGAAGCATTGTTTGATACCACACATTTGCAAAGACAATGTTGTGAAATAAAATTTTAGATATATAACAAAACAAAAACATTTAGTTGTCAATGCTTCTAGTTTCAACAGGATAGTAATTCTATGGGAGACGGAGAGAAGCGTACAAATAAAAATAAACGAAAATAAGAAGCAATGTTCCAAAACCGAGCTGCTTAAGATTAACAGCAAGGTTACCTTAATAAAGAAAAAAATTATCTTGACAAAAAAAATAATACGCTAGGAACACGCATTAGAATCATATGTGGTATTTGATGCATTGGAGCTCATTTAAATCTGTAACCACAACTAGGTGAGGATTATCAAATATATTCATCGGCCATGTAGCAGATAAAAAAATGGCTTGCTTATTATAAATGTAAATAAATATTAGAACTATAAGGAAATATGTCAGATTATTGCAGCATAAAGCTGAGCAAAGGATTAGTAATTCACAACTATTATGTAGTATTAGCATCAACTAACCTGGATAGGTAGCTGGTGCCGCCAGCAATTTCTCGGAAAATGAATGCTGTCACAGCATTTGTAGCATAACGTTGATTGGCATTATGCTTGATCACAAGTCCTCCATGCAATTTTGGTTGGTGGTTCTCCTCATGCTTGTCCTGGAAGAATAAATCACAAATGATTCAGAGTGGTATTTCGTCTTGACTAAAAAATGTGTGTGTTGTTTGTTGCATTTCAATCTTGATGTACTTATATATGCAAAACATTAGATAATTCTTACCATATAATTGGGGTGTAACGATGTGCCATGTCGGCAGACACCAGAAAGCTCCTCTGAATAGCTTTCTCTAGCAACTGAAAAGTAAACACAGATATGATATTATATCAATTTGGGCACAAAAAACTGATGTGTGAAACTGCAAATACAGTGGTAGGGTGGGGTGAAATAACAATTATGAATGGGGAAAACACACTAGAAAGCACCTTGAATTTGAAGAGTTAAAAGACCCTGTGATTCTTGATAAAGCATCCAACATGGCAGGGGAACCAGCTCCTGAGCAGAATCAGACCCCACTTCCTCATGGTCAAATAGAGCTACCATTCGCACACCAGATTCATGATCAAGTGAGTGTTCAGCAGAAGATGAGTCAATTAGGGCCTGAAATAGTATTGGAGAAATAATCGCATGATGTTGTATTACAAAAGTCAGCAAATTAGTAAATACAATTAAAATGATGATGCCCTCAACAAGACCTGGAAGTAAATGTAGTGCTAGAAGCCTAGAATCCTTGGAATCATACAAGTATCAAGGAGCAATTAGTATTATGAAGAGGTTAATTATCCAAAGAGAGTATAGTGCTTATAGTACATAAAGCCTTAAACCATGCTAATTCATTACAACAATCAACAGCTACTTTTCTTTGAACAGAAGAGAATTATAGTCAATCAATTATACATATAAAGGTGAGAACTTCCTTTGAAGAAAGAAAAGGAAAGAAAGATGCTAATTGAGTTGATGCTAAAGCATAGGTGGTTAGATATTCATGTTCAACAATATCAAAGGTTAACTAACTGTTGTTTGCAGTGTTTTTCCTTCCATTTTAGATATGAAAAGCTCAATTTCCTGCTTCACAACAAAATATTTATAAGAAAAACTACCTTAAATTACATAATGCTGTAAGATGCAGCCGAAATATAGGTCCACCTAGGTTCGTTATAAGTCACACTTTTTCAACAATACTATTGGTGTAAGTAGCTAGCTCTAAACTGAGACTTTACATGGAACAATGGAACCACAGAAAGTCACAAGATGTGGTAGCTAAAACAGCGATGAGGTAGCTGTAGGTAAACATAGTAGGGCAAACCTTCAAGGAACAAAATGACATGCAAAGGTTATCAAGCCGTCCTGAAAAGATGAACTCTTTCATGGCACCTGCTACAGCGCTTGGTTGAGTATCACAGAGTTGCAGTTCAAAGTCACATATTTCATCAGGCTCACAGTTAGCCTCTTGAGCAATCAACTGCAACAAAAATCACATCAGTGGAACGCTCTTCAGAACCCATGGGCTCTTAATGTCTATTTCTTACATGATTTGATTGAACTGTAAGTCGGTAACAGCACAAAGGAAGATACCTGCAATAGCAATGGATGGTGCTTTGTGTTCTTATTCTCCGATGAACCCTTTGGGCCATTTTCTCCCACTAATTTCTGCATTTCATTCTGCAAACGAATTGATAATATGAGTCAGTACTTACCTTCAGCATAAAAAATATGCCCTCAATTGATCTGTTGTAAGTAGAATATTCATGATTAGTTGCAGATGTCATACAAAAGTTTGTCCTTTCAATCAACAAACATAGCCAAGCATTCATATTCACTACTCAATCAGATAGTGCCTTCCTATGAACTATCTAATACCACAAAACTCATATTGGTAACAAATATGCAGATAATAAGGAGAAAATATCAGATTCTGTTCAGACTTCAGAGCATTAAAATCACCTTGATAGATGTTGCCAGCACTGGGACAAGATGACTCTGATTGTTAATTTTGAGACCTTCTGAGGAGATAGTCCTGTACATAGTGTAAATAGGTGGATAACAATTACTTAGTGTTACTGTAACAGACCACACTTTCAAAATGAAAAAACCTATATCATGTAGGATAAGTGGTTCTATCTCAAGTGATTGCACTATAATAACAAATAGTAACACGGATGAGATAGCCAAAGTGTCAAGTGACTGCACTATAATGAAACAGAATTCCTGTACCAACCTGTCAAGGTGAATAGCCAAAGTAGGAATCCTCAGGATCGGCTCTTGCACCCGTACAAGCTTATGTGCATAAGAGTCTCCACCATCCCTCTTCTCCCTTATAATCACCCTACCAGCAACAGTAAGATCGCGGTCGAACCATGTGTACCACAATCCACCACCATATGTTTGAACCCCAACCTCAAGGTAACCTCCTTTGGTTACCTGCGAATCAAGAAGCGAGATACTATCACTAACCGATCAAAATGTGTATCATCAGCAACTACCTAATACATAGTAACAAGAGTTGAGGCCGGGTACCTTGGAGACCGGCTTGAGCTTGAGGCAAGGGCTGTCAGTGTGTGCACCGATGATGTGGAACCCATTGCCAGCAACGTATCTGTGAAACATCAACACATCAGCCGAATAATCCACATGACAAACAACACAATAAGGCAACACACACATATTAGTTTCGCTTTCTTCTAATGACTGTACAAAGTACACCATGGGTTTAAAAAACTGTCAAGAACTAGAGGCTGCTAAGAACAAAAAGGACGGCGAGTGGATCTAGGTGACTCACTTGGCGCCGATGGCGAAGGCGACGATGGTGGAGTGGTTGCGTGTGAAGAAGTACTTGCGGCCGGGCTCGAGCCCTGCCCACTCCTCCCGCTCCGAGAGCTGCGCGAACCCCGCCGCCTTGAGCCGCCGCTTCGCCTCGTCTAGCCCCGACGGAAGCAGCAGCCGAAAGGAGAGCGTAAGCTCAGATCAATCCGCGAGGGGGGTGGAAGGGAAGAAGGAAAAGGAAAGGCAAACAGGCGTCGTACCGACGGCGTGGAAGGCGGTGGGTGATGCGTTGAGGAAGTCGACGAGGTCAGAGACGACGGGAGCGACGGCGGCCATCGGCGGCGGCGGCAGCAGGCGAGGAGACGGAAGTGCGGAGGCAGGCAGGTCTGTGGACCGCGAGGAAAACTGGAGCCAGGAATGAAGCCTAGGAAGTTAGGAACGGAATCAACAACTTGTGCTCAAAAAGAAAAAAAGGAACGGAATCAACTTGCGCGGCCCCGAGAAGGGAATTTTTTTTTTTGGTAGGAGTAGCTATTTTACACGATCTTGGTGCGGATTTGAAACTTTGTTTGGGTTTAAAACAGTTGCATGCTTGTAGACAAAATGATTCACACCGAGTTTTTATTACTTGGATTTTCAGTTATGTCTTGGGAGAATGATTGGTAGGTTTATTTCTAATAATCTGTACTTACATGGCCTAGAAGGATTTGGTTGTTCGAAAACGAATATACACCGCTATTTTTTCATAATAAATATCATTTTATATAGTATGTATAATTTTGTGTGTCAGACAATATGTTTCTTTGTTATTTTTTTGTCTCAATAACACTATGTTTAACATGTACTACGTTCGTTCTTAAATATATGACATCATTGACTTTTTTAAATTCGTTTGACTATTCGTCTTTTCTACAAATATTTTAGCAAATCGATAAATCAACAAATTAAATTTAAAGTACATTGGATAATAGATATAACGATCTATATTGTACTTTAATTAATTAATTTGTTCAATATATATTGGTGTTCAAAGTTAGAGTAAAAAGTGAACAGTATCGTATATTTAAAAGAACGGAGGGAGTATGTGTCCGACGTGCACTCCACCGATAGATCCGAAAAGTTGCTGTCCCGCACAATTGGAAGCTTTATTTGCTGATTTTGAAAAAGTTATTACGTGCCATCTAGACCAAGAACTGATTCCAAGGTGAGGGATAGCAACAACGGCAAAGGATACACACAGCCTCACATCTAGGGCCACAATAAATGAGATCTTGACGCCATTCTCTGATCAGCAAAGAATTTTACTTTTACTCTATACTCCCTCCGGTTTGGTAAAAGAAGTCGTTTTGGATAAGATTTGAGTCAAACATTGAGAATATAAATGACGAATAACTTTTAAGTCGTTGAGTTTAGAAATGTGAAAATCATATCAATAGATTTGTTTTGAAAATCATTTTCATCTCTACTCCTAAAAAGTATGAAGTGGAGAAAAACTTGTACGTTTCTCGTCTCAGCCTGCGTCGCCCGAGGCCTCCGCTCGCTGCTCGTCCGTCAAGGCCGGGCCCACTCATCCGCGTCCCTCTCGCGCCTGCCTCGGCCCCGCCTCCTCGCGACTCACCTCCGCACGCCGCCCGGATCGCGCCTCCCGCTCACTACGCCCCCGCATCACGCCATGAAAGCACGCCGTCCGGATCGCGCGCGCTTCGCGTCGGTGCCCGATCGCCGCCCACGAACCGATTCCGTCACCGCCTCAAGAATCGCTGCCGCCGTCAGATCTCCGCCACCGCCTACTCTCCATCGGGACACGGCCCTAACACCGCCCGCCACCGTGTTCATCGATCCAGTCTGTGCCATCGTCCGGATCTCCGCCGAACCAAATCGACGCTACGCCCGCCACCGGATCGCCACCGCCCGCCTCCCATCCGCTCGGATCGACGCTGCCGCCGAACGAACTGTAACACCACCTCTCACCGTGTCGGAATCGCTCCTTCTCCCATCCGCTTGGACCGACGCCATCCTGTATTTTTCCTACATCCTCCCTAGCCCTTTGGTGATTCCCCGCTCCGTGCTTGTTCAGCCGCCACCCTATGTTGCGCTGACAGTTCGGAGATCGCTTCCGGACACGGAAATCGCTCCCGACGGCGTGGGGGCGGAAGGCCCCGACTGCTAGGTATGTATATTATCCGCTTTCATCATACAATTCGTTGCCCAGAGAATACGTTAGGTTTCGATTCACCGTTCTCGCTTTTGGATCCATCAACAAAATTTATGCGTCGCATCGATGTTCACTGGCATTTCCTTTTGGATCCACTGAACAAAATTTATGGCGTACTGATGTTCACTGGCATTTCCGATGGAGTACATGATTTATGGCGATCGACCGCTTGTTCGCCCTCAACCAATCCGCTCACCTGGACATGGCTCAGGCATGGTGCTGATCCCGAGCATCGGATGCACCGTCCCTTCAGCTTCTGTGTCGCCGATTTGTATGGGGTTCTTGTTCAAGGTATGGCATGGAGCTTGGTTGTCCTACATTTGTGCTTGTTTGTGATCCAGAGATTGGATTTGACCTGATGGTTTTTTAAGCACTGAGTTCCATCCATTTAGTCGTGGGTTGTGGCATTCATTTATATTAGTGATGGGTTTTTGTAGGTGGCGTTGGCGAGGAGTTATCCCTCCACCAATCGAGGTCACCGATGCTTACTACGCCGCCATACCTACTGCAATGAGGCAAGCAAAGCTGAACTTGTTGTACCCTATCTGTTGTGTTGCCTTTTTTTCTGTTGCATATTTCAGCCCATGGTCTTCTGAACCATCTAAAGACTATGCTGAAAATAATGCCTGGGGTGTCCAGTCACTCCGAAGGGTTTCTCATAAATTTTAAGGTGCATTCTTATATAATTTATGCTCTCACATTTGTTGCATTCTATGTACCATAGAATCAGCTTCCTTTATTGCTTTGAGAAGGCTCGAAATGTGATTTGATATGTAATATGATTCTACAATCCACACAGTATAAGTTGGGACACCCATTAGAATGATTGTGAATGAATTAAATTCCCGCTGCAAACGTGAGGGATATAGGAATAGGCAAGCTGAAGCATATCAATCAAATTTTAAATTGAAGTGTTGTGATATGTTAATCATTCTTTTTCTTGAAAGTGCATATAGTATGAAACACTGTATGTGTACAGAATGCTGGCAGCATGGCAATGTATTTTTATTTTTATTACTTGATGGACCATGGCATATTGCTATGAATAGCTGACAGTTATATGTTTCCCCAGCCGAATAAGAATATTGCAATACAGCTTATTCTTGGCAGTTCCTGCCTTCTGTCTGTCCGAGGAATTTCTTGAAGCTCCTCTCGCTGTTTTCCCCCTCATGCAGCTTCTGAAGGCAAAATCAGAGCATACCTACAAGGAGCAAATGGAGGAGCCCGTGGTCCAGCTGCTTGAGATGGAGACCAACACCCTCAAGCAGAAGATTCAAGAATACAACACACGACAGTTGGTGCTGCAAAGTAGAGCAAAAGCAATAGACGAAAAGGAAGAGAGGTCCTTACAAATGTGTTTTTAACAGCAATGAGGAGACCCCATTGTTGAAATTTTATTGAAAGAAAAATATTTACAAAGTAGCAACAACGAAAACTATAACCCGGTGAATGAGCTGAACTCATCGAAAGCAAACAAGAAGGAGCAAACCGAACTACTAACAAAAGAAAAGAACTTTTACGCACTAAGTCGTCGACACTAAGAAGGGAGATTTCAGAGATGCTTTCATTCGTTAGGCTTGAAGAGATGCTTACAAAGGTGTTATTCTTGTACTCTTTGTGGTCGATGCTCCAATCGATTCATGTTGACGATTCATCTTTAAGCGATGGACATATGTTGATTTGCAGGCATACTATTGATTTGATGGATTTCTTATCTTTATGTCAAAACCTCAAGTTGTGTACTCAACTTTGCACATCAAATGTTTTTCTTTAGTATCATGATTAAGCACTGCAGATAGACCTCGAAATTTTCTTGCTATTTTTTTATTTTAGTAAAGACTTGGAGATTTCTAATACACCTCTTTAACATGCTCTTGACTATTTGATGATAAAATCTTTTACCGTAAGTCAACTAAATCAGAATTGCGTAACAACTATGCTTGAGCAGAGAAAGCAAGTTGAAAGTCGTTACTTTTATCTTTTTATTGATTAATTTATTCATGAACAAGAATAAACAATATCTTGCAGCTTTTGGAAAATTCTTACATGACATTTGGAACTATATTATACCATTGTTGGCTGCAAGTGGAACTTAAAAAACTGAGGACGACTTAGGACTATGATCTCAGAATGTCTTATCTGTTCGTATCTTCGCGACCCACTTCATGAATTTACATGCACAAATTGTGGTAAAAAATGCAGATGGTCTCATGTTATTAGTAGGAGAAGTTACATATGAGAGATCGGTTTATCCATAAATCGGACCTACTCATCGACACTGCTAGGTATGTAAAGAAATGATGGCTTTCTTATCAATTTGTCTTTCATTAATCAATAGTAAAGAGTCTTCTGATTTTTTAAGGTCACATTAAGTGCTTTATGCTAACATTTTCTTGCACTGCTCAGTTTTGTACATGCTTGAAGCTGCCGGACAATTTTCTCGCATCCATCCAGTGTCTCAGATTTTTCTAGCTTGCTGTGCCTTTTCCAAATGATCCTATCATGCGCTTTCGTGTTCTATAGTTCTATTGTCTGTTCCTTTTTCGTGCAAATAATCATGTATCTCAACATTTTTTATGCTTGATGCTGGAAGGTAGTTCGCAGACATGATTCAAGTAGTCCAATTTAGGCATTGCATAGCACTGATAGCTGCAGACATTAAGACTTGAAACTGTGATGTTGTGCTGAAAATGGCCACTTGATGTCTGAATACATTGATTATTGTAGGATGCTGGTGCAACGATTTCTTCTTTAGTAGTACTATGATCCTGATGAGGTGTAAAAAGGTTTATATACAAATCCTAATATCCTATTCATTTTCCTAGCCTTGTGACAATTAATGTCTGAAGGTTGTAGAGAAATTTGCTTGGTTCTTGATAACCGAATGCTTATCTTGGTCAATAGAAGCCTTGCGATTGCTTAGTCTAATGATGTGCAGCTGAAACAATTCTTTTCGATCACCCTGGGTTGCTATGGCTCAAAAAGCACTCAGTTTAGTATACAATAAAAACTAAACTATGTACCTTCTGGTAGTTTGTTATAGAGTCAGAGTTTCGAGACGTGTGTTGTGCTTTGCCTTCTAATGTTGAGGGAAGTTGCTATGTGTTTTTGTGATGGTCCTTGCAAAAAAAATTATACGTAGCATTATCAATTGTACTTAATAACCAGTACAAAGAAGGATGGCCACATATTACATATAATGGAAATGAAAAAATAACTGTGGGTGCAAAATTATATAGTTGAAAAATAAATAAACATCCCACCCTCCCTAAAGGACCACTTTCTTTGTGCAGAATTTTCAAAGGGACCAGTTGGCCATGACAGTGGAAGGGGCGAGCAACCCTCAAACTTAATTAGTGAGTGTTACATTTTAGTGTCTTCTTTTTTTGTTGGTTGACGAGCATTTGGAAAAAAAAGGTGTTGAAAAATTTATTTGTAAGCCAACTGTGAATAAGCAATCTGGGATCCAAAAAGTTACTGTACTATGCAGCTCTACTTGTATTCATTAGCCATGCTTGCTTTTTGTTAGCTGAAGGTTTGAAAGAACAAACAAATCTGAAGCATATTCAGAAATTGAATGTTATGGTAGCACGGTTGTCCATGCCTTCTATCTGTTCAGTTCAGCAAGTTGCGGATGATTGCCCTGACACATTGAAATGTGCTCTCTATACATGTGGCCCAATGCGGCATTTCATTTTACTAAACAAGCCCACATGAATTGTGCTAATGTTATTGTGTTTTCCTCTTATCGATGTGGGTAATGATATGATAGTGACTGATCATTTCAAAACTATCAGCATTGCATCTTTAGTAACAAGTACTTAGATTAAATATCTTTAAATATCTTTTCTTATTGACACTACTGTCATCTTGTCGATTGCTTCGTACATTGTAATATAATTATAGTTTTACTACCCGTAGCAACGCACGGGCATTTTCCTAGTAAAAGTATACATGTATAACTTTTCAATAAAAATTTTTATAGAAAAGAGAAGTCAAAGTTGTGTTTTGGGGACTGTGTCGCTGTCCTAAACGACTTCTTTTACCAAACCGGAGGGAGTATACATGAGCAAAAATGGAATGGTTATATTTGCGTCTATGATTTAATGAGTTGAATATAAAATCTAACAAAGATGTATGGAGACTGTGTATCTAATAGAGTACGGACCACTATTGGATGAATACAAAAAATAAACATTTTATACTCCTATAACATACCATGTATATTTAGCAATAGCTACAATAGAACACTGTGGAGGCTACTTTAGGTTTCAATAAGCTACAGGTGTTTCAAATTATGTTAATAATCTATTTAATGGAAATAATTAAGCTTGGTAACACAAGAAGAGTAACACACTCCCACAATCCGGCGATATAGCTAGCTTTAGGTTTCTCCTAAATCTAATATTTTTATTTTTGACCAACAATATCTCTACATAATTTATATCAATTATAAAATTTACATGTTATGATAGATGGTTTCACGATAAATCTTCAATCTTTATGATTTTAGCTATTTATATAATAGTTAGACATTCGTTTAACTTTGGGACAAACATAAAACTAGCCGTATTCTGGAGCAGAGGGAAGTACCTGAATTTGAAACAACAATTGATGAGATGAAGTGGTGGCCTAGTGTTTTTCACATCAATATTATTCTTCCATCTTTCTTGCATGTTCATTATACACGGCACTACAGGTAAATTTGCCCCAAAATGATGATAATTAAACTTATGCAATGTATTATGGCAAATTATATGGTTTGTCGATAGTATTGTATTAGATCGAGATCAAATTTTGCTGGCCTATTAATCAAAATATTTTTAAAAATGCGCCATTCGGCTGCATAGTATTCTTATTTTCCTTTGTAATAATTTGATCTATTGTATTTACAATTCATATGCAGCATTCATGCAAAAGGGCGGCCTACTGCAAGTGGTAGTGCTTGCCTTTGTAAACCGAGAGAGGTCACGAGTTCGGCGGTGGCCTCTACACATTTACGATGTGTGAGAAAGACCTCCGCTAATAACCTCCCCGGACCCCACGGTGCGGGAGCCTCGACCGTCCTTTTATGCAGCATTCATGCTTAGTTAATTATACGGACACTTCGCTCTCTATCGAAGAAAGCATCGAGCTGCTTCTGCTTGGTACCCTTGCTAGCCTTGCTCGGCAAAGGATTTAGAGCAACTCCAGCAGCCTTCCTACTTGAGCCCCTACTCAAAAAATAGGGGTTGAGAGTAAAAAAACGCACTCCAGCAGAGCCCCAACTCCAGCCCCCAACACCGCTCACACCCCTACTCCTTCGCCCTTCTCCGCGGGTGGAGAAGGAGCCCCATCCGCGGTTGGCGTTCCCCACCGCGCCACCAAGCGAAGCCGTGTTGAACCCGCGCAACCTCGGCACGACAACCGCCGCCCGTCGAGCTGCACCCGTCGCTTGAGCTCCGCCGCTGTTGAGCTCCCTCGCGCGCCGGCTTCGAGCCGCGGATCCGCCACCACCGCGCGGACGGAAGTCAAGCTTCCCCGTCGCGCTGGCGGAGGTCTGCCGTCCGAGCCGACCTCGAACTCCTCCGCTGCCTCCACGCGCCGGCTCGGCCTCGACCTTGAGCTCCTCCGCCGCCCGTGAGAACTCTGCGAGCGCCATGGGCGAGATCTGCGGGTGCCGCCTCGCCCGCCGGGAGCTCGATTCGCTCGGCCAAAGCTCGATTCGCGCACGCCACAAGTCCCTTCGTGCCGTCGTGTGCAGGCCGCGCCGCTGGCAAGCAAGCGCCCGGCAAGCGGTCATCCGCGCGACACCACCGCAGATGCTGTGACCCGCCGCCGGGCCCAAGCAAGCGCCGCCATCGCAAGGCGGTCCTCCGCGTTGAGGTCTCCGTCGCGACCTCCGCGCGGTGGTCCCTATGTTGCGTCGCTGGATCTCGTGCTCCTCATCCGCCGCCGCACTCGACCGAAGGTCACCGCACTTCCCGCCGCGAGCTGCTCCTCTGCGCTTCTCGAGCCCATCGCCGGCTGCTAGGAGCTGCCCTCCGTGCTGTTGCTCGATCCCGTCGCTTGGCCGCCTGGACAGATCGAGAAGAGAGGAGAGAAGGGTGGGGAGGAGAAGACGAGAGAGAAGAAATAATTGAGTCGCTGACAAGCAGGCCCCACGTGTCATATGAAAGTAGGGGCTTCAAAGTTGGAGGTATTGTTGGAGTTGAGAGTAAAATCAACAGTCCTAACAAGTTAGGGGAGCCCCTACTCAGGAAAGTAGGGGGTCAAAATAGGGGTTATTGCTGGAGTTGCTCTTAGAGGTTTGGTTGAGTGGCAAGCTTACCTTGGGGCTTGTGCTGGCAAGGAAATTCCTTGCGATCGCAAGAGAGCCAATTGAGCTCTCCTACCTGGGCAAGGCAAGGCTTGCTTTTGCTAACAAGGCAAGGCAGAGCTTGACTGAGAACCAGGTTTTGCTTATAGACATGTATGAACAGTTGCACAGTTGCACTCTTCGCATCAAGCATATATCCAATATCACTACAAAGCATATTTAAATAGGACTGCACTGCACATGGAAAAGCAATACCACCGATATGCGTTGTGCTTGCGTTTCCCCACCACTGAAATGAGGCCACTAAAGATAAACGGAGAGGAAGTTGGCAGGGACACCAATCCGATGGCTACAAACAGGTAAAACGAGATGCAACTTCTTGCTTTTAGTTCTCTAAGGCTATTGAATTATATATATGTATCAGTTCATTGCAATTTAAAATTGACGTGCATGTCCCCAATCATTCTTTGATATATATATACTCCCTCTGGAGTCCGGACTTAATATAATTATATGAATTCTTATGCCTTTAATAAGCTCTTTAGTATTTTTAGCTTTTTTTAAATATTGGCCCACTAGGTCTGCTCAAAAAAAAAAAATTTGTCCCACTCACAAGGATGTGTATCCAGCATATATAGGGAGACCATTAATTGCATGGCCCTTCCCAGTTCCTAGGCTCACCTTGCCTCCGCCACTGGGTTTAGCATTGCCGGAGTGCCGGTTGATGGTGTTAAACTGGGTCAGATGTGTTATACTCCGTATGTGCCTATTCCTATTTGCTGTCATTATATTTTTGTAGTACACTAAACCGGCCATTGCCATTTTAATTAGATTGTAAAGATTTCATATATGTTTGTCACAGTTTTTTTTTCTCAGATAGATGATCTTTGAGTTGATTGGAACATAGTACCAACTTATAATTAACTCATGTTAATTAAACTACTCAGCTTGGTGCCTGCCGTGCAAGAGCTCTGGAACGCGTGGGAGATCCATTGCCTGATCCTCCTAAGCCTATCCCTGCAAGTCTTCCTCTTCCTCTTTGCGGGCTTGCGGAGGCGCAACTCGTCGCGCATCCTAGGCATAGTCTAGTGGCTGGCTTACCTATCAGCGGACTCTGTGGCAGTCTTCGTGCTCGGTCACTTGGCCGTTCGCGTGGGGGAGCCAGGGCACCAGCTCATGGCCTTCTGGGCACCGTTCATGCTCGTCCATTTGGGTGGGCAGGACACCATCACCGCCTTCTCCAAGCAGGATAATGAGCTGTGGATGCGCCACCTCCTGAACCTGGTCACCCAAGCGGTTGTTGCCGGGTACGTCGTGGCCAAGGCGTCTTGGCAGGACCATCGGCTGAGGGCTGCCATGGTGCTCATGTTCCTCTCTGGGTGCATCAAGTACACCGAACGCATCGGTTGCCTTTACTTGGCAAGTCCAGCTAGACTCAGGTCGGGTAGTATAGGTACGTTATCACGTACGCTACGGGAATTTAAGAGATTGAAATTGGAACGTGCCAAATTATTGGAACAAGACATCATCAAGAGGGAGGATGACACCGATGCGAAACTGGGATTTTATTGGAGTGTAACGAGTGATGATGACATAATGTCAGTGGATGCTCCCCTCAATGATAGAAGAAATATGATACGTTTGGACTTTCCCCTCAATGATAATGATAGTCTGGAGCATTGTTATCGGTATGAGTTTGTGGGAGCACGTCTGGTAGATTGGTACAAAGACCTCTACACAAAACATCCACTCCGACACCTTTTCAAGTCCATCTGTATACGCTATGCGAGGTGCTTCCTTCCATTTGGCATGAGCTTGTGTTCTTGTCAACAATATATACATGATTGTTCTCTAGAAGCTTGTATTTATCAGGTTCTTCTTATTCTTCCTGTAACCATCATCATGTCGGTTACGCTCATAGCCCTCGTGCTGCTATACCCTCTGTTCCGATATGTTGCAACCCCGATAGCCCTAGTGCTCTTCACGGCTGCCGAAAAGGGGGGCCGTCTCCATACTAGCCAAGCTGACATCACCGTGTCCTACGCATTGCTTATAGGAGCAATAGTCCTAGATGTGTCCTCTGCTATTAAAAGCCCTATTAAAAATGCAATCTTGTGTGTAGATAACTTTATACAGATACAACCAGCATGGTGCAGGAAACAATGGTCCGAAGAGCTAGCACAATACAACATGATCAAGAGGCATGTTGTGCAAGATACTTCAGGCATCATGTCATCCATCCGGCAATGCTTCAGTAAGCTCTTGGAATCCTGGGGCATCGAGTTGTTTGATGTAACACACACATCCATCATTGAATATGACGCACCCATCAAGGAGTTCATCCTCAAGAATCTGTTACGCTTCGGAACAAGGAAGGAATGGCATGTTGCTAGTTCACGTGGACAACTAACGGTTCAGAATTGGATGAGAAGCCACCAGCAGGACGATCCAGATTCAGCAAGGATAGGAAGTGCCCTGGAGAAGATAATCACAAGTGGTGTCGATTTTCCAACAAGTCTGCTCATCTGGCACATTGCAACAGACATTTGCTACTTCCAGGAAACTGAAGCTACCACCAGTACTTCCAATGGCCAACTGATCAAGAAGCATAAGGAGATGAGCAGAAAACTATCAAATTATATCATGTACCTTGTCTTCAAGTGCGGTGTGATGCTTACTACCAACTCCCAGGTTGTGCATGAAGAAGCTCATGATGAAATTAGGAGTATTTTAACGAGGGATCATAATCCTTTCCCTTCAAAAAGGGATCATATTCCTTGTGGCGAGCAAGCAACAACCGTGAAGCTTTTTAATGCTACAAAGGAAGAGGAACTGCAAGTTCGTCATTTGACAATTGATATCAACAATGCTGTTGATAGTCATGAGCAGAAACTCGTGCAGATCACCAAAGCTATAACTTCTCCAGTGGTTCCTCGTGCTTGCTTTGTTGCCAAGGAGCTCATGAGCATCAAAGACAGGGCAGAGCGTTGGGAACTCATCGCCGGGGTGTGGTCAGAGATGATTTACTACGCCGCACCTCGCTGCGGTTGTGCTTTCCACTATGAGCATCTATGCACCGGCGGAGAGTTCATCACCCATGTTCTCGTCCTCATGAAAACTCTCGGGCCTTTTCTACCGCTGCCTAGTGCTTGAGCTTTACAAGGTGTGCCATGCATTCTTTCCTAAACTCAGTGGACAAATTCATCATCATCAGCTTCTGTGATTGTATCTTTCATAAGGACCACACTGTGTAGCAAACCGATGTAATTACTTTCAAAATTCCATATACTCAGCTCGGATGGAATAGACATGGAACAATAATTATGCATGTGTTGTATTAATTAAACTTGTACTACTGTGTCACTTAAGCTACTCTTATGTGTGTGCTATGCTTAATTTTATTGTTAATACAAAAAAATGAAATTATCTGGATAGAAAAAAATCAAGTCCAGGGTACATACCAATCTAGTTGCTATAAATTCTTAGAAAAAACAGCACAACTTTTCAACTTTAAACCTCTCTTAAACATCATTTTTTTACTTTTTTAAAATCATCAACCTATCCAATATTCTCTATGAACATCCAAATTCAATTGTAGTCAAAAAATGTCTAAGATTTCGGTGTAAATTTTCTCAAAAAGTAGGTCCGAAGTTAACTAGTTGGCTCTATTTTTAGACTTGCAAATTTGATGTGTCGATCCAATAATACTTAAGCTATTTCAAAATTAGATTTCTCATTTTATACGCCATGGTTTGGAGTGCAAATAGTTAAAATGGAACGTATGCACTCTATATATCATACATCTCGAGTTTCACAAATCTAGAAGTTCATTTGCTAATTAAAATGAAAAACGAAACATGACTAAGTGGGAGCTGGAGGCGCAACTCATTTTGTTACGTGACTTGTTACGCCATGCTCAGCCGATTTGAGATGACTCGGTCTGCCGTGTCAGTTACGATTATTTCTAATGTCATTGTGTACATTAGTCGCGCCACATTGTGATGTGACTTAAGTATTAGTCGAGTCACGGATTTTGACGCGACCAAAAGGTTACTTCTTGAAACTTTATTTTTGAAGGAGCTATTTTTAAAATTTTAGATTAAAACTATTCTCTCTGTACAGTCGTTTTCGCTTTTCAAGAAACAACTTTGACTATATATATATTAATATTTATGTACAAAATTAATATAGTTAGGTAGATAATTGAATCTAGTTTTTTAACAAATTTATTTAAAAATATAAATATTACGTATTTTTTCTATAAATCCAACCAAACAACTTGTGACATACCTCCACCCCCACACACCCCCCCATGGCATAGGTCGCGGAGCAGCTAGTCCAGTTGTACGGGGTGCTGGAGGGTCCTTCACAACTCGTCGGTCTGCTCCGGCCTCCGGGTGATTTCACGGTCAAATTCTCTGACATGGTGGAGCTCCACGCCGATCGGCCCTGTTCAGAGTGTCCTAGAGGAGACAATCCATGGGCAGATTGGCTTCCCTGGCTCCCTGCGTAATAATGGACTGAGATGCTAATTCAATTCTGTTAATGAATCTCCATCCAAACTTGCTGAAAATCTCCATGATTGCACTTTCCGGTCTGCAGCAACACTCATTCAGGTTGTTTTGCCACATTATAAAAAGATATTTAGTGTCATAACAATATTAAAAAAAGATATTTCTAAATTAAACTAAATACATTTATAAATTGCAAGAGTTACTTTACTTATTTTCATATTTTGTTCCATGTCATCCATCACAGCTCTTTGCAATTCTTGTGATTAAAAAAACACGATATGCAATAACGGCCCATTTATTATTATTATCATCATCACTCTATTAGTTAAGTTTGTTGTTGCACCACCTTAATGCATCATCATCCATTTACATAGATGTATAAGCACCAATTTTTAGTAGCAAAACATGTCTATGTAGCGAAAATTCAAAAGCACATCACACTTAAACTTCAGATGCAAACATTTCAGGGAACTGAGAGAAATACTAGTAGACATGAAAGTTGAAACCTACGGGAAAAAAAAAATCTGTCCACCTGGCCCAATCGTGGCCCTCCCCTCATCCACACACGACCCGCGCACCACCAAACCTCCGCCGCAACTCCTCTTCCCCATCCCGAGTCCCGACCGCCGCCTCGCCGCGCCCGGATCCCCATGGCCTCCGTCTCCCCGGCCGCCGCAGCCGCCGCCGTCTCCGGCCCCCACCACGGCCGCCTCCTCCTCCCCTCCTCCGCGGCGCCTCCCCGGCCCCGCCCGCGCCCCCGCGCGCGCCTCCGCCTCGCCGCCTGCCACGCCGACACTCTGCTCCCCTCTTCCTCCTCCTCAGCGGAGGTCCGCGCGCCGCCGGCCCCCGCGGCGGGACCCTCCTCCGAATCTGCCACCGATTGTTTCGTCGACTGGCTGCGCGCGAGCGGGCTGCCCGGACCCAAAGTGGATATCCGGGAGCGGCCGGTTCCCTGCCTGCGCGAGGGCAAGTACCGCCCGCTGCGCTACGTCGCCGCCGCCGATGAACTCCAGGTTAGTGTGGTAGGGTGTGGGTTTTGATTCCGATAGCAATGACGTGATCATGACCTGGATTTGGTTGCGTCGGCTCGTTCGTTACGCAGGCGAGGGATGTGGCGTTCGAGGTGCCCATGTCACTCGTCGTCACGCTGGAGCGGGTGCTTGGGAACGAATCAGTCGGTGAGATAGCCACTTGCTCTACTCTAACACTCTCTCTGTGTGGTTGAATTGAGGTCTGCAACGCCCTAGGAATGGGGGAATTCTAATTCTTAGATGTACATTGGGATATAACAATTGACTGCGCTTTTAGACAATTATATGCTAATGGCAGGCTTACCTTGCTCCAAACTCCGAAGACCATGTTCCCCTCATTCCAGTCTCATTCCGGTCTTGACTCTTGAGCAGATATCCTGAACACGGGTCTGTTGTATCTCTCTACATTCAGAGTTTTTTAGGGCTTCCCCCCAAAATGTTGTCTGCTCATCCAATTGTTATGTTTTTTTAATTCCTCCGTTCCAAATTGTAGATCATTTTAGTATTTCTAGATTCATAATATTTGCCAAAACAACCTACAAAATCTATGAACCTAGAAATGACAAAGTGACCTACAATATGGAATGGAGGGAGTATTATTTAACATTCCAGTTTGCAGCTGCTGGTATTTTACATTTATCATATTTTCAAAAAATAGGTTTGCCTTTTCTTTAGCTTGACTTGGAAGCTGATTAGAAATGCAAAACAGCTTCAGCTTCTTTTGACCTGTTTCTTCGTTGATAGGTCTTTTCATGACATTGCATTTGTTATCTGCCACTTTCGCTAATGTTTTGTTGTGTAGGCAGGGTTGCAGAAAATTGATGTGATAGTTCTGTTTCATCTGTATTAATGCATTGTGTGCTCTTTATATATTTTGCTGTGTGATATGTTCAATCCACTACTGATTCTGGCTTGGCAATTCTTCTTGGCTTTTTATGTTCATGATGTTTATAACCTGGGTATCCGGGAACAACTACTTAGAAAGGGTAACAATTTCTGACCATTACCACAGTAGAGGCCTCCCCTGCCGTACAGTTTTTTTTATAGAAAACAATTACTCACCGACGACAATGCATTATAGCAATGCTGTTTTTGCACGGACATGAAGATATAAGTAATTAATTTGTATTTTATAGATATGCTTTTCAGTTTGTTGATACTTCTGCATCATGCAGCTGAGTTATTGACGAACAACAAGTTGTCTGAGCTAGCATGCTTGGCATTATATCTCATGTATGAGAAAAAACAAGGAAAGGATTCTATTTGGTACCCCTACATTAAGGAGCTCGATCGACACCGAGGAAGGGGGCAGCTGGCTGTTGAATCACCACTTTTATGGACTGAAAGTGAACTTGATTACCTGACTGGAAGCCCCTTGAAGGTTTGCGATTTTACTCTCTTGTATCTCAATATGCATGATTACCTTTTTGCTGTGGAAAGGATTAATCAATATTCTGTAAGAAAAACTAATACCCTAACATAGATGATATCTGTTTAGGATGAAGTTATTGCTAGAGATGAGGCAGTAAGGAGAGAGTATAATGAGCTTGACACATTGTGGTTCATGGCAGGTTCACTGTTTCAGGTATTCTTTAACCTTCCGAACATATTTTCTTTCCAGGACAGTCTAATTGGTAAATTGATCTTTTTTCACACTGATTTTTGTTGTGCAGCAATACCCTTTTGATATACCTACTGAGGCTTTTCCATTTGAGATATTCAAGCAAGCTTTTGTTGCAGTACAGAGTGTGTGGTCCATTTGCAGGTAATATGTTGTGTTATGGATTTAGTTATTATCTAAACAAGCATTGTTCTGGAACCTGTTTGCTGTGCATTTATTTTATTTCCTTCTTATTGTTAAACTACACTTTAAGTGTAGGAAAGTTTAGTGCTGATGAACTGCTGAGCATCCTAGCCACACTGATGCTTTCAGTTGTAAAAACCTGACACTGAAATCATCAATTGTAAAAACCTGACAATGTTTTTATACCACTCACTACTTTCTTAATGTGCTTCTCCGGTTTCTGTAGACTTGTTCTTCGCATGCACTCTATTTACCCATATATTCTATAGACCGAAGATACAGGTCTTTGGCTTTGGGCCCAGAAATTATGGTCTAACCTACAATGACCTTGGTGCACAATATAATTTCAAATTTTATCATTTTATGTTGGAAGAAGGAGCCTTAGAAAGATGCTTCATCTGCTGTTAGTGTAGTATAAATATCATTTAAGATCTGTCTGATAGGAAGAAGTGAGATGATGCACTGCAAACAGTGCAAAGTTTAGAGAAAAGTTCATTGGGCTTATTCAACTTATAACACCATTAACATGAGAAAGTAGTACTTGTACATTTAACATTTTTTGTATGAGATCGGCAGTGTTTCTTATTGATGTATTTGCTCTTATTCAAGGACAGAACGTTAGTTTAGCTCGAAGATTTGCACTAGTTCCTTTGGGGCCGCCACTATTGACCTACAAAAGCAACTGCAAAGCAATGTTGGCAGCTGATGGTGATTCTGTTCGGCTGGAGGTGGATCGGCCTTATAAGGCTGGGGAGCCAATAATTGTCTGGTACTATGTTTTCTTCAGTTTATTAAGATTCGTGTTCTTCCTCATGATATTTTGCAATCTGAGATGCTTATAGCTTAGCACAAATTTTGTGAACATGCATTCAAGAACCTCAATTGTGTAGATTATACAGGTGTGGACCACAAACAAACTCCAGGCTGGTTATGAACTATGGTTTTGTTGATGAAGACAATCCCTTTGATCGCATATCGATTGAGGTAAACAAACTTTATCATCCGTCTTTCTTCTTTATGTTTTGGTTGGTGTAACTCTCACCGAATTATTGTTACAGGCATCTTTAAATACAGAAGATCCTCAATACCAAGAGAAGAGAATGGTTGCTCAGAGGAATGGAAAGCTTGCTATCCAAAATTTTAACGTTAGTTTTCTCTTCACTTTCTTTTGTAGTGTAACCAGAAGTTTTGTATATTGATTTGCCCCGTTGAATCAGGTCTGTGTAGGTAAAGAGAAAGAAGCTGTTGCAGAAATGCTGCCTTACCTGAGATTAGGATACATTTCAGATCCGGATGAAATGCAGTCCATACTCTCTTCTGATGGAGATACATGTCCAGTAAGCCTGTCTACCCTTCATTAATCTGCTGCTTATTGGTTTATTGATTTTTCTGGGTGCTTATTTATGATGGATACAATCATAAGAACCCTTGCCTTGATACTTTATTGATACTGTGGCCTTCTGTCCAACTGACCTAGGTCATGGTTGAGTGTGCCTGTGCGCCGTTACTTGCTGTAGATGTTAGCTGTTATAACTGTTGAGTACCTATGCATTATTTATTTACTTTTGTCAAAGGAAGCAAGATGTTTAATAAAATTTGCGCACAATCTTACTGCATGATACTTTTGTTTTCTAGAATATAAGTAACATTTTGCTTACACCTGCTGTATATATTATTTAGGTTAGTCCATGTACAGAGCTGTACTTGATCAACTTGTTGGTTACTTGGAATCTCGATTGGCTGGTTATCCAACAACTCTGGATCAGGATGAAGCTATGGTACTGAGCTTTGTGTATTTTTATAAAGTGTCTCTTAACTAACTCTATGAACTTTCTGAATCATTTGTCGTTGCTTTGGTCTTCGCCAGTTGGCAGATGGCAGTTTGGAACCAAAGAAGGAAGTTGCTACTAGGCTTGTAAGGTTGGAGAAGAAGATGCTCCATGCCTGTCTCCAGGCAGCCAAGGAGTTCATAAACGAATTGCCTGACCACACAGTACCGCCTTGCCCTGCTCCATATGCCCCTGAATTGAAACTAGCATTTGTGCCCGCGCTTCGCTGCGGGTGACCAACCAACATAGCACAATACCTTATCACATACATTTTCTAAGTAAGCTTTTTTTGGATGTTGTACATGTAAATGTCTCTCATTGTGACAGTTCATAAATCATGGACTATGTCAGCCTTATCTAACTAACTTATCGAACTAACGTAATATACAAAACACATGTTGAGTACCACAACAAATTTTGATTAAGATAGGGTAGGAACATGATGTTACATTATAGGAGAAAACAACAAACACTACAGTACGGGCAAATCTCCTTTACATGAGGACATACAAAAGTGAAATAATCTTCACTCCCCTTAAATGTAAAAGGAGTTGGCCAAAACTACTTCTAAACTTCCTACCTGGCAGAAAGAGGGCACACTACAATAGGAACACATCTCATTTACCTAATGGTTTACAAAAACAAAGTCATCATCCCTTCCCTTAGACGCAAAAGAACCTGGCTACAACAACTTCTAAGCCTATAGCTTCGGACCAAAGTAGCTCCATTCCTCTGAGAGGTTTGTGTACATGATTGTATCATTCTTCTGACAATGAAGGATCCTCTACTGGGATGAGAGGAAATGCAGCATTGTCTTCTAGTGGTGGATGACTTAGGGAGAAGTTCTCTCTTGGTATGCTCCAGATCAGAAGCCTCCTCAGAGAAGACCTTGATAGGTGCAGGTGCTGGTGGAGTCTCAACGAACTTCATTTTCCCACTCTCCATGTCAAGAATTGGGATTCCATCTACTATTGGAAAGTCTTTCGCCTCTAATGTGAGGGCCCTTCTTTTCCCCCTAGTGTCAAGGTGGGCATCTTTTAGCTCTTGTGCATGACGATCCTTGCTTGCTTTAAGGCTTCAATTGCAGTGGTCTCACGGCTTTCAGATGCACTAGCTTGGGCCTTAGCATCAGCAGGTTGCATGAGTTAGGGTCCTAATTTGCTTCTCAGCTTCTACCGTATGGATGCACTTCCTCAGCTTGATTGCTTGTCATATAGCTCATCTAAGTTGAGCAAGTATCGTGCCATGAACACAACAGTTGGATTATTGTCACGTAATTCACAACCTTCAAGGGTCCTCATTCGATCCATCCACACTGGGGGTCCCTTACCAAAGGTGGAAAGAACCGCATAGGAGTATGGCAGATGGGCTTTTCATATATCTTGCATAGGTACCTCAAAGCCTTCCGAGTGACAACTTGATAGGTATCCTCAAATCGAAACCCTGCCATGGCTTTCTGTCAAGGAAGTCCTTACTTGCTCCGATATAGATGGTCACTTCACGTCTCTCAGTGGCTTAGTGCCATACTCCTCATATTCTCTGTCCTACATATTCTGGGTGATCACAAATACCAAGCCGGACCATTACAGTGTGTAGTAGTTTTGGAAAACCTTCTTTGTTCAAGTAGTAACTGGCGACCTATGCTTCTCCAACCATCTGCCCCAAAAAAGAGGGGTAAATATCTTTGCAAGAGAGGGAAAGGTAAGATTTTCTTCATGATGCTAAAATATTTGTTTTACCTCTCCAAGAGCCTGGGCAGACATGGAGGCCGTCGTTGTAATCAAAGTTCTGTATGAAAATGGAGGGATGAAGCAACTGGAGGGTTGAGGCTGAATGGAAAGGTAGTGGAGCTATGTGATCTTTGCGATGGCAAAGGAGTTCCTCAGTGTCATAATTTACAGGTAGAAGGGTTTAGGGTTTAGGTAGAAGAGTTTAGGGTTTAGGTGTCATAATCTAAGGAGTTCCTCATCTTAGATGAATCATCAACATTGTAGCTACTATTGTGTACACTTGTTCACTTTTGTCACTCAAAAACTTTTCAGCTTTTAAATAAAATACATTTTAGCTAGTGCAAAAAAGCTGCATGGAGGCGGCCGGTGATCGCACAAGCATGGGAAGCAGCGGAGAGCTGTACTACGGAACAATGTTGTGGTCTTGTGGAGATGTTGACGGCACAAGGCTTATGGTGTGAGTGTGTGACCACCCTCGATGCTAAAACATATTAAGCGCTTGCTGCATGACACAGCAGGAAATGGTCTGCAGATAGATGTGGCGTTGTGCCATATCAAAGCCGTGCTCGTCTGCTCGATCTTGAGCTGCATAACAGACAGCTCGCTTGTGCAGCTACTGCAGTCTTCAAGTGCTGATAGATTAACAGTGGCTGGTTTATGGCATTATTCAGCCTGTTCATTTGGCTGGTGGCTGGTGCTTATTTTGTTCTGAGAGAAAAGTGCTGCTGGCTAGTTGTTGATGGCTGATTTGTTCTGAGAGAAAAGTATTGCTGACTAGCCAGACGAACAGAGCAAATACCCGGGTGGGGATCGAGTAGGAGTTTTACTACTTTACATGTTACGTTGGTGAAGAAGCCCCACGAGGTGCAATATTGGAGTGTGTGTACTTGGTTTAGTCACTTTTCAGGGTGGCTTAAGGAAGTGACAAACCACGACTGTGTAATCGTGCTGAAAGCTGAATAACGCTCTCGAGATTCGCCTAAAAAGCCAATCAACCTATTGCGGCACACGGTAAACTGCAGGCAGGCTACCATGGTTTTTTTTGAGGGCACAGGCTACCATGGTTTTGAAGAGAGGAGGCTGCAGGGGCAACCACATAACAAGCATGGACATTCTCGCATAACAAGCATGGACATTCTGGCACTACTAGAGAATCAACCATTAGTACCTGGTGGGAACCTCATTAGTATCGGGTATGGAACCGGTATTGTCTCTCCGGTACCAATGTGAGGGACACATTAGTACCGGTATTTTACCTACTAATGTGCCCAACGTCTGCCATCATCGTAGTCCCCGTCCGTCCTTCTGTCTTTTTCATTTTCTCACTTTCCTTTCCTTTCCTTCTTCTTTTTCTTTTTCCCACTACTTCTCAATCATATATTCACACATATTCTCAATCATCTATGCCTAACCAAAATAACATATTCATGGTAAGAATCACATTCACATGTTTACAACAATTACGGAAACAAAAACAAGAATGAAAAAAGAAACAATAACATATATACATAGGGACAAGATCAAGAACGAGAAAAAAACAAGAAAAACCCTACTAGATCCGCGCAAGTGAGGCTTGCCCCGTGCGTCGGTTGCCAGGCCAGGCCAGTGCCACCGCGCCCGCGCCATGGGGGCAGCGCCGTCGCGCCGTGCACCGGGAGGGCCCGTGCCCCCACCCGCGCCATGGGCAGCGCCTCCGCACCACTCGTCAGGAGGGCCGAAGGCCTCCGCCTCCCAGCCGGGAGTCCAGGCCCGCTCGCCCCGCCTGGCCGCGCGCTGGGAGGGCCAGAGGTCTTCGCCACCGCGTGTCGAGGCCTAGCCCGGCCCGCTCCCACCCCCGCCACCGCCTGGCCGCCTGGAGGCCACCACGCGTGAGGGGCGGAAGGAATTGAAGGACACACGCGGGGTCTATGCAAAGATATTAGTACCGGGGAGTCAGTACTAACGTGGTACATTTAATACTGGGCTATGTATATGCCCGATACTAATGTACCCCGACCACATTTTTACCGGGTGTTCTGAACACCCTGTTTCTGGCCAAAGACCTATGCTCGATTATCTAGTAGTGTCGGTTCGCATGGTTCCTAGTATTTCCTAACTTAGTGAGCAAACGTCTAGGCAAGTTATTGTTTTGACTAACAAATACGGGGAAGCCACAACTACACGTTTAATTTGTAGGTTTTGCATGGGCAATTCGGCGCACACGTACGTAGTGATGCCCATTGAGAAGTTCTCTCCAATTGACAAAACCTA
The DNA here is from genome assembly GCA_022644695.1 of Cenchrus purpureus. Lineage (NCBI taxonomy): Eukaryota > Viridiplantae > Streptophyta > Magnoliopsida > Poales > Poaceae > Cenchrus > Cenchrus purpureus. The sequence goes on along the minus strand of CP053454.1, from coordinate 22,877,049 downwards.
GCTCAAAACTGGTTCGTGTGGGAGGTGTGGTGGCGTATCCTAACTACACAGGTTTGAGGTTCGAGTTCCTTCTAGCTTGAATTTGGATGCCTATTTTCTTCATTCATTAATAATGATGGGAAAAACCATATATTGTAGATTAAATGGTTTCAGTTTGTTTAAATGGCACGATTCAACGAACTCGATTTTTCAGATGACCGTGGCTCAGTAATACGTTGCGTGCCTGTAGATGTCACTATATATAGATTATATCAGCCATGAGCCCATGACTACACATCAAATGTTAATGACCGCACACATGGAAGTATTAATTATTCTGCAAAACATATGGCGTATATAAGAGATCCATATAGCAAGCCGACCGAAATACAAACCAAATGGTGAGCTAGGGCTCACCATGCATGCATGTCGTCATGCATGCCCTATTAATTCAAAACACTCCAAACCATTAATTTCGTATTACATTTCTTCATGGCATCAAGGTGGATGATGATCGATCTTGTTGCCCAAAGAAATCAAAGAGAGGTACGCACACATACCGTATGACCTAATGTACGTACTAGCTAGGCATACACTGCACGCAGGTAGATATAGGTGTGTGTAGTAAACTCACAAATACTAATAATATGTAATGTGTCATGTGTGTGTCAATGTGTCATGCTTTACTCTACTAGCTTTGTATCGATCACGCCGTCAACCGACTGATCTGATATGAGGTGATCAATTTTTAGGGTTTAAATTAGCCTGCGCGGATGATGGCGGCTCTGAGTTCGTCTTTATCGGTTGTGACGAGTCGGTTCACCCGCTTGTCGTTCTTCACCATCACGAAGTCCGGCAGCGCCTGGACCTTCCACTTCGTCTTGAAAGCCTGCAACGCATGCAGGGCACGCACGTTAATTGCATTGTTAATTAGTCAATGCCAGCCATGCACGTTGTGAGAGCAACACCCAGGATTCTCTCAACTGAACAACAGCAAGACTAGCTAACAGTCATAAAAGTACTCCCCAACAAGCAAACAAAGTCTAACAATACTTGAACGACCAAAAGAAAATATTTATCATCAGCTATATATACACAATATATATATACTACCTTGAACTCGTCGTTGTCGACGTCGATCTTATAGAAGTAGGCACGGTTTCTGAACTCGGGGACGATCCTGTCCTCCAGAATCGGCCTCATGAACTCGCACGTCGTGGTGTAGTTCACCGACCCTATAAGCTCCAGCACCAGCTGAGAGAGAAGAAGAGATGATGGATATTTTGCTTGCCATAACTAGTATAAACTATTTTTTTTGTAGCAAACTAGTATAAACTAATTACTCTCTCCAAATCATAATATTTGACGTTGTTTAGTTCAGGACCTACCAAACGTCAAATAAAACGATATGGAGGTAGTATATATCAAGAAAATGAAGAGAGCAGTATACCAGCTTGGAGTCTTTCTTAGCCATGTCCAAAACCTCCTGCAGGTGATTCATATCGTTAACGGCCATCACGGACGAACTCATGGTGCCTTCAGAAAGTTGCTGACTTGCTGTGGATCGGAGGCCGGTCGGGGCGTAAGTTGCGACGATGGAACTGGTGGCGAGGAAGAAAGAATTAGTACGTGTGTTACCAACAACTTAACTGATGTTGTGGTGATCGATCTCAGACCTGTGGCGAAGGCAGTGCAACGGGATGGCTTTATATATAGCTGGTGGTGGCCTTGAGCCGGCCGGTGTCTTGCTTAATTGGCTTGCAAAACGTACAGTTACACAGGCAGTGTATCCTTGCCAATTTCTCGGAAATTGCGGGAAAGCCAGTGGCGCAGCGCGACGAAAGGCAGTAGTGCCCTGTTGAAAAGAATAGATGCGTTTTGCCGATTTCTCCGAAGTTTCGACTGTTTTAATTTTCTGGGCGGACACTATCGATTTCGTCCAGTTTTCAGTGCAATATAGGAGTAATTCTAACTACATATGGACGCTTCTTTTGCTGCTGATATGATGGTTTTGACGGTATATAGAGGTTATTAAGCATCAAGTGATGAATATGCCATGATTCGATATGGTAGTTCAGATTTTTTCAATAAGGTGACTCCAACCTTTAATTTGTTTTGTTGCCCAACATTATGGTAGCTAACAGAAGGGAGTATGTATATATGAACATCTGTTATCTATATATCTCCACTCTCTTATTTTTGAATTTTACAGAGTTTACAAAGTCGGTATGCATGCTACTATTTCTAACATACAGTATGAACCTCCTCTTGTTCAGTTTATTTTATCATTTGTTTATCACAGGGATTCTACAAGGACTTGGCCAACAACAACCGCATCCTCAAAAGAAGGGCTGTGAATGAACGCAAGGGGAAATAAAATTAAAATTTGATTCTGATCCGTGATTTTTTAATCCAAACTTTCCTTGACTCCAGTTAGTCTCTCGCAGGATCAACGCACAAGCAAGGGCGGTCCCTGCATCTAGCTGTAAACGTAAACAAAAGGCACGCGGTTAACACACCAATTAATCTGATTGGTTTCTTTTAACTCAACTTTCGGCCGGCGGCTCCAATTTGTCCCGTGCAAGCTAAGTTAGGATGAACGGCAAACAAAGTATATATCCCAGGGCGGTGCGCGGCCGATGTGAACACGTACGACGAGTGAGGAATGACTTGGGGTCCTTACCGTGTAATAAAGGCAGTGAAGGCAGTGTGAAGTAGCATGCATATGTAGCACGTTGGTCAACAGATGCGCAGGTTGATTTTGCGGAGGGAGTCTCGGTGAAACAGAGGCAAGTTGCCCTTGTATAGTTACTCCTATATATATATTCCTTTGGTTTTTCTCTCTATCTTTCGTTTTGTTCCTTTTATACTTGGTGAATGCACCAAGTTAGCCTTCCCTTTCCTTTTTGCTGAGCGTGAACCAGCTAGCTAAGGGCCCCTTTGCTTTCTGATAGAAGGAGCTGGTAGAGATCTAAACAAGATTGTATAAATTGTGATAAAAGCTAAACTAACAAGACTAAATAAATAACTTTGCAAGAAAACGCTAATATCGATAGCTGGTGAAATGTAAAAAAAAAAAACACACATTAGAGACGGCTACCTTGACAACCGTAATCAGATCTATTGCACGTTCGATAAGTTAATGAATAAACTAGATCAGAGGTAAAACGTCGTAGACCTAAGATCTAATATACTCACTCGATAGCTCTTAGGAGATCTAGACACAACCACAAGTCCACAACGATGCGCTCGTAAGTTAAAGCCTAGAAAAATGTCAGGTAAAAAGTGATAAAAGAACTTAGAGTAACTCCAACAGACTAGCTAAATTCTACTCTCTATATTTCTATTTAGCTATCCATTTAGCTAAGATTCACTCTCTAAATTATGGTCAACTGTCAACTCCAACAAACTAGCCAAATCTGACTCCATATTATATACACTACTTAGTGGGACCCACATGTAATTCTCCTCCTGTGTCTTCTTCCTCCCATCTCCCATGCGCCTCCTCTTCGGCCGGCCACCTTGCCTCCGCCTCACCGCCGCCGCGCCCGCCGCTGACCACTTCAACCGCCCGCACTGGTGGCCACTGTAGCGCTCGCTCCTCAGCCACTCCGGCTAGCCGCCCTGCTCGCGCTCCACCATGGCTGTCCTGCCCGTGCATCGAGGTGGCGCGACATTGCGAGCTCTGTCGCGGCTCCGAAGTGGCACGATGTGAGGTTCATGGCCCAGCCCAGAGCTCCCGCCGCCGCCATCGATTTGTCCCACTACCGCCTCCAACGCTGCCGATTTGGCCCCGCCGCTGCCATTGATTTGTCTCGCGCCGCTCCTCTCCCGACTGGTAGCCCACACCTCCTCTTGTCCTCTCTCGGCCGACAGCTCGCACCTCCTCCTCTCCCAAGCCGACGGGCTGCACCACTCCTCTCCCAGCCGCGCGCACGGGGATGACGTTGTGGTAGCGGTGGCGGGAGCACGAGAGGTCGATTTGGCGTGAGAAGGAGTGCGATTTGGTGCGAGGAGGAGGGTGGGAGGGAACCATGCCACGGATTCCGGCGATTTGGCAAGGCGGAGGCGCTCGCCACAAGACGCAAGCCGCGGGGGGAGAATGGCGAGGCGGATTGCGAGGGGGAAGAATGACGAGGCTGTTGGAAACACGATTTTGTTTTTTATATTTTAGCGATCCAGAATGATTTTAAGGAGCTGTCGGAGTTGCTCTTACATGCAAGCCGGAGGTCAAGCGTTGGAGCCCTGCTTGGATTAAGGAGTTGTCGAAAAGAAAGAAAAAATGCTGGACAGTTAACGGAATGGTGAAGTCCTAAAAAAGTAATAAAGGAATTATAAATGACAGGTTTTGCTTCGTCCTATTGTGTGTTCCTTACAAGGTCACGAGGTCAATATCTATATATTCTAAGAGCATCTATGAGAGTGTTTAATTTTTTCATCGTAAGAATATGAAGTTTTACCATTCCTAAAAAAGTATTGGAAATAATATAGAATGTCATCTCTAAGAGTCCCTAATAACCAACTCCTAAAATACAAAAGACAATTTTACATCATGAATCCTATTCCCTCCGTCCCATAAAAAATGCAATCCTAGCTTTTGAAAAAATCTCACAAAGAATGCAATTCTAGAAAATATATCTAATTACGTTCCTAATTAAGTGGTCAGATCTGATTTGCATGACAAAACTTACTGCATTTGGCAAACAAATTAGGGTATTAGAGTCTTTTCAATCCTCCACTAATATGTCCTAAAGAAACTAAAATTGCACTCTTTTATGGGACGGAGGGAGTATACTATTTCTAAATTATCCTAACCGCTTTTATATATTCTTTCTCTCTTATACGTTTACATCAGGAACTCTTATCTACTCTTTAATCTTTCTGTGCCCTTCCACCTTTAGATTAGGCACGAACTCTGTGACGCCCTGTGTTTTTAATTAATGCTTTGACTAGGGTCAAATCATGGTCAACCTGGGTCATCACCTCGAAAACCTCACCCACACTCACCCATTAGCACCTTAAGCAAGTCTAACACACTCTCCTTGGTCAAAACCCTAGCTAAGGGGGACAAACCCCTTGATGTCAATGTGTCATTCTGGAACTTTGGTCACGTTCTCCAAATTTTGTCTAAACACTAAAAAATCTACCAATATAAAAGTTGTGCAGAATTTCCAGGAACACATTTCATCTTCAGGGTGGCATTTCAAATTTTGAGTGGAAAATGTTCAAATTTGCCAGTCAAACTCAGATTCACTGTTCCCCCGAGGCATAAAAATCTGCAAGTTGGCATTTGAATTTCTCTTTCAATTTGAATCCAATTCAAATTTGGCTTTAGCCACTTTTCAGAGGATCAACCCATCTACAACTTTCCTATCTACCGGTTTTGAAGTTTACATGTGACTTTTTGAGAATTGTGCAAGTAAACAGGGGCACATCGCATGGACCGGCCGAACGCGGGCCGCGACGCCACGCTGCGCTGCTGACGCCACGCTGCCGCGCCGCCACCGCTGCGGCGCCGCATACGGCCGACCTTGAGGTCCGTGCGTGAGCTCCGACGCCCACCTCGCGCTGCGCCCGAGACACGACCTCGGCCGGGAGCCGAAGCGCCACGCTGGCGCCGCCCGTCGCCGCGCCGACGCACGCCGAGGGTCGCCCGTACTCGCGAATGCGTAGGGTTGGCGTAGCTAAGCGTCCTCGCTTCCCGCGCGCCGCTATAAAGCCCGCCGCCGCAGCTCCCGCCGCGTGAGCTCCGCCGCCGCGCGCCATTGCCGCCGCTGGCCGCAGCTCGGCCCGCTAGCTCTCGCCACGCCAACCATCCCAACCTCCTCCCTAGCCCCTGAAGCTTCCATGGTCGCGCATTGACCTCCACCGCCCGAGCCTCGCCGAACCCGAGCCGCCGGGCGCGCCGCTGCCGCTGCCTACCGCCGGAGACCTCCCCGACCGCGCCACCGCCACCAATCGGCTAGGGGTGAGCCCAATCGCACACCCGTGCCTTTTGTTGACCTGCTCCGGCCCCACATCGCCGCCGGCGAGCTTCCCCGCCGCCGCAAGGGCATATGTGTGAAGGCCAGGGGCCTATTTGTAAACCAAGGGCTCGGTTGCAATGAAAGTAATCTTAGTTTTCTTGCAAGTTGGTTCAGTACCTTAGAAAAATCCTAGAAATTTACAAAAAATTCAGAAAAATGCAAACCCAATTTTTTTGGTCTCAGTGAGAGTAGATCTACAACTTCTACAAAGCATGACCATAGTTTTGACTTATAAATTTTGAATGAAAATTCAAATTTAGTTTGACACCTTTTTGCTGTAATTCAAAATCTAGAAAGGCTATGGAGCTGAATTTTGGATATGTTGCTAGACTTGTCATGAATAGCCTCTGGACCAAAATTTGCACAAAGTTGTTGAACATACCTTTTGTTATGAATTACTTTTCTTTTATGCTATTTCTGCTTTACTGATTTTTGTAGCAAATTGTATATTGAATTTTTGTGCTCAACTTGTGGTAATGTTCATGTTATGCCTAGAAGTAACTTTCCTGAATTTATCGTGATTTTATCTCTGTTAGAATTATTTCATCTTGTTTTATGCTTAGATTTACATTTAAATGCATAGTTCAAAATTCAAATTTATTTGTGATGAACCTGCTGGTGTTCTGATCTTGTTTTAGGCCAGAGTAGCTGTAGGTTTGTTTTTGGATGCAGGAGCTTTTTATTTATTTATTTATGCATTTCCTTTAATTTAAATGGATAGGAAATGTCATTTTTGCATTTATAAGTTTTGTAGCTCTTGTAATGTCCAAAGCTTAACCCAGTGGTTGCTTAGTAGTATTTAGGCCAGCAAGGACCCCTGTCCTTGTTTGTATAGTTTATTTGTGCTTTTAAAAGTTAGGGTGCACATAAGCTTGTTATTAGGAGTAATTAGGAAAATGTGTCTTTAACCTTGTGACCCCTTGTAAATGGTTGCATAGCTTAATTTTAGGATCTTTTAAATCACCCTTGCTGTTTTCAGAATTTAAATGGAATTAATTACATAGATGTGCACACAATTGCCATTAAAAGATTGAATAATAAATCTCACATGAAATAATTAATCTATCACACCACCTGAACCCTGCATTGCATTCCGTAGAACTCCTCGACGCGGTAACTACGCTCGTGCTTCGGAACCGAGGAAGGAGGAGCTACCGCGAGCTGCGATGCGTGGAGGTGATCGGACGATACGAGGACCCTCGGGCTAACTCACGGCGAAGGCAAGCCCCTGCATTAACCTAAGTGTTTTTGAAATCTTATGCAACTATCTATGGATGATTGTGCATTTACGTTCAGGAGTTGAAATGAAACCCTAGATGCATGATCCCTAGATACCTATGTCCTTTACTAGTATGTAGGTCGGTAGCTGCTATGCTATAGGATCATATAAGTCGAGTGATGCTTGTCATCATGAGAATAGGTTCTTATGTTGGAATCATAAGATCTTTTTAAATGGATTGCTCACGTGGTAAGAGCATGGGATGTGGGCTCCGGTCCAATGACTTTCGTGGGTTAAGTGTTTGAACGTACTAAACACTTGTCGGGAATGGGACCGGTAAGCCTAGTACCTTAATGACGCGGTGAGGGATCTTACTATTACTCATCTTGGGATGCGTCTCACGGCTAGCTACCGGTGGTGCATGGTGACTCTGGGTGCCTCGCGGGTATGTCGGATAGCTTGTGCACTAAAGACCCAAGATTCGATCCGATCCAAGAGTTTGGGAACCGCTTGGTGGTTGTCCTCGGGGCACCCTACCGGTGTTTAGGTCTACCTTGCAAGGTTTAAATCAACTGGTTGTCGGCCTCTCACCGTTATCTGAGACTACTTACTCCACTGGCCATGAGATCCCTAATGATGGAAGTTGATGAATATTATGCTTGATTAATTGTATTGCACAACTTATGCTTGCAATAGCTTGCAAATTTAGAAAAGAATATTCAACTAGAACTTGTGCTAAAATCTTGAAAGTAAGGACATACTCTTCGTTGCTTTTCAGCTAAAGAAACCCCTGGCCAAAAAGCCTTTCATGTCTAGAGTTGGTGAAGTAGTTATCACCGACGGTAAGTCTTCTTGAGTATTAGTATACTCGCCTTGCTATAATCTGTTCCGTGTAATGCCTTTGTTGATGTGTGGCTCGAGAGATCCCACCGGCCGAGTCGAGGGTGGGTGGAAGACGATGAATGAAGGCATCATGGCAGGCCTCCCATGATGTTTCCTCGTCCTGTTTAGTAATTCCGCTGTTTTCAAAACTCTGAACTTCGTTGTCATGTCAAAGACTTCGGTTTGTAATAATTAAACCCTTCGGGGTAAATTCGGATGTTAATTGTATGTTGTTCTCTGGACTCGCCTTCGCGTGAGTTTTAATGCATATATGTCGATCCTTATTGCTATGTAAGTGATTTACCGGGCGTTAACCCGGCAACTAACGACAGGATGATACTTTATTATTGCTTAATGACCAAAGTGAATTGGTTTAGGCGATAGTACGGTATTTTCCTGGGCGGGTTGTCACAAACTCGCGCGTGTAAAGTTACGCTGAATGAGGTGGTTTTTCCGGAATCCTAATCTTTTAGGAGGATGTATTAAGAGTTATTGGAGAGGAATTTTTTCTCATCTTACTAAAAATCAAGGATTAGGAAAAGGCCGACACTAGCTCGAAATGGCTCGGCCCTAAGCGGCCCGACCTTATAAGGCCTGATGACCATTTCATGTTGGGCTGGGCTGCCGTGTCGGCTTGCCGGCCCAGGCCCGACATGATGGCCTCTTTTTCGTGTCGGGCCGGCATGATGGCACGATCGGCTCGTCGGGCCTTGCCAACCCAGCAGCCGGCGCGACCAGAGCAAGGTTGCCATGGCAGCGGCAGAAGCCGACGCGACTGGAGCAAAGGGCTACCATGATGGCGGCAGAGGAAATCAACGACAACGGACAATGCGGAGGCCGGCCCTAACAGAGATCCTCCTTGCAGCGGCGGCCGGCGTAGATCCGTGTCGAGCTCGACGGCTTCTCTTAGGGGCAGCAGCGCGGCGTGCGATCAGGGTCGGCGAACGGCGTAGGTCCCGACCAAGGCCGGCGGCTTCGCCTAGGAGCGGCGACGCGGCGTGCGGTCGAGGCGTGGGGAGGGTGGGGCTGAGCCTGGACACTAGGTTTGTGGAGAGGAGACGCCGCTAGAGAGAGCCAGAGAGGAGAGAATGGGGGCGTCGACTGTGATAGGGAGGGGGTGGAGGGTTAGGCGCTAGGGTTTGGGTGAGGCAGGGGTTGGCTGGCCGCGCCTTATATATGTCGCTCCCAACTTGCGGATCCAATGTTCAGGAGGAGCAGGCGAGCCGCATCCAACAGTCAGGGGAGGAGCGGAGGAGGATGCTGGGTCGTTGGCAGGTCGGGCCGCCTTCGTTCCTGAAGCCGAGTCTTCATCAGCCTGACCCATATCGTGCCTTGGGCTTTTTATGGCCGTGCCGCCAATCGTGCCCGACTCATTTGGAATACTATATAGGGATTACTACACTTTTTTTTTTTGAGAATGTGGATTACTACATCTCAAATCTTGACGAAAAAGAAAACTAATGCTCCCTCCGTCCCAAATTGATGGCCGTTAGATAATACGTGCAATAATTGTATCTCCAAATAATTTTGTTAAAAACCAAGATTCAAATATCTATCTAATGATATTAATTTTGTATCATAAATATTAGTATATTTTTTATATATTTATCAAAATTGTTTTTCGGGAAGTGAAAACGACAATCATTCCGGCACGGAGGGAGTAACTACTAAAATAAACATGACGACTCAAATACTGAGTACCGTGCCAGCGTGCCTAGCTGGGCCCGTGCAGGACCAGGTATAATTAGTTGGCAGAAGGTTAATTGTGATTTTAGAAATAACCATTTCTAGCACAGTGTATCATCAAATTATTTTACCACCAGTGAACAAGAATTAAACAATGAATTGACCGCAAACACGACCACATGATAGCAGCTGATGATCACGTCCGACACAGACAAGCAAGCAAGCAGCAAGCACATACAAACAGGAAGAAATGAAGCGACAAGGAAAAGCAAATATGTAAATCATATCAGCCAAAAATCAGATCCAGCCGTTTGTCTCTGTTCTCTGAGGTCGAACTGCTATCCGCAGGCTCTTCCTCTTGCGCTCCTCCATCATTCGTAGGAGTCGTCGTCGTCTCCATATCCTCTGCCTCCGGCTCCGGCATCTGAAGCTTGTCCGCCAAGGTCTTGCTCCCCTTGAGCGAGATGATGAGCCAGACGTAGGAGAGGAACTCCCGCCTTCCCCAAGCTCTTGGCGTGCAGGTATCCCTGCACATGCTGGCCAGTAGCAGAGCATCCCCACCCACACCCGGTACATCAAGTGCCACCGGGTCTCCTCCTCGATGCGCATCAGCTCCTCCGCGAGCTTGCAAGCGTCGTGGACAACAGTGTACCTTCCCTTGGGATTATTCGCGAGCTTCGCCGCTTCCTCCGTGATCTTCCGCAAGCTCTCCTCATCCATCTTCTGCTCCTGCTTGTCGACGTCTCCAAGACGCTTGAGCTTGATGCGGTACTCTGTAGTAGCGAGGATGCGCTCCATGTACTTCATGGCTTCGGTGAACAGGTGCTGCCGGCTTCCCGTCATCAGCATCTCCGGCTGGAAGTTGAGAAGGTACGCCATGTAATTGGAGATGGCCTCCGTGCAGACCTCGCGAACCACCTCGGCACGCGGAGGCCTTTCGCCGAAGTCCTTGGGAGGCTTGCAGCGGAAGGTGATGTCGGTGGCGATGTGCCAGAGGAGCACGCTGGCGTCGAACGGCGACCGGCGAAGGCTCCGCCGTATCTCGATACTCCTCCGGCACTTGTCTCCGAGGACCGGACGCGAAGCCCAGTAATCCTTGGTGAAGCTCCGGTAGCTCGAGAAGTCGGCGTTCTGCACTCTGTCGGAGACGCTCACGAGCTCCGCCGTGATGAACTCCGACACGCTGGTGTAGAGCTTGTCCTTGGGCTGCCGGAAGTAGCCTTCCTTGTAGCCCATGCGCTTGGCGATCTTGAGCAGCGGGCCCGTGCGAGGTCTCATCACTCGGAGCACCGAGTCGACGAGGTTGTAGCCCGGGAGGTTCTCGCACAGCGCCGGGACTTTGGCTTGGGACGACATGAGCCGGTACATGAGCTCGCTGATCAGGAGCCCCAAGACGTCGAGCACCGCGGTGAAGCAGAGCAGAGCGTACGTGATCTTGACGTCGGTGGCGTAGTACTCGTGCTTGTGGCTCGTCGCGAAGAGCACGATGGCGGCGACGTAGAGGGACGGGACGAGGAGCACGTGGCAGGCCAAGTAGGCAGGGGTGAAGATGACGTTGGCTCTGGTGTAGATGAGCCCGAACGCCTGACGGAGCCAGGGCTTCATCTTGTGCTCTCCCATTGTCAGAGGCTCCAGAATCTTGATCTGCTGGTCCGCCGCCGTCGTCCCTTTCTTCCGGATCTCCAGGGTGACTTGAGCGGCGTAGAGCGACAGGTCCGACAGCATCATCTGGACCTTGTCTCCCTGCGACAGGATCGGTGCGGCGGCGCCCTGCGGCGGCGTTGGTTTCCAGCACTTGTACCTGTCGTCCAGCTCGGTCAAGCACCATTGCCACCCGGTAGGGCTCCGCCTCTCGCCTTTCATCAGCGACGACATGGCGACGAGGCGGTTGATGCTGGCTCTCCGGAGAGCCCACGGCTTCTCGCAGAAGCTGAGGATCCCGACGACGAAGAGCAGGATCGCCGACAGCAGCAGCTTCCGGTCGTTGTCGCTGGTCCAGGACTTGGAGAAGGCGTAGAGGGCGACGGTGACCTGGGAGACGAGCGTCACGGTGTGCCGCGTCCAGAGCTCGTTGTCCTCGATGTTGTAGGCGGTGATCTCCTCCCTCCCGCCGAGGTAGACGAGGAGGAGGGGAGCCCAGAGCACCTCCAGCTTGGTCCCTTCGTAGTAGTTGCAGGTGCTGGTGGCCCTGGCGTGGCGGTTGAAGAGGGTGGCGAGGGCGTAGATGGCCAGGGCGTCGGCGGTGATGTAGGCGAGCCAGATGCACGTCCTGAACCAGCGAGGGATGGCGTAGTTGCGCAGGGGCGCCGCCAGGAGGAGGAACCACTGGAACCCCAGGCTGCCCATCACCAGGATGCGCAGCTGCCAATCGTCCCACCATTTCACAGCGCTCCAGATGCCCGCCATCTCTCACTTTCTCCACTAACACTGAAGTTAGAAGGAACACAAAATCCTTCTGTGTGTCTCGATATGCTGTTTTGGATGTCTCACGTACTAACACTCAAGTTAGAAGGAACACAAAATCCTAATCGAGCTCACTTGTCAGTTAAGTAGTGTATGTGAATGATATTGCCCCCAAACGATAGAGTTTATAATGTTCACATAGTAGGTTACTGTAGAATTGTATCTTTCTTTTTTGAGAATTTAGAATTGTATCTTCATTGGACAGTACGTACGACAAACATTATACTGGAGTATATGAACGGTTATGATTCCAGTTTGTTTGGAAGAAAAAGCTAAAGGAAAAGCAAAGGTAAAAGAAAAGAAAAGAAAAAGTAAAACGTCACATATACTCTAGTAAGTCACGACAACTTGCTCTCTCTGCTTCTTTCTACCCTTTGAGTGTCCATGGTCGTAATATCAGTGTCACGTCACCACTGGCGGAGCCAACTGGATTCTGGGTATTCCTGTGAATACCCAACTTTGTTTTGAGAAGGTCGGTACATCAAGTATATACTTATATACATGTAATATTGGGCCACAATCTTTATTTCTCGTCTTAAACTTCAGCCCAAACAACCTCTTCGACCCAAGCAACAAAACACACGGTCCTTTTTTCACCAGGCTAGCTCCGGCCCATAGGTCAAAAGCTCAAGGCCCAAAACAACTCTCACTGCACCTCCATTTTTGACTCCCACTGCAAGCACGCAGCGTCACTGCCGCCGCCTCTCTCAACCCCCTCCTCTCGTAATTCCTCTCTTTCCCAATCAATGTTTGTTCTCTGAAATCCAAAGTGTATGAACCGTAGTCACAAATTAGGCCCGCATGCGTTGCACCTGATTCTTTGTGGTGGTGGGTATCGTGTCTAGCAGTAAGTAGCAAGATGGGGATGCCTCGATTGCCTCGCCTCACGCCCCGAGTCCCGACGGGGTTGCCTGAGCCCTAGGGAGATCTTGGCTTCTTTGTGAGGTTGACGCCCAAACTAAAGCAGATTTAGCACAATTGATGTATTAGTTAATTAGTGTGTATTCCCGAGGAGCCGAGCGTAGCTCGGATGGCAAGCCTCCACGGTGGTGGGGCTGCCCAGTTCAATTCCCGGTGCACTGCCCTATTTGGGGAATTTATTTCTCCAATGACGCACATGTGTGCGGTGGTTGAGCGGAGGATGGCCCTCCCGATGTCTGTTGTAAAAAATTTCTCGTCTCGTCTGTCTAAAGCATGTGTCTAAGGCCAGCCTTATCTCATGTGTCTTCGGTCTTGCATGGGCGGGGGGTTCGAGATTTTCTCGACACTGTGAGAAGGTCTTCTTCTTAATACAATACCGTGGGGGTGGTCTTACTCCCCGCAGGTCGAGTTTTTTTTTTAATTCCCGCAACAGCTTTGCAAAATGAAGAACAAGCCAATTAATTTGAAGACAGCGTGGCAAAGAGCGGCAAAGACAGGAAGGAATTAGTGAATTATTATCAGTATCGATGTATTGTGAACTTTATTTTATTGTTCAACCGGAAACCTTTGTTAGGAGATGGGAATACCCAACTCCAGAATCTTGGCTCCGCCACTGCACGTCACTACAGGAATCCGGAAAAATGTCGAGTGCCTGGGACACGGCGAAGCCTCAAAAACACTCGACGAAGTGTTCGCCAAGTGTTGTTGAGGACCAATAGCGTCTGAGGACCGGTGGATGGTCGCTTCTTAGTGATGAGTGATTGACAACGTGGTGTGACTGACTCTTGGCCGAGTATTGCAGGTGTAAATTGCAGCTTGATTTGCGTTGGTGTAGGTGAAGAACATGCGCGAAAGGTCATCCAAGGAGTGAAGAGACAAGTGGGCTTGGTTCGAGGGATCCGGTGGCCGAACGCCGACGGGATCGAGTGCGGGCCGCATGGTGGCAAGAAAAACAAGATAAAGTCATTAGCAATGGAGTGTGCAGGGTAAGATAAGAGAAGAGAAAAAGTAAAGCGTCACATACTCTAATAGTAGTAAGTCACAACTTTGCTCTCTGCTTCTTTCTACCCTTTGAGTGTCCATGGTAATATCCCAAGTGTCACGTATTCCCTGCTTTGTTTCTCTGTTGTTCATGTGATCATGTCTACCTTTAGATGCGGCCTTTCGTGATTGTCACAGCATTGCATTGTTTGTCCAACCTCGTGTAATGCAGAACGTCCAAATCTATGTGTAATCTCGTGTATAAAGCACTGCACTCAAGCATAGCTAGTTAGCTACTTGATGCCAATAGCAGCAGGCCAGCAGCAGTCAACCTCGAATACGTACTACAAGAGACATAAGTATAATCTATGTATGAATTTTTTACTGTCCTTGTATGGGCACTAGTTAATAATTTTAAAATCATAGTCATTTAAAATAATTTTCCTAACTAATAATCAACATTATTTATTTGGAACTCTTTTATTTATTTAATATTCCTACAATACTCCGTTTTGATTGGCTTTTATTGGTGATTACACTATACATTTTTCATCCAGATTCAGTTTTTCACTTACAATGCATCTTCATACATTGCATTTGACATTAAAAATCAGTATTTTTCAGAATGCTAGGTGGGTAATTTTTTAAAATATAATTGATCCAATAATTATGTTTCCTTTTTTGAGAGAATTTCTAGAGTTTTTTTTATACTTTTCTAAAGTATCATTTCTAGGTGTTGAAGTGGAAGCTTTAAAAGGACCTCTAATTAATACTCCTCGATGAAATATCTTGTCTTGACTTTTTCTTTACTTTGACCATTCGTCTTATTCAAAAAATTATCGCAAATGTGTAAAATCAAGCTTAAAATACCTACAATAATAAAGCATGTAGCAAGCAAAGTAAATGATACTTGCATAATATTTTGAATAAGACGAATGGTCAAAGTTGTGAAAAAAAGTCAATGACGATAAATATTTTGATACGTAGGGAGTATTAAGTCGTCTTATGATACAGTCAGACGAGAGGGAGAGATCGAGTTTATTACAAGTTCATGTAAAAAAGCTATGTGTTCGTTTTGGCCTTTTTCAAGATATATGTGCATATCTGCTGGTGTCTATGTACATATCAAAATGTGTGTATTTAGAAAGGTCAAAATAATTGCTAATTAATTTCAGACGGAGAGAGTAGATTCTCAAAGGTGGTACCATTTAAGAGCAACTCAGAGTTTCTATTTGAGCCCCAACTCAAAAGTAGGGCTCAAGCCAAAAAGCAAGTCCAGCAGAGTCCCAACTCCAGCCCCCAACAATGTTCACAACCCCTAAATCCCCCTCCAGCCCCTTTTTAGAATTACACAGTACAACGCAGACGCTCACAACACGCACGCACACTCACCCCTATGAATACACGTACGCAAACCCTACCCCTATGAGCACCTCCGGAAGGGAGCAGTAAATGGAGATTCTCGAAGTCACCACTGGCGCCTCGTCGTCGACGGGAACGTCGCTTACCACTTAACGCATAACGCCGGAAAATCCCGGAATAAATCCAGGAAAAGGTGCGAGCACCAGGATTTGAACCCTGGTGGGTAGTGTCCCACTGGACCGTCCTATCATTAGACTACAAGCCCATTCGCATCCCCTCCACTTCTCCTACTGTGGAGTGAGGCCCCTACTCGGTGGTTGGCGGTTTGGCCCGCCACCGTGAGGCCGCTCCACTCCCGCCGGCCGTCGGCCGCTGGTCCTTCCCACGTCCACCGTCCGCCGCCCTACAGCCCTGTGCGTCGCCTCTCGGAGCTCCACGCCGCGCCCCGAAGCTTGCGCCCGAACCCCTCCGCCGCCTCGTGCTGACCCACGCCACAGACGGATCCGCGCCGCCCCCCTTGCTGCGTCGCCGTTGGGCCGTTCCTCCTTCCCGCGGCTCCCGCGCGCAGATCGCGTCGTCCCCTCGCTATGCCACGCGCGGAGGGAGTCGCCGGGGCGGAGACGGATGAGAGGAAGAGAGGGCACGGAGGGACCTCATCACCGCCGGGGGATGCGCCTCGCCTCGCCGGCGCCGCAGCCTCCTCCTGCGCCGCCACACGGGCTAGACTGGATCGCGGCAGCGGAGGCGTGGCCGCAGCGATGGCGGCATAGGAGGGCGGCCGCGGCCTGCACGGAGCTCGCGCTTGGTCGGTCGGAGCTCGCACTCACCCGCGCCGTGCCCGACCGGTGGTCGATCTCGCCTCGCGCTGCGCCTGCGCCAGAAGAGGAGAGGCCGACGGTCGAGCTCGATTCGCGCCGAAAAAGGAGAGGCGGCGGATGGTCGGGGATGCGGCGGACGGTGGCTTCGGCACCGCGCGCCCGAGCTCGCTCTCCGCGTGTAGCGAGGAAAGGCCGGATGGGGAGGAAAGGGGCCGGATGGAAGAAGATGAGGTAGAAAATAAAAAGGAGAAAATAAGAAAAGAAGTAGAGTCACTAACATATAGGTCCCACGTGTCATATAGAAAGTAGGGGTTGAAATATTGAGGTTATTGCTGGAGTTGGAAGTAAACTCTGCAGCCCCAAAAAATAGGAAGGCCTCTACTCAAGCAAGTAGGGGCTTCAAATAGAGGCTATTGCTGGAGATGCTCTGACTAGCTTTGATGCTTCCATGGTATCCCATCAGACTTCGAAGAATGCAAACGTGAGCGTTAAGGTGCCAATTTTCATTACCGTCGTGAACTGAAAAATAGTAGTAATGAATCATTGTGATTGTTTGGTTCACATCATCGTTCTCGTTGTGTCACTCGTTTCAGACGCGACTGCTTCCTTCTGCTGTTCCTCTCCAATGCTCAAATAGGTCCCTAAAACCCTCTGATTGAAGGTCCGAGAACTTGTTTGGCCCATCATCTCCAGCAATCGCGAATAGACAAAAAGCATGGCCGTGCGCTCCTTCGGCTTTCCATGGCTGCTGCTGTTTCTCGATTCATGGGTGGTTGTGGTAGATGAGCCATGGCGCCTCGCGGACACGGCAGCGATTAATCATCGGAGGTGGAAGGTCGTGGCCTCGTGGGGCAACGGGACGAAGAGCAAGATGGCATCGAGATTTGGGGGCTCTCATCGCCGGAGGCGAGATGCAGGCGTCGCAGATGAAGCTGTGTAGCGCGCCGCCGCCACTCGGAACACGGGCGTGGGCGCAAGGGCGATGTCCGGGCATCCGCCGATCGGAAGGAGTCACTACTGGAAAAACAGCCTTTTGTACCAGTTCAAAACCCTCATTTGTACCGGTATTGAACCGATACAAACCATCCGTACAAATGTGGTCGAGCATTTGTACCGGCCTACTGATACAAATGTGAGTACAATAGTGCCCTCCACCCGGCGACGTGGCAGGGGGGTATTTGTACCGGGTGGAGGTACCACCCGGTACAAATGCTTCTTCTTTTTTGTTTTTGTTTTCTTTCTCTAACATATTTGCTTAAAATACTAATATTAATCGTGTCTGTGTAATATAAAGTCGTGGCATATAATGTTATATTTGAGATAATATTCTACATACATTCGTATATATTTATTTGTGTAATATTATCTCTAATATTATACAAATAAATATATACGAATGCATGTAGAATATATCATCTCAAATCCTGAAATTGAAGAACTTTGGAAATAATATTATACATTAGTATTTTGTGCACACTGAAATTTAGATTAATAATATACATTGGATGAAATGTTAGCAGAGTTTAATTTTTGCTTCCAGATGCTTGGCCTTTGTCTTTGCTTCCGGATGCTTCCTTCATGTTTCGACTTGTCCCTTCCTCGGTCGTCACGGTATACTAACAACGGAGGATAAGCCAGCATAAAACTCTCCCCCTGAACTAATAACCTCATCTAGAAGAAATCCACATAATTGTTCTTGTATCAATCAGATTTGTTCTGTTTCCTTGATGCCGGAAATCTACCAAAGAATATGAACAAAAGAATAAGAACCGGATCGGAGAATATGAACAATAAGAACTACATATAGTCGCAATTGTGTGCACGCACCTTCTCTTCGAATTTGCCACCATCGCGCAGTCAGATGCATGAACCGCACACATAATATCCACATAGATTGGTGCGAGGCTGCATCATGACCTGCACATATGGGAAAACCAAGTCATGAAATATTTTTTTATTGTAATGTAAGAATTGAAGAATAAGCAAAGACACGTACTGGCCAATCATAGTGAACATAAAGGTTTTTGCGGAACTTTCCGGGGTACTTATCACAAAGACAAGTTCATGCAGTTTTAATCAACTCTACGACATCTTGATATCTCTTTTTATCCTAGTCTTGTACAAAGAGTCGAAGACAAAGACCTTGCTTCGCGCCATACAAAACTATAGAGAATCCAAAGGGAAGCTATCCATAGATGCAAGAGAAGTATTAGTTTCTTAAAATATGCAATGTAATTTTTGAAAAAGATAAGGAGATGAGATACACGTTGCTCACCCGAAATTGTATGGCAGCTCTATGCAAGCCTTATCATGGTGTTTGTCTAGATAGTTGATGATGTGATTAAGTGTTTCCGTCTCATTAAGTTTGAGAGTGGTCTCAGTTATCATCAAAGGATCCATGTAGCCCACACTCATGATTCATTTCCTCCTGGTACGTAGCATCTCAAAACTGTATGACACAAAAAATATAGAAGTTTAGATATGGGATAAAGTGCCTAGAGCATTGATTTTTAACTTATAGTAGAATAAACACTTACAGAGTCCAAAGCGGCGAATGAGGACGTCAAGTGCATCCATATTGAATAGGAACCAGAATTCCTCTATTGGAATAGTGAAGACCTCTTGCCCACGGAAATAATGATGGTCCTCAATGCGAACATAGAGCATCTTCATCCCGTGCAGTTTGGGACATGTGCCACTTGTGCAATTCATACATCCTCATTGGAAGATCTTTGGAGCAATCGCGCCACACAAGCTCACGCCCAGGCACATACTTGGTCTATTAGCCTTTATGCTTTGCAATTTCCTCCTCCCTAGAAGTTGTGCTGACCCGATGATTTGGCAAAATCAAGCAATTGTTGCTCATATGGTGTAAGTGGTCTAGTTGCCCTATATGTCCCTTCATGAGTTGGGATTGCATCCTCCCCTCGAATTTGAGCTGCAGTCAGACCTGTGTCTTTGTTAAATTCAGACACTTGCTGGTCAAATGTTGAAAGCACCTTGAGGTCGGGGATAGATTGCTTTGACTGGGTCCCAAGTTGAGGAACTTTAGATGCAGTTTTCTTCTTCAAGCGTTGAGTCTTTAGTACTTGCCGGTCGTAGTCACTCAATAGCTTGGGAAGATCATCTAGGGTTTTTTCTTCTCCTCCATTTTTCATGAAACGATGAAATTTGACCCGGTTAATTGGTTTCTCAACTGGAGGCTTGGGAGCTTTGAATATCTGTCTATTCAATTCTTCCTCAACTGCCTCGTCAAGTTCCTCCTCTGTCTTGTGATAAGCAAGTTTTGGTGGAGACTTCTTCTGCTTGGGTTTCTTCTCCTTCTTTGGAGGTGGAGGAGGAGGAGCTTGTCGCTTGCCCTTGCCCTTAACATGTGCTGGAGGTGGAGAAGGAGGTGGACTCTCGCTTGGATCTGTCAACCTGGGACTCATCTTTGCCTCGCCCTTGCACCGTGAATGCGGTAGTTGATCATCGCGTTCAGGCATGGCGGCTGGTGAGTGCGGTAGTTGATCGTCAGCTGGAGGAGAAGGTAGCTGTTGTGTAATCCTTATGTGAGCTTTGGGACAAAAAATCCAAGTATGCACAACATCTTGAAGAACCTCTTCCCATTAGGCCCCACCTCCGGCTCAGTCACCAACCATCGACCACTCGGTCCACAAAAACTTTGGCGTAATATTCAATTCCACGATGGTGGCCCGTGAGGCTATCCCCTTCCACAGTTTTCTCAGCGACACCATGAGCCACCACAAGCTTCTTGTTTCTGCAAACATCAAGAAGCTCACACGCTGACCTCACGGTGATGTTATCCATGGGCCAGTGTGGCCGATTTTCCTGAGCACGGGTTTGGTGCTTCAACTCGGTCTTGCCGCTGCTTTATGGCTGTTGGTGCATGTTCTGAAGCGACCGCTTTCCCCTTAGCAGATGGGCTCATTTCATCAATGGGACCTTTCGATGAGATGATTGTTTGCTAAGAGCAAGAGCCACATGCTCGCCAATGATTTGCTCCATTCTTGTCTCGGTTCTGATTACGCGATCTTGCAACTCTCTTAGTTGTCATTGTTGTTGGTCCTTAGACCCTTTGTGACTTTTATAGGAGTCAATTTGGTCACGCCATGCGAGTTTCCATGGAACTGCACCTTTGCCTCGCGCATGCCGTGTTCTTTAGTGCCTATTGCGACTAAGTTCGTTCTCTCTCGATCGGGCACAAATGTTCCTTCGCAGTCATGCGGATCAATTCAACAAGTCTTGCCGCAATCTCTTATTTGGTCGCCTGCATACTAATGTTCCATCTTCATGATTGATCGTGCCACCATGTGCATAAAAATAAGTCCTTGCTCGTCGGGCCAATCTATAGTTACCGTATGAGTCCACGGCAATACAATCATGTTCCATCTTATCCCATTTGGGCATAGCCACCAGAACATCCGGACCCAAGCTTATGGAATTCTTTCATTTTAGATGCATTGATGGTGTTGGTTTCAATCATCTTGGCGCTCTTCTTACGATTGCTTGTCTTGCACAAATGAATCCCGGTGATCTCGCAACTTTGAAAGTCCTTTCTTTGTGAAATCAAGTCCCTTCTTGATGTAGTCTTTGTTCGTCACTTCTTGTCACGATGAAAGGCTATTGCACCCTTCGCAACGCCCAAGTCCGCACATTTACCGTTGTACCTTTTGGAAATGAGAAGTGTAATTGCACCTCGCCCAAATCATGTTCTTCTCGTGTCCGAACCACATATTGTAGTGCATTTTCTTGTGCCTCTTCATATTCATTTTGAACTTCAGCTGCAGCTTCAGATCCTTTCCAATATCAAAAGCTTATTGGGATGTGATCCCTGACAAGAGCCCCAATGTGGTTGGTCAACTTGACGACATTGTCATGTGGAGCTAATGGCATGCCTTCGCCGAAACTTCGTGATGATGAAACGACCCTCTAGCTTCTTATTCCCGCGCGTATCCCACGAGCCTTTTTGCTGCTCGATGACGGTTCCTGAAAAATTAACTGATTGCTCCACTAACATATATATAGTAATTAAACTTAAAGCGGAACGTGGTACTAGTTTGTACTAACTATACCTCTGATGGTTGCCCATCGTTTCTTGTCTCGGCAACTGGTTGCTCTTCTGCATCGATGCCATCACCAGACATGTTCAGGTAGCTGTCAGCCTCGCGCTGATCTTGTTCATTAACCGGATTGTTCGAACCATGATTGTTAGCAATTATGTCCATTAACAATGCCTCTTCGCGTTCTTTCCGCTATTGAATCCATTGTCACTAAATAACAAGAATAGATAACCATTATTTTCTAATGAAGTAACTAATTTTCTAATGAAGTAACTAATTTTCTATTGAAGAAACTAATTTTCTAATGAAGTAACTAATTTTGTAATTAAGAAACTAATTTTCTAATGAAGAAACTAATTTTCTAGCGTGTCGCGTGTCGGGTGAGTCGGGAGTGTCGTCAGACGCAGTGTCGTGTCGAGCGTGTCGAGCATGTAGGGCGGTCGGCGTGTCGTGTCATGCGTGAATCGAACGTGTCGGCGAGTCTCATGTCGAGGTCGTGTCGAGCGGTAGTAAAAAACATATCGAGCGAAGTCTAACGTGTCGAGTCGAGCGAAACTAAATTTAAATTTGATTCTG
The DNA here is from genome assembly GCA_022644695.1 of Cenchrus purpureus. Taxonomy (NCBI): domain Eukaryota; kingdom Viridiplantae; phylum Streptophyta; class Magnoliopsida; order Poales; family Poaceae; genus Cenchrus; species Cenchrus purpureus. The sequence continues at coordinate 22,855,073 of CP053454.1, read as the reverse complement.
CAAATAACATTTACATCTAAATCTAAATTTAATGTAAATTTAATTCTACAAATAACATTTACATCTAAATCTAAATTTAAATTCTAAATAGCATCTAATTATAAATTAAAATCTATAACAAAATCTAAACCAAATTTTATATTAATAAATACAAATAATTTATAAAGGGGTCGACACCATACCATGGCCGACGTCACCCCAAATGTGGCGGTGCGGTCTAGCCGGCGTGGATCGCGGTTGCGGCGGGCAGAGCGGGCGGGCGACGGCGACGGTGGCGGGGTCGGACGGCGCGGATCCGGGCCGCGGAGGCGCGCGTCGATGGCGGCACGCGGAGACGACGGGCGGATCATGGCGAGAGCATCATCCGTCCTTGATTCTCTCCCATTTCTTCATAATCCTCTCCCATTGGTTCATCCGCAAAGGCACCACCTTGAGACCAATCAGAATAGTGTCATCTTCTTCTTCGTCATCTTCCATTATAACCCCTCTTTCGTCATGCTTTGTCCATACAAAATAGTTTGGCAGGAATCCCCATTTGAATAGGTGATCGTGAAGACTCTTTATTGATGAGTAATCCTTTTCATTTTTGCATTTTTTACACGGACACATAATGAAACCAGACGAGGGCTTATTGGATTCAGCCACTTGTAGAAATCCACTCAGTCCCTTAATGTAATCCGACGAGATCCTCTTGGCCGAGTACATCCATTGTCGATCCATCTACAAAAGGAAACCAGACAAAATATATCATTATCTTGCAACAAGTGCTCATGTAAAATGCACATTATATAACTCGGCAAAATTATATCAATTTTCTAATGATGCAAACTAATTTTCTAATAGGGAAACTAATTTTCTAATGAGGAAAATAAAATTTCTATTGAGTAAACTAATTTTCCAATAAGGAACTAATTTTCTAATGAGGAAAATCAATTTTCTATTGAGTAAACTAATTTTCTAATGATGAAAATATAAATAAATAAATTGAAAAAAATCTATGTACATATACAACGTCTCATACATCTATCATGACACCTTCTTTCTATTAGAACATAGACAAATATGGATTTAAATAAAAAAATCATCATTCTTAGCTCATTAAAACATTTCATGAATACTTTAAGTAAAAAACATAAAACGGCAACCGTATATCAAAGGGGGATGAAGTAACTAACCTCTACACCACTTCAATGAGTGAAATCGTGGAGAAATCGTCGCAAATCGGGCAAAAGCTCCTTAGAGCACCATTGGGGAGGGGGAGCTCGAGTTGGAGAGAGGAAGAAGAAGAGTGAGGAGGAGGCTCGGGCAGAGGGAAGAAGAAGAAATTATAGCTGCACATTTGTACCAGGTTAAGAAGACGGCCGGTACAAATGTGCATACATTTGTACCGGTTGGTATCCTCGCCCGGTACAAATGTGATATCCTCACATTTGTACCGGTTGGGTTGTGTGTCAGCCCGAGCCTCGTGAGGGACATTTGTACCGATTGGTGGTTACATTTGTACCGAGGGGCAAAATACCCGGTACAAATAAAAAATCAGGTCTGGGATATATGTGCGATTCTCTAGTAGTGAGTAACCGATTCCATCGCAGCGCAATCGGTTCGGTTTGCAGCGCAATTGGTTCCCCGAGCAAATTGGACGAACCAAACACTAGTGTTACACGCAGTCCATTTTTTTTTTAAAAAAAATCAAAGACGAAAGGGGAAAAAGGCGCAAAGACAAAAAGAAAAGTGTTGGATTATTCGATGCTCGATCTTTGCGTGTCTGGTAAATATTCCATGCCATCACGCGTTAGCGATGATGTCTGTCCCCTGCTTTGTAACTTTGCACGTGCAGTGTATGGTGGCGGCCCTTTCATTGCGCGCTACTGTATATATCGACGGCCGTCCAACTCGCTGCGCTGCACTCTGAAATGGCACCTCTGTTTTTGTGTTTGAGACCGTACTACCTCTGTTTTGTTATGCCATTCCATAAGACACTATGGACCAGAGGCCTCTGCTTCTACGCACGCTGTACACATGAATCCGCCTTTGGCGACCTGCTCCTCCTCCGACCGATCCTCGCAATGCCCGCTATTAACTGAATTATATCTTTTATTCAGTTGTTATATATTTTGGTTACCAATTACTCTCCACACATACACTTTTTCATCCGCATTAAACTTCGCATTGTATCTCTATATGTTGTGATGTATCAAAATTGAATATACTAGTCCATAAACCTGTGCATCCGCACAAGCTATTAGTACTTTTAGCTGATATATAATAAATATTATAAGTTATTATTTAGATTAGGGAGAACAATTAATAATATTTTTTATTTAAATAGTACATCATCAGCTTAAGATCCTATAATGATATATTTTTTATGATTTAAATATTAGAGAGAGATTAAGGGTAAGAGATTAGTTTGTGTCACAGATGACTGATAGAGCATGATGGTTAGATGATTTCTTTTTATTTTATTTGAAACAAAGATATTTGTTATGTATGATGTGACCGGTGGATCGTTTAAATTTAATTTATTTTATAGAGGTATACATAGGTAATTTAGACATAAATAATATAGGGATTATTTTTAATTCTTTAATGGCATAGGTGGGCAATTTCAGAAAAAAGTTGATTTTTTTTAGAATTTCTAAGATTTATCTCTTTTTTTAAGTGTCCACCTAAGATTCTTATGTGGCTTCATGTGGAGGCTTTCATGAGTTTTCTCTCTTTTTAGAGTGTCCACCTAGGATTCTTAGGTGGCTTCATGTAGAGGCCTCAAAAGGAGTCTCCTATTAGTAATAGTAAGATACTTAGTTAATTTGAGGTTTTGTTTTGATTTGCATTCTCTTGCTTCCTGCATATATGTAGACATGGTCTATATGGTGATATACATCATGCATGTACACCTTAAGGTACTATTTTCTATATTAATAATAGCATGCAGAAGTAGGTAATTTAGAATAATATACCGATGTACACTACTAGATAATCGGGCATTTATCCCTGGGCTAATTTGTCATTTGTACCGGGTATTTTTCCCGATACAAATGAGGGCATTTTGCATAGGGTGGGGAGGAGGAGGCCCCGACGCGCCCCTGTGAGGGGACATTTGTACCGGGTGGTGGCTCAGCACAAATGTGCTGCTACATTTATACCAGGAGAGCCTATAATGTGAAACATATTTGTACCGGCGGAGATAAAGCCCGGTACAAATGTCCTCCACCACCACCGCCCCCATCTCTCTCGTTTCTTTTTATTTCCCGCACCACCCCGTTAGAAACGGAGATGAGCCTAAGGCCACCAGGCCATGGCCTTAGGCGTCCCAAAATCTTCTTATACCCTTGTTTTTTGTTTGGCCCACCTAGCAATTTTGTAGCCCAGTTTGCTTTGTGGTCCGGTAAAACCTTCTCTGTTCTGTCCTTGCGCTGAAGCCCGGCCAAGCCGCAGGCGGCACCCTCGATCCGTCCCCAGCTACCTGCCTCCCGGTCCCTCGACCTCGCCATCGGGAACCCTAGCGGTGGCGGCGGCGGCAGGCGCCCTGCGCGCAGCAAGGCAGGGGCGGGCGTCTGGCGGCCTCCCCGCTCGAGCTACACTCCCGGCAAGTTCGGCTCCCTCACTCCCCCCTAACTCCTAGTGACTAGTGTCCCAGAAGATCCCAGTCGGCCGGCAAGCCCAAGCCAGGCAGGCGCGCGGCAGGCCAGCCGGCCCGGCGGGCGGAGGGCGCGGACGCGCCACTTCTTCTGTTCTTCAATCGGTTAATGTTGCATCTGTGTCAGCCTTGCAAGCTAAGTTCCGTGAAGCATTGACAGTAGGGAGGCTATGTAAGGTATATTGATGAATCCTGATTTTCTTTTTTGGGTTGTTTCACTATTTGCCTATCTAAGATAATGTTATCCTTGAGTATTTTTTTGGCTGTTATTTTTGTTCTGGATCTTTAAAATAATATTTATCCTGAGAATGTTCAGATATCCTTTAGATTTGCCATGCATTATGTTGCACTAGCCAAAACCTTCGGATCCTTAAAATGTTAGTCAAGGTTCACAAATAATGTGAAAAAAAGGCATATTAAAAGCAAACATTTATGTCAGGAAGCATACAAATACATACTTGCAGAAGTTTGCTAGTTTCTATTTTGTTATATATCGTAGCTTGACAGTATGAACTGTATTATTTATTATGAGTCTTTGTGGAAACTTCCATATTCTAAAGAATTAGAATGAGGCCAGAAGTAACACTTTTGAGAATTATACCCTACAATGAAGTTCATACGGTTCTAAATTCTAATGTGGTCATACTTAAACAGTTCTTAAAGAGGTCAGGCTAGTCAGAGTATGCTAGACAGAAGTTGTGTTACACACCTTTCTCTTTCTAGTTAATAGCTGTACCTTATTTAGGGTTCAATAGTGTTTCAGTATGTGAACTCAAACTTGATTTGCTATTTCTCAGGTTGAAGTCATTCATAATTGTAGCATCCTTTCTGTTGTTGGCCTGAGGATGGCAAGTACACCTGGAGTCAGTGCAGATTAGAATTACTAAATTGGTGGCAATGAATAGGGGCAACAAGAGGAGTAGTAAATTGGTGGCAATGAATAGGGCAACAAGAGGAGTAGGATATTGACATCCTTTTAGTCTCCTTCTCATACGCCGTAATTCCACCAAAGCACTTAAATTATGATTATCGCTGAGATTGAGTGGTATAAATGTTTACTAGTGGCCTTAGGCGTCAAAATCCGGACTTCACCCGACCCGTCTCTCATCTCTCTCTCTCTTCTCTCACATCTATCCTTATCTCTTCTTCTTGATCCTTACCCATCTTCTTCTCCAGACTCGATCCATGCGGAGGCAGGCGGCCGGCCGGCGGGGGCGGCGGTCCTCCCGTCGCATGGGGCCGGGAGGCGGCGGCCATCCCAGCGTGGGGCCCTGACAGGAGGAGCGGGCACCGCGGGGCGCGGCCTCCCGGACGTGGGGGCGGGGAAGCAGCGGGCACCATGGCGGGCGCCCGCGGCGTGGGCGAGGAGCCGCCAGCAGGCCCCTAGTTCGTGTTTGTGTCTTAATTTTTTCCAATGTTGATTCTTGGTTGATGTGTGTGATTCTTGTGTAATATTTGAGACTAGTCATTGTGAATGTGGTGTCATTGTGATTCATGTGATTGTGAATGTGGTGTGAATGTGATTCTTGTGAAAGAAAAGTAGAAGTGATTTTTCTTGTGATTGTGAGTTGTATGAGATGATGTTGTATGAATGTGTTGTATGAATGTGATGTTGAGATGAGATGAGATGAGATAAGAAAAAGGAAAAGAAAAGAAGAAAAAAAGGAGCGAGACAGAGGAGGGAGGGAGGGAGGACGGAGAGTTGAGAGCAAACACATTTGTACCAGGCAAGACTCCACCGGTACAAATGTGAGGCATTATGCAGGTATCTCGGTACAAATGCTAAATCATTCATTTGTACCAGTTGGATACCCAGTACAAATGAGGGTTACCAACTAGTACAAATGAGCGTTTTCCGTAGTGATATTTGGGTTTTCTTTTTAAGTAATAATAGATGTAGACCTAGGGGGCACTTTAGTTTTCTTTGAATAATAGTACTTGCGGGTAATTTATTAGATAAAAAATTATGTGGTTATTTTTCATATATAGTGGCAAGGTGAGTTACTTTAGACTATTTCTATGACGACAGATGTGGATAATTGTTTTTGAAAACATAATAGATCTAATATTTACTATTACCAGTGATCATTAGTCTATATACTGAATTGATGGACAGTTATTCTGAATTTTGTGAGATTTTGTAGGTTTTTAGCACGTCTCGCCGGAGGAGAATTCTCCAATTACAAATAGTAAGATATATTGTTTTTTATTACTGAGCTAGCCATGACGACCGGTTTAAGACCAGAGACCACGCTGAAATCCGACAGAGGTACGTACAACAATCTGTTATGGGCTAACAAATTAAACTTTGTCTAGATGTTCTAGAGAGTTAGTTTTAGTGTCCCGGCCGTCCAATGAAAAGTCAAATAGTGTCTCATTCATATATGATGCTTACTGCACGCACACAGTGACGACACACATAGGTTGTTGGTAGCTACTCCTGGATGATGATATGGATGGATCGACGGCACATTTCATGTTGTCTCATGCAGACGGATCTTGCACGGAATGAACCTGCAGCTAGCACCTATATCTTACGTACTACGTTGACTCTAGCTGCAGGTAGTCCGTGTCTCTGCTGACAGCACCCATCAGCGCTGACACGCATCGTCTTAACCATATGATAATTGACGATTGGCCTCTCCTAACTCGGATACTCGCGTGCCCACAACCAACCAAAACTAACAACCGTGGACGTATACAAACATGTGTGCAGATGGCATCTTGCAGCTTCTTCCTCACATGTGTGTTATGTGTATGTACCATAGCCAAACAATATTTGACATTTATTAATTCGCTCGGCACATAAAACAAAATGTGGTCTCAGTCTGCTGTCATTGTGCATCACATGAAAAGATGAAATCAGAATTCGTGCTGTGATTTGTCAGAGGGACAAAATATAGTAATCATCTATATCAATATAGAGCACCCATTAAGGTCACAGCTCTAGTTCTCCCAATTTCACATTGCTTTCATGTTAATGTTGTTTAAAAATATTGTCATGCAATCATTTTGGTATTTCTATTTTCACATTTCATCTTAAAATTTTATTCAAAAGTTCCGCAGCAACGATAAGGGTATCACCCAGTACTACTATAGCTTACACGGGCTGGCCGGCCGAGGCAAGCTCGTTGCATGCTCATTGGCCTACGCACGCCTGCAAGGTGGCATGCACGGTACAGAGACGTACAGACCCAGCTAGTCCTAGAACATGATATGCATAGCTTTTTTACAACATGCATTAGCTGATGACTAACAACAGTGATCTATCGTCTCCATCGCACCTGCTGGCAGAGTACATCATTACAGTCATCAGCATGGACTCTGATCGATCTCCTATATAATCTCTCAGTTGCCACTACACGCATATCCTCACAATTAAGCTAATTAAGCGTGTGAACCAAATCAGTGCAAGCCGGCCCTGATCTCCTTGCATTGCTAGTGTGATCGATCGAGCCAATACGTACCGGCCTATTTGAATGGGTGAGGAGGCGCCCCCGACGCCGCCGGCGACGTCGCTGTACGTCGACGGCTGCCCCGGCTGCGCCATAGAGCGGAGGAAGGAGAGCAGCAAGGCAATTCCCTACAAGGAGTTGTTCTTCGTTGCCATCACTAACATTGCCTCGGGTACGACCAACATTGTTCTAGCTGCTTAGAACTACTCTGTGGGTAATCAATATTACTCAATATGACTGATGTTTCATTTCCTGACATTGACAATATGTCCTTTTCAGCTTTACCGATATCATCTTTGTTTCCCTTCTTATACTATATGGTAGGTTCATCTCACTTCAATTTAAACAGCTTTTAATTTCCCTTCTTATACTATATGGTAGATTCATCTCACTTCAATTTAAACAGCTTATAATAAAGTGCAGCTTTAACTTATTCATAATTATGAGAATTATGTTAGTCGAGTGCATGCCTCGCTACACTCTTCCTCTTGTACTTATCAGCACAGAATTTAATCAAAATATTAGTGCACGTGAAAGTTCAGACAATCGAGTGAACACTTGCTGGAACAATCATTTCGATTTGAACATATATATACCACGATCACAACAACCATATATATAGATGCAGCAATCAGGGTGTACATGCAGCTTCTTTTCGAGAATACACCTGAATAATTAAGAAAAACTTCACAAACCAGCAAAGAAGCATGCCCTACAACTACAAATCCACCAAGTGCACATGTTCTTCTCCCGAAAGAATAGAATAGAGCGAGCACAAATAAACAAAGAATTGCTAGTCATGCTTCTTGCATATTTTGCATATTAGCAGACATTTGCATATACAATTCAAGTTTGCCTTCTCTCCGGTGATAGATCGAAGATCTGCATGTGGCAAAAAGGAACAAGATATTGGATTGTATGCTGGTTTTCTTGGTGAGAGAGTATTCCTGGTCATTTAAATAATGTAGTTTTATATACCATTCTTTAGAAAATATACTGACACACAGTTTGAAGCATATATGATGATGCTGTTTATGTTGCACAGGTGCATCATACTTTGTTGGTAGATTTTGTCCTCGCTCTTCTGGGGTGTAGTCGCTGATCGTATCGGGAGAAAACCGATCATTGTATTTTCTGTCCTCTCAGTGTGAGCAAAATCTTCTTGTTCTAGAAATTATCCTAATGCACTCCAATTTACATATGAAAACTTTCATAAGCCTCGTAATAATGCTATTTTAGGGTTATATTTAACACTTTATTTGGACTAAGTACAAAGTATTGGATGGCAATTACCACAAGATTGGTTCTTGGTGCTCTCAATGGCATGCTTGCACCAATAAAGGTATTTGAGGATGAATATATGATCAGGCACCATTTATGTTGGCGACATGCTTATATGAATATGTGTGTTGTGGCTCATTATTTGCAGGCTTACTCAATTGAGATTTGCCGTCCGAACACCATGCTCTAGGGCTATCAGTTGTAAATAAAAATAAACCCCATACTTTCATTATACATTTTATGTATCAGAAAAAAAACTAGTTCTGTTCATGATATGGCTCTATTTAACCTTGGTAACTGAACACAGGTAAGCACTGCTTGGGGCATAGGTCTTGTTGTGGGTCCATCCATTGGAGGCTACTTTGCGGGTATTATCATAGTGTTTATTTTATTTTCCCTTTTAAGATGAAGATTTTGATTCTTTTACAATAATGCAACAATATTCTGAAGTTTTCTCTCTCTCTCTCTCTCTCTCTCGTGTGTCAGCCTGCACAGCAATATCCAAACATATTCTCTGATACATCAATTTTGGGAGGTATACCTTCTGTGTACGTAACTAATGAGATCAATATATACTAGAAAAATTGAGCTATATAAATTATTGAAACTAACTGTATTTGCATTTTATTAGGTTCCCATATCTCTTGCCATGCCTTTGTATTTCACTGTTCGCTGTGGTTCTAGTAAGCTGCATATGGTTACCGGTATGTGATACATGTTGTAATACTCATAAAAGTTTAAAGAAAATGACCCTTCCTGGTCGCTCAGTAACTTGGTGATGACATAGCTTTCTGGTTGTTTCTAAACCAATCACTTCATTAAGACCCATATATTAGTCAACAATAGTAGAAACGGGATCTGATGATAATCCTGTTGTCGATATGGTTGGATCTTAGAAGTGCGGTATGGAGCCAAAGATGAACCTTAAATGTTTAAAATAAAATTTGGAGGAGGCTTGTACAAAGAGCATATCCTAAAATATATATGAGAGGATCAAATAAAGAACTTTTCCTTATTAAATGAATCTGTCACTGGGGCATGTCCTTACTGTTTTGTACATTCTGATAAGGGAACACAAAAGAAAAGAAAAAAAAGAGAGAGATGACTCTATACTACTTTTTCCTAGCTACTTGATCTCAGGCTATATTGTTACATAACCAATGCAGTTAATCATGAACAAGAAATTGTGGTTTTTTATATTTATTGCTAGGAGACACTTCATAACCACAAAAACATAGGCAGCAACGAGATAGAAATGTCCGGTGATCCAAGAACTCCAGACAGCAGATACACATGGGAACAAAACTTTATATAAGAATTGGCCACTGATGTCTTCTATCATTGCATACTGTATTTTCACACTTCACGACACAGCATACAGTGAGGTAATCTTTAAATATAGTTCCTTTCTCCTCAAACTAATCCATGAATTGAATTAATCACAATAGTATTATGGAACAACCTTTTTAATTTTTTTACATTTTTATATATCAGATACTTTCATTGTGGACCATAAGTGACAGGAAATATGGCGGACTAAGCTTTTCATCTAAAGAAGTCGGCCAACTTCTTGCAGTTTCTGGTATAACAATGACACTAACTGTTTGCATTACAACCATTTGTAAAATGCTGATAAATGTTCCATTTATATTAATGTCAATAAAACTGTAATGAAATTCGGGAACACCCTGTGATGGGAAAAGGAAAACATTTTTGTTAACCATGCTACTAGATAGTATACAACTACCCATATGCTATACTAGATCATCAAACACACCACACCATGCATATTGCCTCTAAGGTATATAAATAAATATATATGTATGGACTACAATATGACTGTCCTATATTATACCTGGTATCAGAGGTTAGTTACTATAATTCTGTTAAACCTTGGATATTAATTGACATTAAATTCTTTTTTTTGGAACAATTCACATTCAAATCACCAGTCCACAAATTTCTGGGATCTGTCAATTCATGCCGTGCTTCATCTGTGAGTAACTTACCTGCAGTAAAACAAAAATGTACAGTTCTCATATCCATTAACTATTTACTTTCACTCTCTGAAGGCCCTATCCATACCACTTCTTGCTGCGTTTCCTTTCATGACACACCTATCAGGGTATAGGCTTGGACTTGCTCTTTATTTTGCTACAATTGTGAAAGGTGTTCTCGGTGTAAGTATTCAGACCTCTTCCTCTATTCAGTATTATGTAATGACCTTTAATGCAAATAAATGAAGAAGAAAAATACTAATATTATTTCTAGTCCCCATACAATGGATAATATTATATACAACATGAAAAATCAAAAGGGGTATGATATAAAGCCCCACAAACATTATTAAATATCTCAATATTAGGCCTGTTATGGGGAAAATATTTTCTTGAACTAATTATAATTCAGCCTTTAACTAAATATTTTCATTTTAAATTTTACATGTGCCCTCAATATAATGCATCGTATCCTCCATGAATTGCCAGAAAGTTATCTTGGAAATTATCATGAAAAATATATATATTTGTACTCTTTCGTTAGTATGTCATCCTCCATGCTAACTTTACACATTTGACAAACGTGATCAGATAACTATCCTGACAGGCACTTCACTTCTGCAGAACTATGCCGTGGCAAGTATCAATTCAATTAATTTACTTATTAGCTGAGTTATTTGAAATGCTACATATTCAGCTAGTTTAATTATGTGCAAAAACAGCCACAAAGTCAAAGAGGCGCCGCAAATGGCATAGCAGCAACCGCAATGTCCTTCTTCAAGGCTATTGGTCCTGCTGGAGCAGGCGCTTTGTGAGTATCTGTCATCATTAGCATATCCAAATTCCTTTGAAGACCATCTAATGTTTGAAATATATATATATATATATTGCACAAGAAAGATTAAGCTTCACAGTTAAAAAGTACCTTAATGAATGTGTGGCCTCCTGTAATCCTAGCAAATCCATGACCTGAAAATATTATATTATTCATGCCAATTAATATAAGAATGCTAATAATAAGTTGACGGCGGATTTGCTAATGACCTGTGTGGCCCCTGTTTTTAATATATTTTTGTTGCCGGGGGGCTTTCCTCCACGGTGTTTTGCTCAACAAAAATAATAAGTTGACGACGGATAGATACAACTACAGGATAAAATATTATGTACCACACGTCATCTTTAAGTGAGACAGTTCCTTTTTCCCCTAATACCACAAGAGTTTGTATCAGGTTCAGATGCATTTGGTCATGCATTATATTTAACAGAAATCATGTGCAATTTTTCTGAATGTAGATTCTCATGGACCCAAAAGCGCCAACATGCTGCCTTCTTTCCAGGTACTTATAATAAATGTAAAATTGTATGGTATGGTTTCTTCTTTCAGCAAATCCTGACAGAAGATTTGTTCCATTGATCATGCAGGGGATCACATGTTGTTTTTTGTTCTCAACGTTGTCCAATGTATTGGGCTCGTGATGACCTTTAAGCCATTCCTAGCAGTACCAGAACACTATGATCTGAAGTAGCTGGGTGCTAGATCTCCGAGCCACAGAATAATGGTGATGAATTTGCACGAATAGAAATGAGCATGAGTGCCGTACAAGATAATTATATATGTAACACCAAAAGCATCTCTTAAGATGTATGTATCTTTTGTTATTCCAGTCCTAAGTTGGCGGTCATAGTTGTATGTGCTCAAGTTATTAGAACTGGAACAGCGTTTATGATCTTGAATTCAACGGAACATGAGATACTTTCTGCAAAATTTCACTCTATTTTCTTGTCGTCCATTACATGAATAGCAAGAATTACTGTGCCCTAGCAATAAATAACTAAATAGCTCATTTTCTTTGACTTACTGAGCTCCATCCAATCCTACAGTTGTGCCTTGGTACCTGAATATTAAAACAACATGAACGATACTGCCAACTCTCGTGAAAAGCATTTCTGCGCACGTCATAATTTGATACTGCAACTCATGTCCTTCACATCGTTTTGATGCTGCCTGAAACAGACATCCAAATACAAACTTCATGGTTGGACTGGATATGAACGAACGAACAGTTCTGATTCTTCGGCCCACATCTTCTTTACGGTTGGCGTAAGCTGGGGACGCGGGCCAGGCCCAAGGTCTTAGCTTATTTCGCGGCCTAGTTGACGACTCTCCTCCCATCTTTACCTGTCTGGGAGTGTGTCCACGTCGCACGCAACTCTCGGCCGTCGAATCGGGCGCTTGAACGGTTTGGATCGGGCGAGTATCAGTTTTTCTTGCAAAGAAGTCCCTAATCTTTCCCAAAACTCATCCTGCAGTCCAAGGAAAGGGCTCGGGCCCGAGCTCGAGCAAGGCTGCTCTAGCTGCGACCCGACACCCGAGCAACACCAGCGCGCCAGGTGCTGAATCTGGAGCCACAGTCTGCAAAGGGAGAAGACAAGAGGCAGGAAGAGAAAGAGGCGACAACGACGAGCAGATCGAAGAGCCCAAAAGAGAGAAGAGTAGACGAGGGAGGAGAAATGGACGCCACCAGAGAGCAGCGGCCAGGAAAACCGCCGCGTAGGAGCTGTTGCGGCCTCGCGCACCTAAGCCACACCACGTCGCCCACGAGCCACCGCCGCGCCACCGCCGCGCGCACCCAGTCGGCGCGGCCGGCGCACCCAGGGGGCCGACGCTCCCCAAGCGACCGGCGCGGCAGCCATAACCAGCCTGGCGCACCCCAGGCCGGCAGGAAGGTAGCCACAACAGGCAGTCGACGACCCAGGCTTTGGCCTCCGAGGAGCTGTGCGCATCTGAAAAGGGGAGGAAGGGAGCAGTCTGACACAGGTAAGGGATCGAATACCGGACTAGTAAAAGATAAGTTCAATAACTTTTGCAAACAAACCCTTGACAAAGAAAGAAATTCCATCTAAAAATTACTTCGTAAAAAGAAAACACCCTGATTATTATCCTATTTTTGCAAAAAAAAACGCGAAACACATCAATCAATAGTTTAATTCCCTTTTCCCTGGAACTATTCATTAGGTGCACCAAAATTCATTCCATGATTACTCTCATAACCATATTACTTTCATTTTACCAGTTCCAAATGTAAAGTATTCCAAAAACATGACAACGGCTGATAATTATATATGAGAAAAAAATGAATGGGATACAACATAAGCACATGGATCACACAACGTGAATCAGATGCATCAATTATGGTAATTAGAGTTCACTTGCTTTTCTGTTCAGCACAATATTTCCTATGTGAGCCCAAATTAATAACCACTGTGCTCCTCAAATACAATTTCTCTAGGGACCATACAACCATATATATGACCCATCATATTAAGTGACACAAAATTAAAATAATCTTCTTCCACAACAGACAACACGAAAACGAGAAGAATTCATGAAAAAACATGCCACACGCGAAAGCAACAAGGATCAAAACATGAAATTTACCTACACATGCAACCAAAGTACAATATAATTGAACTTAAAATAAAAACCAGGGCCCACCATTGGTCATCCGCGGCAACGCCGCGAGGTTTTCTAGTATAAATCTTTTTGAGTAAAATGTAACTCCGGTCCATAAACTTTCTATACTGTGTCATCATGGTCCATAAACTTTTAAAGTGTGTCATTGTTGTACCTAAACTCAATTCGGGTCTCTAATCAGTCTATTAACGGATCCATGGTACTAAATGACTATTGTATATTTGCAACTGGAACCCTGTCTTTTTTTGTCGATTGATTTTTCATCCTTCCCACGTGTCAGTGCCGTGGTTTCACGCATCCGCCCTAAACCCTAGAGCCGCCGCGACGGCAAAGGGCCACTGGCGACGCTCATGATTGCACGTTCGCTTAGCGGTCGAACAAGGCTCGACAAGGCCATGTATCGCGCGACGCGCATCCGCGGCGGACGTCCCGCGGTGGTCGACGCAGAGTTGGGGCGCGACTCCTACACGCGGACGGCCCGCGACCGACGTCCGCGGCCGGCGATGGTGGCGCGATTAGGGCAGACATGTGAAACAACGACAATGATACGTGAGAAGGATGAAAAATCAATCGACAAAAAAGACAGGGTTCCAGTTGCAAATATACAACAGCCATTCGGTGCAATGAACCCATTAATGGACTGATTAGAGACTCGAATTGAGTTTAGGTCCAACAATGGCACACTTTAAAAGTTTGTGGACTGGGATGACACAACATAGAAAGTTTATAGACCTGAGTTGCACTTTACTCAATCTTTTTTGTTTTTCTCGCAGACGCTACGAAAGGTTTTCCACCGACGCTGCTCCTCCTTCTCACTCGAGATCGATCTGTTCCTTCTTGGGCTGACCAAGGGGCTGATCTAACTCAGCTACCCGGCCTTGGCGGGTTTCAGACTCGATCGGTAAGGACGAGGGTGACCATGGCGGGACCATCATACGCGAAGGTGGGGAAGCATGACAGGAAGAAGAGCAAGAAAGACACAGTGAGGGAAGGTTCACATGATGAGGCGGCCTCTGTGTCAAAGCGTCGCCAGGAGAAATGAGTTGCCTAAGTTGGAACTGTCGAGGGCTGGGCGATCTCACGAAGAAGGTTGCCCCGACCGTGTTGTGTGTGCTCAAAACTCAAGTGCACAAAGCATGAGTAGAAGGTCTGAAGAATACTCCAGGGTATGATAATGCTTTTGCTATAAGTAGTGCTTGGTAGTAGTGGTGGTCTTGGTATCTCGGAATAATGATACTAGGTGAGTTGAGATTTTCTGCACTCATAGTACCATATTGATGCAATTGTTACTCAAAGATGGAAGGAACCATGGAGATTGACATGTGTTTATGGGGAAGCTCAGACCGGAGAGCGTCATAAAACATGGGATATGTTGAAATTCATAAAGACCTCATCACATCTTCCTTGGTTGTGTATCGGAGATTTCAACAAAGTTCGCACGAGATGAGCATTGTGGTGTGCAGCGCAGCTACGCGCAAATTGTGCAGGATTTTGTGAAGCGATGGATGTATGTGCTGAGGACCTTGGCTTTGAGGAGCATAAGTGGACTTTCGAGAAGAAAGTTCTGGGGATCCTATTGTCGGGTCCGACTTGATCGTGCACCTTCTCTCGACCACGACGGCCTTCCACCTCCAGCCGCCCGTGCTCTCCTCCTCCAACTCACGGGCTCGGCATCTCCACGCGCCGGGCCTCTCCGCCGCCAGCATCCCGGAGCCCTCCACCTGCTCCGAGCCGATGGCGGACAACCCAGTGGCGATCGCGAGGACGGGGCTCTTCATCCGCCCTCCGCCGCCAGCCCATCCTGCGCGCCCCCTCCTCTCTTGGCGTCGGCACCTCCGTGCCGCCGGGGCCTCTCCACCACGCCGGCGCATCCCTGCCGGGAGGGGGCTCTCCTCTGCTCTCGGCCGTTGGCGAATGGCAGTGGTGGCGACATCGTGAGGATAGGGCTCGCCTCGCCCTCCGCCGTCCGTCCCGTCTGCCCCAGCCTGCTCGCATCCTCCGGCGGGAGCGGAGGGACGGTGCGGGAGACACGACTAGTGAGATAGCGAGCAGGTTTCGCTAGCCAAAAGTACCGAGTGACAGGCTCCGGATGGCGAGCAGGATTCCGAGCGGAGCAAGTAGCGAGGCTATTGGATGAAGATTTTTTTCAATTTTTTTTATTTTTACCGAACCAAGTGTGGATAGAGAGGTTGTTGGAGTTGCTCTGACAACTTTTTTTTCTTAATTATGAAAATATCTAGTCTTGAACATTCACATATAAATATCTACGACCTCATGAAACAAATCTGGTCACTTAGTCGGAAACTAACACGAGTCCTCCCTCCTGCCGGGTGATCCTTGTCACCTAGAAACCGCAATAGACACCGTACCTAGAAACCGCAATAGACACCGTACCTTGACGATTCGGACACTGTCATTGCTCCAAGCTGGTAGTGTCGCTATCAAGAGCGTTGATTGACGGTTAGTTATATGAGCCACAATACATTAGTATATAGGGAAGTTAATTAAAAAGACAATGCATGCCTCATCAGCTGACTACTGTCCGTAGCAAAATGCCAAAATCCAACAGCTTGTTCGTTTGGCTATTAAAAAGACAATGCATGCCTCGTCAGTATAGTATTCCAAATGGGCCGGGCACGATTGGAGGCACGAGGCACGGCTTTAAAAAGTACGGCCCTAGCCCGGCCCTAGGCACGATCTATAGTGCTTAGTGCCGGCCCGGCATGATAGGTCGATAGTGCTTGGGCCGCCACTCCAGCCCATAGTGCCGGCCCGAGACACGGCCCGATTTTGAGCGGCCCGATAGGTGGCCCGATGATAAATTTTCATCTCATATAAATAGCTATGAAACCCTAATTTTCCTTCTCACCTCTCCCTTCCCAGCCTCCTTCTTTCTCCGGATCCCGCCGCCCTCTTCTCCTCTGTCCTCTCCCGATCCTGCCGCTCTCCGAGGCTCGCTGCTGGCCTCTCCCGAGCTCGCCGCCGCCCCCTTCCCCTCTCCCCATCCGCTGGCCACGGGCGGATCTCGGACCTCCGCCCACGCCGCCTCGCGCCTGGCGCCCGCCTCGCCTCCACGCACCGCCCCATGTGGCTGGAGCTCACCGCCTCTCTCGAGCGCGGCCGGGCCGAGCTCGGCGCCGGCTCGCTGCGTCGCGGGCGCCGAGCTCCGGCCCCTCCGACTTCCGCCTCACGCGCCGCCGGCCTCCTACGCCGCCGCCGATAGTGGGCGGTCATGACCGCGCCCATCGGGCCGTCTTGCGTGCCGCCCGCCCGAAAATAGGCCATAGGGCCGGGCCTGGGCCGCCAATCAGGCACGACGCCCGACACGAAGAATCCATCGGGCCGCATCGGGCCGGGCCAGATCGGGCTCGGGCCGGGCTAGGGCCGGGCGGCCCGTTTGGAATACTATACTCGTCAGCTGACTATTGTACGTAGCAAAATGCCAAAATCGTTCAAGGCAAAGCCGACGCTGCCAACCTGCTGCCCGCTCATCCCATTCAGAAACGCGACGAGCGACTCGCGAGATAAAAGATCTGGCTTTCGTATTTGTTGCTCGGCACAAAGATCACTGGCGGCTGTGCTGATAAGGCTGAGCTGAGCCGATGCTGCCGACCTGCTGCCCGCTCATTCCATTCAGGAACACGACGAGCGATGACTCGAGCGGCAACTTTCACGCTGTCACGCGCGCGCGCTCTCACTCCCACTCTCGCTCGCTCGCATGCTTCTTGCTGCCCGTAGCATCGTCGTCCCACTCGGCCGCCACACCTACAAAACGCGGCTCGCCGGAGCGGCGAAAGCATCATCAGAAGCAGAACACGAGCGAGTATTTCGAGCACCTCTTGGCTCTAGCTAGCAAGCAAGCAAGCTCCTCCTCTGATCTATCATTCATGGCGAGCACTACGCTGAACCTGACCCCGGTGCACGCACCATCGATCCCGGACTGCTTCCTGCTGCCGGCCGATCAACTCCGCCCAGCCACCGCCACTGTCTCCCTGCCCGTCGTCGACATGTCCCGCGACCGCGACGAGGTCCGCCGCGCCATCCTCGACTCTGGCAAGGAGTACGGCTTCATCCAGGCGAGTTTCGCATTTTGCTCGATCGATCGATCAATCGAGAGATTGATCTCAAAAACATAACCAATTCAATATATAATCCCAAACCCAAGTCCCAACAATTAATCTAAACACTATTATGTTGCATATATATGCAGGTGGTGAACCATAGCATCTCGGAGCAGGTGATGCGGGACATGGAGGCGGTGTGCCACGAGTTCTTCCAGATGCCCGCGGAGGACAAGGCTTTGTTTTACTCTGAAGACAAGAGCATTCGCAACAGGCTCTTCTCCGGCTCCAGCTTCGAGACCCTCGGCGAGAAATACTGGTTGGACGTCCTCGAGCTCCTCTACCCCCTGCCCTCCGGCGACACCTCGGCCTGGCCCCACAAGCCGCAGAGGCTCAGGGAGGTCGTTGGCAACTACACCGGGCTGGCAAGAGACCTGGCCATGGAGATCCTGCAGCTGCTGAGCGAGGGCCTGGGCCTCCGCCCCGACTACTTCGTCGGCGACATCAGCGGCGCCCGCGTCGTCGTCGACATCAACTACTACCCGCCGTGCCCGGACCCGAGCAGGACGCTGGGCCTGCCGCCGCACTGCGACCGGGACCTCATGACCGTCCTCCTTCCCGGCGCCGTCCCTGGCCTCGACATCGCCTACAAGGGCGGCTGGATCAAGGTCCTCCCCGTGCCAAACTCCATCATCATCAACTTCGGCCTGCAGCTCGAGGTCGTCACCAACGGCTTGCTCAGGGGAGTGGAGCACCGCGCCAGCACCAACTCGGCCAACCCGCGGCTGTCGGTGGCGGCGTTCATCGTGCCGGCGGACGACTACGTCGTCGGCCCCGCCGAGGAGTTCGTCAACGAGGACAACCCGCCGCGCTACCAAACCCTCACCGTCGGCGAGTTCAAGCGCAAGCACAACATTGTCAACCTGGGCTCCTCCATCAACCAGATCGCTGACCTCGAGAACATCCAGAAGGAGATGTGAGAGCTATATAGCAGAACCGCAACAAGTTTTATTTCCATGAAGGCATGCATGCCTATCAACTGAGATGAGCTCATCGCAGTGTGTCAGAAGCAATGAATTGTTTGAGTTGTAACAGTGATGAAAGTGTTTGAACTAAATAAATAAACAAGATGTCGATGTGATTATGCTCAACTAGTCCACCAACTAGCCCTGGGCACAAAATACCGAGAACCGGAACCGAACCGAAAAATACCGAAAACCGAACCGAAGAAATTCGGTTCCTATTCGGTTCCCGGCTCCTAGGAACCGAATGTACCGAGTAAATTCGGTACTTTTCCTCGGTTTACCGAAGTACCGACGCTGGTACCGAACTGATCCAGAGAAGCCCACCAGGGGCCAGAAAGAAACCCTAGGTCACTCCCATCCCCAATTCCCCATCCGGCCATCCCGCAGCCGCACACCGCACCGCAGAGGCACTCCGCGCCGCATGCCTGTCCCTCCGCGCCGCACTCCGCAACCACGTGCCGCCGCCGAGCCGTCCGCGACCCCGCGCCGCGACTCAGCGAGTTTGCGACCGGCGACCCCGCGCTGCCGCGCGGCCTCCCACCCTGAGCTCGTTCGCGCCTCCCCTGGTGTCGCTTGTCCTCACCGAGGCATCAGCGCAGCCGCGCAGCGCTGGGATTCGATTTTGTCCAGGCATCAGCGCAGGTGCGCAGCGCTGGCGGCTGGGATTCGATTTTGTCCAGGCATCACGCATCAGTGCAGCGCTGGGATTCGGTTTTGTCCTGGCTGTGGCTGATTGCAAGAGGCATCAGTTCGAGGAATCTCTAGGTGTGCATCATTGAAGCTATTTTTTGTTTTTCCAATTTTATTTAGAAAGGTCCTGATTCAAAGTTTTGATTTGTTCCGCAACTGGATTGTGTCTTCGAATTTTGGTTCGTGGTGTACTTGTTCATATCTTTCCTCTTCTTCTATTAATTGATTTTGAATAACAGTCACAACCTGTCAACGTTTCCGTGTTGACTGTGCAAGAGAATGTTGTACTACAAGGTTCGGTATTTTCGGTAAATACCGAAACCGAACCGAAAGAACCGATACCGAATACCTTTGGTACCGAGTTCCTCAGGAACCGAATTAGTGAGGGTACCGAGGAACCGAACCGATCGGTTCGGTAGTACCGAACGCCCAGGGTGACCACCAACCCGTGCTACGCACATGGTCATTATTTTAAGAAGTCTTAACCATTAGATTTTTGTGAGATTTTTTATGACATCTTTTCCTACCATGTCTCGTGGGAAGTGGGAAGTAATGCCGGAGTCTCCCATGAAAAAAACTACAACTATAAAACTATTACTTTAAGCTGCCTATCATTTACTAAATATTCGAACACAATATTTATACGGAATATATACTTATTATCTTCATCACATTGATATATTTTAGTTATAATTTACTCTACAACATTTTCATCCACATTTAACTCTTTAGGGTAATAATAGATTCAAATTTAAGGGGTTAATTTAAGTTATTTTTAAGTATCAGTTGTAGGTAATTTAGTTGCAAATTGAGGGGGTTATTTTGAATTATTTTTATAATGGAAAAGGTGGGTAATTTAGATATAGATTTAGAGGGTTATTTTAGGCTATTTTCATAATGGCATGGTGGGTAATTTTTTTAAAATATAATCGATCTAATGGTTATGATGATTTGAGCCTACTGATTGATGGCCAACTATTTTACTTTTTCGTGAAAATTTTTAAGATTTCTCTTTTTTGCTAGAGTGTCCACCTAGGATCCTAGGTGTGGCTTCACTTGGAGACTTCAAAAGGAGTCTCCAATTAGTAATATAGTAAGATAATTTTAAGTATTAGTTGTAGGTAATTTAGTTACAATTTAGGGGGTTATTTTGAATTATTTTTATCATGACAAAGGTGAGTAATTTAGGGGGTTGCAATTTAGGGGGTTATTTAGGCTATTTTCATAATGGCATGTTGGGTAAATTTTTAGAAAATATACTCGATCTAATGGTTATGATCATTTGAGCCTAGCGATTGATGGCCGGATATTTTACTTTTTTTTAGAACTTCTAATATTTCTCTCTTTTTCTAGAGTGTCGACTTAGGATCCTAGGTGGGCTTCACCTGGAGGTTTCAAAAGAAATCTCTAATTAGTAATAGTTAGATATATAGTCATGTCCTACTTGCACTTTTGTGAACGGTCGAAACAAAATACAATTACGGGACACTCAATATGTATGATTTTAGTCTGGACAACTTTTTGGTCAAAACTCCGTCCAAGCTGTCAGTAATGGTTCTGTGGTTGTAAGAAAACGACAATCATATGTACTTATAGTCTTATACTCTTTTGGAATTATGCTTAAAGGCATTCCCTAATATGTGATCTGCACGACCACACCAACAAGCTCGAGTTGTGAAGTTTCTCTTAAAGCACTATAATTAGAGCTTGAGACCGAGAAACAAGAAGAAGCATAACTATGAAAACAAAGTGTTGATCATGAGAAAGTGTAGAATAATTAGACGACGATCGCACACGTTTCAGATGCAGCAACAAAAATGCGTTGGTAGGGAGATTAAGAATTTGAAGAAAACAATACAAGAAACTGGAGTTCCTCCTTTGTCGATTGCTAAACTTCAGAAAGATAGGTTAATACATTTGTTTTAGGCATGTGCTCTTGTCCTTGCAATAACTAAAAATACCATTCTAAATTTGTATCTAAGTCACATGTGTGTCATTATTAAAAAATAATAGTAAACATCAAATTTTAGTCTAATTATCTTCATGTGTGTCATACATAAATATCCAGAAGTAAAATAATATATGATTTAAGTTACCTATTTATGTCATTGTTAATTGTTAATAATACAGAAATACTAAATTAAGGTCCATACGCATGATGAGTGTTGATCACCATGTAGACCATTTACACATGTGTGAGGAAGTGTTGGAAGTATTGATTTTTTTAATGCTAAACACAATGTATGGAGGTGTGATACAAAATAAAAAGTGTGAATGTGGATTAAAATTAAAAGTGCATATAGTAGTAGCTAAAATCAATCATAATTGGATAACCCATGTATGAGTATTATTGTCACACCTTGAAATTTCCAAAATTTCAGGATGTGAATAGAAAGAATAATTAAACAATAATTTTCTCATAATTTTAAAATTTTCTCCACATTTATTTTCTTTACAGGAAATATAGTATAGGAAAAAAGTCTTTGATTGTTTTAAATAAATAAATGGATTCAATGTGTGGTGCATTCATGCTGATGCATCTTGGTGTTTATAAAGTGCAAAATGTTTGAAAAAAACACGCTTAGATGCTGACCAAATCCTTCCGAGAATTTTTCCCATCTTTTTCTGAAATTTATTCTCATTTTTCCTAGAGCTAAATCTATGTTATTCATCTTTCTCACTAGCTTCAAATATTTTATTTGAAATCCCCCATCCATCATGGCCGAAAGTCATAAACTCTCCCAAAACAGCCATGATCTATTTCCTTCTCTTAATCCCGGCCCATTCTTTCCTTTATTCCAACTCGAACAGCCCAGCTAGCTCTAGGCCTTCATGCAATCAGTTGCCTCCTCCACACGGTCCAACTTGAGGTGGTCGTTCGGAGTACAAGATATAATCTCAATTTCAATTGATGTTGTGCATGGCCAGGACGTCGCCTCCTCCTCCTTGCGTGCGTGCCACGCCAGCGCCGCAACCGCTGGCCTATAAAGGGCGAGCCCCCAAGCCCCTCACGCGCCCTAGCTGCTGCCTCCGCCGCCGCTATCCTCGTCAAAAGCCTAGCGATCTATCTTTTTGCAACAGCACCACAACGCCTCGCAGCATGCCCTAGTGCCGCCGCCGCCTTAGCGCCGTCTTCGTCGGGAGATCCACAACACCAAGGGAAGCAGCTGTGTAGCGAACATGGCCCCATATGCCATAAGTTCGAGTTTGATTTTGGTGATTCATGACAACATGATCAATGGGACTAACCATATTGTTTAGCATGTCTTTGTAGACATTTCTAGGTCCCAAGGATACAAAAATACCACATGCCAAATTGAGAAGATAGTCTATTTTCTAGGTCAAAACCGAGCAAGAAAGGAAAACACCGTCGGATGAACCGGCGGTACCATCGATGCATAAGCGTCGGTGTAGTTGGTACACTGCGCAATGACTGGAATTAACCCGATACGTCGGATGAACCGGCGGTCCCTTTCTAATTGCGTCGGATGAATTGGAGAAGAAAGCGCGAAAAGCGGCGTCGGATGAACCGACGGTCCATTGGAGGAACCGTCGGTCTATCCGGTGGTCAAGTTTGAACAAGAGCGCGCCAAGACTTTTGTAGTAGCCGGATGAACCGGCGGTGGAGCAGCGTTCATCCGACGGTCTCGAAGAAGCTGATGAAGGTTACGGCGCGAGGTCTTCGACCGGATGAACCGATGGTGCGTCGGATGAAGCGTCGAGCAGTTGTGTCAACGGTCATGTGTGGTGGAGGGCAGCGGCTAGTAGCACGGATGAACCGGCGCCGAGAAAAGCATAGCGTCGGATCATCCTGGTACTACTTTCAGCAGCTTTTAGCCAGCGCTGGTTAGTTTGATGCCTTGGGTTATTTATACCTCCTCCACCCGCCCATTTGAGGTTGCTTTGGATTGTGTGGAAGTGCAGAGGAGTGCAAGACACCTAGAAGATCATATCCAATCCATCCAAGTGCTTAATTGCTCATCCATAGACTTGCATATGCTTAGTGTATGTGCTTAGTGCTAGGCTTAGCTTAGAGCTGAGTGAGTGCAAGGTTGTGCCAACCTTGTGAGGTGATTCTTGAGTGAATCAAGGTGTACAAGGTTCCGGAAGCCTTGGGGCCTAAGTGGCTCACCGGCAATCGCGTCTTCGACCCTCCGGCTTGTGTGGAGTGGCGGACACTTTCTGGGGACGTGGAGACCCCCTTCCTTGGTGGAGAAGCTCCTTAGTGGAGGCGGCATCAAGGTGACCAAGGGAGCTTGGCAAGTGCCTAAGTGGCTAGCCTTTGTGGCGAGTCAAGTGGTGCTATTGGGAGAGACTTGGTGACCGGGAAGCAATACTCTTGTGTGAGTGCTTCAACAACGTGGACTAGGGGTGGCTTAGTGCCTACCGATACCACGGGATAAATCGCGTGTCAAGAGTTTGCTTCCTCTCATCCCCTTTACGTTTCCGCATTTACTCTCTTGCAATCTTTGATTGCCTTTACTTTCCTAGAGTAGTATCTTGCTAGGATTGACTATAGGTTGCAAACCTTGTTTTGGGATGGGAGTTTCACACTAGAACAACCCTAGTTGCACATCTAGATAGCATGTTCTAGTTTATCTTTGTGTAAAAGTAGTGAAACCATAAGTTAAAATTTTTAGAAGCCTAATTCACCCCCTCTCCCTCTTAAGCTACGAGCATCCGATTCCTTACAAGCTGTTTCGATTCTCCGTTGCTGAGCTGCTGCCGGAGGAGAGCGTGTACGCGCCGTGTCGACCCACCGGCCACCGCACAGCCATCATTGTCGAGGCTAATTTGGACAGCTGCCGTCACATCCGTCATCGGCCGTAGTGTCGCAGGCGCCGGACATTGTCGTCGTTTCGCCACGTGAAGCAGGATCTCCGCCGCCGCCATCCTTGTCGAGTTCGATCTCCGCGGCCATCATCGGTTCCATTGTTCCATGGCTGCCGTATGTGAGCATACCGATATACACTCGATCTATATCTATCATGTTCTCTGTTATCAGCCGTCTTTCTGCTTTGTTTGCTCATCCGCGTCCCTCGTGCCTTGCAGCGATTTTGTGTGGGCATCTATTCTTTTTCCCCTGTCAACCATGAGGCGTGTTGTCTACTCTATACGTGCATGTGCATGATGTATATTCAGTATACATTATGAATGTGTAGACTGCCAGCGAGGGCGGTTGGCACCAGAAGGCTGGCCGCCATAACATCAACGCCGCCGTTGCCCCATGCCATCTTCACCACCAGCTTGCTAGTGTTATTGTCTTGCCGAGCTCGCCGCCGTTCGCCATCGATTCAGTCCGTCGTCGTCGTTGTCGTTGGTGAGAACCTCAGCACGCACTCTTCTGTCCCTCTTTCACTAGTCCATGCAAGCTAACAGTGCCATGCATGTATCCACGTATATGACCATGGGCACAATTAATTCCTTGTTATCGTATATTCTTTTATTATTGTTTAAGCACTTTGTGATTGAGCAATAATTATGCAATAGTTCATTCTTAAAATATCCCTTGTCTATCAACTGTGCAAGACATATGCGTGCACGTCCATCTCTAAGTGTAACATATGCATGCACACCTGTATCTGTATGCATATACGAGGAAGCAAGATCTATTTATGTATTCTTTTAGTTTCCTTTCTCGATTATTGTTTCATGGTCATCGTCCCTACATCATGTTCAATAGTCATGCATTATGTCCGTATGCATGTGAGCACCAATCAATTACTTTGCCACTTTGATTATTGTTTAAGTACTGGTGATGTCATGCTTACATCGTACTTATGCTTGAGCATTATAATTCCGTTTCTTTCCATCTACATACATGCACGTATGCACCTCTTGCATGCAACGTGATTATTGGCTATCTGTTCTTTGTGTGCAGCCATGCAATGCATGCCTGTTGACCATTATATTCAATACTATCTCTTTGTTTTTGACACTCATATCTTATTCAGTTCAATTCCAATTTCAGCGTTTCTTGTGTTCACATATTTCTAGAATCATACTCCATCCTTTAGCACGCTCTATCAAAGCTTGTCTTTTGAGTGGTGCATTGTTCTTAGTTTGCTTGTTTGTTTGCTTTGTGTATGCTTGTGCCCGATGATTGATGCGAGTAGAATGAACGTGGTTCGAGAAGCTTTGAAGGGCATGAAGATGAAGATATTCTGAGCAAAATCATTACTTTGGTTAAAGGCAAGTGTGTCCTTGTGCTTTTGTCCTAAGAACTATATTTAATCACCTTGCATATGCTTTACATTTAATTTGACGGGTCCTATTAAGGTTTATTCTAGTCTTTATGATCATTCCTTGTCAACCTAGGTTTACCTTTATGTTGGGTAGCTCTTGCTTAGCTGCTATATTTAGGGTTATGGTGGTTTTAATGAACTCAATGATGAACATGCTTTACTTTTATGATGTATCTCTGGTTAATACAAGACCACATAATTAATCGGAACATGGAGCGACCACCCAGGACAACAGTGCAACCACAGGGCATATGGCTCTGCCTTGGCTAATTAATTAGGGACTCTAGTGTTGGGATGACCTTACCTGATAAGGGCAAGGGGGAGCGTCAGTGGGGTATAGACTCGCTCTAGTAGGGAGTTGGGCTTTTCTAAGACACGGTACCTACTAGGGGACTTTATACTCTGCAACAACTCGGAACCTTCGCGGGTTGTTTCACATTGGGGAATCTTGGTAAAGGCCTCGTAGCGTCCCTATGCAATCACACCTCGGTAGTGTGGTATGATGCTTGGCCGGCATCGCATGGTTGGGTCTAAAACTCTTCGGAGTTTTTACGCGACTTGTGATGAAAGTGTACAACCTCTGCAGAGTGTAAAACTAATCGATTAGCCGTGCTCACGGTCAAGAGCGGCCTGAACCCTCACATGATAATTGAACTTGAAGATGGACTTAAATCGTGCTCTCTGGTTATGCTTGCCATATTCTTATGGTGCATCTTACCTTATGCTTAATGTGGGTTGGTATAAACTTATACTTTATTAGTAATCAGGTGCTAATAAAACTTGACCAACTAAAATGCTAAATGCTTAGAGCTCAGTCCACTATAAAGCCTTTGCATTCATACTTTCCCCACACTTGCTGAGTACGACAAGTGCTCACCCTTGCTATAAACAATGTTGCTCAGAAAGAGGAAGCTTCTATGGAGTTTGCTGAAGATGTTGCTGAGTTCTAGGCGTACGCAACCCCCAGTCGACTGCCTGTGATGTTTGGAGCCTTCGTTTCCAGGATTAAGCGTAAATCTCGATAATCTTTCTTTTCTTACGTGATATCGCTCAGATTCACTTATATGTCACTATATGTATGAAACTAGATCCTGGCATATATATAGTTATGCACTTGGTTTTCTTTGGGAAAACAGGTGTGACAATTATGCTGAAATATTGAAAAATAAGAGTAGTAGTAGGTAAACAATTTTGATTATTAGATTTGAGTTTAATTTCATAATAATTTTAATTGCAATAGCTTTAAGAAATATTAACACATGCAGGTGTATGGGTCGATGAACTACTTTGATATAACCGGGAATACATTTTATTTTGCAAAAAATAGGCCATATACTTTTTTTGCGAGGAGAAAAAATAGGCCATATAGTATATAGCTCCCTCGTATCATCACAGGTTTGTTCTTTTTATTACATCATATCATTGATAGAACAGAAGACAGTTACAACTAGATCGGAGCTAGCTATGACGACCCTGTGAAACATATATATATGCTGGGAATGGCAAATCAAAGGGGGTGGATTTAATCTTTATTGTTGGCATCGATCAGCTCTGGAATTAATCTTTATTGTTGTGCGAATAGTATAATTTCTTGTGTCCCGAGTGTCTACCATTGATTTCGGGAGCAGTGTGGCACAATTTTACTAGCCGGTTTACGAAACATCGATAGTACCAATCCATACCAACACGGAAATAGAGTAGAAACATATCAATGACAACATAAATATTCTCTACATTATTTCGACGGATGCCGGTACAAGTCCATCAGGACTAAATCATGCAATGTAAAACATATATACAACGGAAACATGCAGCATGGTGAATGCTGTCTCCATAGGCGACTTGAGCGAAGGGTCATCCCTAGTCTTCCTATCCATCATCGATCGAAGTCGTACCCGGGCTTAGACCCTGAAAAAGTCAAAGTCCACGTGAGAAGCGGGTAGGTCATGTCAACTCCCAATAACAACAAGCCGAGGAAACGAGGAAATAATACTATATGCAGGGACCAAAATAATTTGTGATGTGTTATGAGAGAATTGTATTTGGATGTCTGTTATATGTACCAATCATATGGGTTGTCGACTGAAATGCTTTAGTTTGAAAATCAATTTGTATGTAATATAAAATTGGATTAAAAATTAAATAAGGGTTTCTTGGCTTGGCCCGCATATAAATGGCCTAAATGGGTTCTGCTGAATCTAGCTTATTATAACATGTGTGAACATTCGGCTAGCCCTAACAATTATAACAATTAAGTATAAGGCTATTACAAGTTACGAAGATAATAAATATTTGACTCACTCCAACAAAAATTAGGTGTATTACAAGTTATTGAAACAATATTTAGTGGGACAGGCCCAACGAGAATTAGACCTAAATTAAGTTATTGTGATGATTACAAAAATATTTGGATCGATCCAACAAGAATTGTGTAAATCAAGTTGTGACAAAATTATTTGTCACAATTATAATGTTACATCAGATTATTGTCAAACATGGATTGCTAAGCAAGAATTAGTTTATGATGTTTATATTGACATTGCATTATCATTCTCATGGAAATAAGTAACTTGTAATACACCTAATCATAATTTATGATTCTGAGTTGTTCGTGTGTGAAACATCATAATTATGATTTCTGAAGCATTTAGATTCGTCATTAATCAAAAATTTTCTTATAGTGTAGAGAAGTATATATCCATGTCGAATCTAGTTATATATATATTTTTGAATGGACGGCACGAGCTTGCAAAATTTTTATTAGAAGAGGAATAATAAAAGATACCAACAAAAGCCAACAAAAAATGGTAAAAGAAACAAAAATGACTAGCGTGGTTTGGGGGACCCCACACAACTCTCCCCACAAACAACTACGAAAAAGGCAGCCTGACAAGCAAATACTCTAGGAGTTGGTCCTCAAGATCTTGACGTTTTCGTTTGTGTCGCTAACTGGTATTGTTAGATATCTTCTTTGATAAGGAAAGTCACTTCATCCACCGATTTAATTTCTTGGTTGAAAGTTCTTCTATTGTGTTCCTTCGAAATGTTCCGCCAGTAGTAGATAATGAGCTCATCGAAGAGGGGTTTGTTGTCTTTATCAAAAACGGCTCTGCCCTTTTTCCACCATCTAAAAATGGAAACAGTTGAAGTGCTCCTTGGTAATTGTTGAAGCTGATACTAGCTGACTAGTCGCGACCATACTGCTTGGGTATATGTACAATCTTTGTGTAAATGTTTGGGCGTCTCCGGTTCCGAATGATAGTCAATAGACAATAGACAGGATTGTGGGGCCATCCTCTCTTTTCAAAATTGTTTGCTGTGTCAAAATTTCTGTGAGAAGAAGGATCCAAGCAAATATTCTACATTTAGGTTTCGTCTTTGCCTTCCAGATTGGGTTGATGACTTGCCTTTTAGTCTGTCATGCGAATTGAATATGGTATATATGCACTTTTGGTTGTGTACTCCCCATCCGGTGTCCATCGCCATGTGATTTCGTCCTTAGCTTCAGGGTTACTAAGTACTACCTCCGTTCTTGTTTATTTGTCATTGGCTAGTTCAAATATGAGCTAATGGACATCAAATAAAAGAAAACAGAGGGAGGATATGTCCTCCCAAAGTCTCCTGTATTCCCTGATCTCTTCCCACGTGTTTAAAGAAGGGCACACTTGGTCTATTCAATAGTTGTTTTGTAAGGCCTTTGTGTACCATTAAATTTGTCCTCCTGGACTTTCTAAATAAGCATGGGGACTATAATAACTTGTAGTGAGTGCATATTGGTCCAATAAGTAGGTAAAGTGCTAAATTTATTACTACAATAACTTATCAAGTGAGTGCATATATATTGGTCCAAAATCATATAAAATATTCAATTTTGTACAATAATTTTATAGGTGGGTGCATATTGGAGCAAGACCTTGTGTAAAATGCTCAGTTTAGTGTAATAACATGGCAAATTGGTGCACTTATAGTTCATATTTACAAATGACAATGTATTAAACAAATCAAATAGCATTCAAATTTTCTTCCAACCAATAATTTTTTTGTCGATTTAAAATGCTAATCATGAATCAATTGTGTACATTACTTGTTCACTCATTAGTTCAAATTGAATAAAATTTTAGAATTACACCATTAGATTATCGAGACTAAAGTTCATAAGAGACTCTATGACCTTAGGTTTCTTCTACACCTTTGCTCATGTATTCAACAACGTTAGAGAAGCATGCACATTTTCGTTAATTCTGCTTTTTTTTAAACTAGTACATGAGACTTTAAAAATACTCATGTCAAACTTCTGAAAGGTATGAATTGGTAGCACGTATTACCATATTTGATTTTTTTAGCTGAACAAAAATGCACATAATCAAACTTGAAATCGATATTAAATATGAAATTGGAATTATTCTTAATCAAAATTTAATCTTTATATAAAAATAGTTAACAAAGACATAATGGTAATTTCCTAAACACCGAAGGTTCTGGTCCTTACTGAATATGTTAGCATCCCTGACATGAATATCAATTGTCAAATAATGCATAATAACTTGTTCCGACATGAATATACTCTAGTATGATATTAGAAAATATATTTTTTGTGATAACATTTATTTAGACTACAGGTGCTTCAATTTAGACACTAAGTTAAGCATTTTACTAATTCTTGGCCCACTTTGCACTGACCTATCAATTTATAGTATTAGGTTTGAGCATTTTATAAGTTGTTGGACCAATCCGGATACACCTGACAAGTTATTGTACTCGATTGAGCATATTACAAATTATTGGACTAATATGCACCCACTTGGCAAGTTATTGTATGGTAATCGCAATTTACTCAGTGATCTTCAGGATTTGTTTTTTTGTTGCATCATATATATCATTTGACAGAACAGAAAGCAGCATGTACGGTATTACAACCAGGCCGGAGCAAGCCAACGACCCTGTGAAACATGCTGTGAATGGAAAATCAAAGGGGGTGGAATATTATTTATTGTTGGCCTCCATTGCTCAGCTGGTTCTTGATTCATATCTCCTTCTGAACGTTCTTGACTTCTTGAGATCAGTGGTGAGGTTGATGGACGATCCCAATTTGACGACATTGTAGATGCCCATGAAGTCACGGAACTTGACGGTGCGGTAGCACGGTGGTTTGTCCTCGGTGACGAACTCCTTCGCAGGGCCGATGAGGCAGTCCGGTGTGGGCATGATGAACGTTGCCACCGCCGTCCGCGGCAGCGTGGAGCTGGTCACGACGCGGTGCTCGATGCTCTTGAGCAATCCGTTGGTCACCACCTCGAGTTGCTGGCCGAAGTTGACGACGAAGGCGCCGGGCACGGGCTCGACCTTTATCCAGCCTCCCTTGTAGGCGACGTCGAGGCCGTAGACCTTGCCGGGGAGGAGGAGGGTGATGAGGTTCCGGTCGCAGTGCGGCGGCAGACCGAGCGTCTTGGTCGGGTTGGGGCAGGTAGGGTAATGGTTGATGTTGAGGATAACGTCGCCGCCGCTGATGTCGCCCTCGAAGTAGTCCGGCCGGAGCCCCATGGCCTCGCACAGCAGCTGCAGCAGCTCCATCCCTCCCTCGTCAGTGTGGTGAAGTGCTCAATAACCCCACTGCAGGCATGCATGTTACTCCGTATCAGCTAGGTTATAGTACACACTGAATGTTGATCGACAGAGCATATATTTATATATATGTATATATGTATTGGCTAATTGGTATGCGTACCGAAGCCTCTGGGGCGTGTGGGGCCAGTCCTTTGTGCCGTCGCCGATGGGGAAGGGACAGGCAAGGCGGAGGCAGTCCCGCCAGTACTTCTCGCCGCCGGTCTCGTAGGTGGTGCCGGAGAAGATCCGGTTGGGCTTGTGCCTGTCCTCCGAGTACATGTACGCCTTGTCCGCCGCCGGCAGCTGGAAGAACTCCTCGCACACGTCCTCCATGTCCCGGGTCACCTCCTCAGGGATACCGTGGTTCACCACCTGTGCCCAGTTCGTTAATTAGTTGCATTGTCGTGTGGTAAGTGAAAATGATTGAATCAGGGATAGCAAATTAGCAATATGCTAATAGCTGGACAATATTGCTCGTCATCAATCATATCGTCACCATGAAGAAGCCGAACTCCATGCCGGCCTCGAGGATGGCGCGGCGGACCTCGCTGCGGCCACGGGACATGTCGATGACGGGCAGCTGGGATGCGGTGGCGGAGATGGCTTGCGGCAGCTGATGCTCGGACGAGAAGATGCAGCGGTCCAAGGGCAACGCCTGGGACGGCGCGAGGTGGAGCATGTTCTCCATGGATGATCTCTGGACTCTGGAGAGCACAAGAGAGTTTGCTTGCTTGGGAGGCTAGATAGCTTGTGTAGTGTGCTCTTGTATGTTCCTGTTCTTTGCACTGTTAGTGGTGTTCATTTTATAGGCGCCAAGATAGATCGAGGAGAGCTTTCATTCGGCGGCGGCAAGAAGCTTGCTGCCCACCATGGCACCATGCACTCTTTTAAAAAACGAAGATATGCATGCTATCTATCGGCTAGTAGTTAGTTGTCCGTATGTTCCAAATTACTTATCATTTAGCTTCTCTAGATATACTTTTTTATTATACATCTAGATATATATTTTTATTATGCATCTAGATGTATATTTATGTCTAGGTACAAAGTAATGTATCCAGAAAAGTTAAAACGACAAATATTTTGGAACCAGGGAGTAGCTACTACAATTAAACAATTTGTATAAGTAGGATTATATGCTGTTCCATCCTCATCACTATGTCCACAACACTATTATTATTAATTACATTAGGATAAACGCATGTTGTTCATTATCCTGTGATTAGGTCGACACGTACGCGTTCGTTCGTTTTGGGTGCGAGAGTGACAACATGCATGAAAATCGCCGCCAGGCTTCTGGGTTCGTTCGCAGCCATACCAACATGAAATTTGAATACAGCCGCACGTACGGTATATGCACGCAAGTTAATCTCCACAGCTAGCTCAGTTAATTTTGAAATAATAACTAGTCAATAGTACCTTGTTTAATAAACTGAAATAAAGTCCGTGGTAAATCATTAGCAGGTGCAGGTGCAATTGTTTCACAAGTTACCGCGTTCTCTTTGCTTGATTAAAGAGTCTTTTTTTGCTAATAATAAACTGGACGCGGCTAAAGCACGGCCGGCCGTAAGTTAGCCTGTGGGCATGGCCCTTTTCAGGCATGCATATCAATTCTTGCTCCTGATTTCCTTTTTTTTTCTGCATCCGTGGTCCCCACCGTGCTGGTGCAACAGATTCACGCGCAGAAAACGAAACGGTCGCGCTGCGCCCCTTCCCCAAATGTCCCACATGCTGCACCAACCATCCATGACTCTGTCGCACCCGAAATAAAAACAGAAAAAAGCAAAAAAAAAAAATGACGGATTTGCACATCAATGCTGAGCAAGACGGCGGCGACGCCTACAAGAACAGAATCACTGAAAACAAAACAGCAATTCAGGAATTTGCTAGCATCATCCCAAGTGTGTAAATAGATATGTTTTTGGGGGTGGGGGAACATGCTGAAAAAAGTGAAAGATTTGCCTAGAACATCTTGCACTGTATGGATGATACTACACCTAATGAATCAGTACTGCTTAGTTATTCTCTTGGTTTGCTCCCTTCTTCACAATGTGGCTCTAACATCTTGCGCTGCATGTGGTCTTTCTGGCTGTTGCTGTCAAATGTTAGCCAAGGTACCAGGGAGAAAAAAAATAAAAAAGCATAAATAGATGGCAAGCATTAATGATAAAAATTGCTTAAATATGTGTTGTTATGCATAGATAAGAAGTCATGTTGCTTTTTTTGTCTTGCATGGTTGCTTTTTTGTGAAAATGCATTTTGACAATGTATTGCTTTACTGAATCATTTTGATAGTATTACATTTTGACAATTTCATTTCCATATAATTGCATAATCATAACTATATTATTGCTTCATCAGTAATTTGTTGTTGGCTAATTACAAAACATATATTTGTTAATTTTCTATCCAAATCATTGACTAATCAAGAGGTCTTTGAAACAAATGAAACAAAAGTTTAAAAAATAAAAATACAATCAGTAGGTGTTGATTTATTTTGGTATGACAATAATGGTATGTAAAATGATCATAATGTGTTAATTTGCATGCATCAAGGGAGTCGCCTGTTGACGGTCTATATGTGTATCAATGTTCGTTTGGATTGCAAGAGGACAAATCCTCCGTAGTCAAGGGACCCTTCTTCCCTCAAGTGTGGACCCAAGGTATCAAATCCGTGAAACAATGTGTGATGCAAGAATCAATCTAATAAAGCTGAGAACACTTAATCTTCGAGAGGAGTTGCTATTGCATCTAATCTAAGAAAACATCAAAAACTCATCTAATCTAAGAAACACCGGAGGTAGCAAGAGATAGAGAGGGGGAGGTAAAACCAATCTAGAGAGATTGGATCGAGCTCTTGCTGAAGTTCCAACCAAAGAAGAAGATAGCAAATTGAATCTCATAAAAAGCCTCTTTAAATCATGGCTTCCGTTCCAACTCCGAAGACGCTCGCCTTTTGAAACATTCGTCCCTGGCCATGACGCCCCTATTCGTGTGGTTTAGCCTAGGGCGAGTCCAAAGGACAAGATGAAAACGTTTGGTAGGTCAGGCATACACCTCTAGCCACCACGGCTACAAGAACACCCTATGCGATTTATCTCGATAATAGATCGGGGAGGAAGAAAACCCAAACGAAGACAAAGTCGTAGAGAAAGCACTTGATCCCTAAGAATCGGATTGCAATTTGATAATTCATCATAACGAATGATAGATGGACAAGATCACCACTGGGATCCTACCTTGATCTTGCTCCTAGCTCCTGGAACTCCGACGTGGTCTTCCTTGCAAGGTTCCCACGCTGGCTAGGGAAACCCTAGTCAACTATCTCGACCCTCTCCCCTCCGGAATGGTGTCCCTCTCTTCTCTGCTCCTCGGCGGTGAATGGCGAATCAATTCATGCGTGGCTCTTGGCAGGGGGACTATAAATAGCCCGAGGGTCGTCTAGGTCAAAGGGGGCGGCGAATGGGGCCCGAAATGGGCTGGGCCACCGGCTAGACCCGCCGGCTTCGCGGCCTCCTTCGCTCGTGATGCTTCTCGTGTCTTGGAACCTTCACCCTTACGCATGTGGGCCCTTGACGTCAGTTTCTCCGCAGTTTGGATAGGGCTCCTTATTGCGCAAGCTTCATCATTTTTTGTCCAGGTCCTCGGAGTTTTCTACCTTCACGGTTCGGTCCTTGGACCACTTGGAGTCATGTTCACTTCATAACTTGACTTGTACCGGGCTTCATGATCTTCTCACGAGGTGCTTGATGAACTTTACCCAGAAGTCTTGCATTTAGCGCTAAAGTCCAGCATAAATAATAAACTCCAAAAATGACATGCAAGAGCGAACTTGTTATATCAAGAGGGTTAGTATCAATGGATAAGATATTAAATTAATACCAACACCGAAGGTAAACTCATGGGTAGGTTGACGGAAATTCACCGTCAACATCGCCACACTGGGGATTACTGGTATCCAAGATTTGTCCCACATACCAAGTAAAAAATGTATAAAAACCATATTATAATGCAAAGAACAACTTGGTAAATTGTACCTATTAAAAAAGCAAACTAACTAAGTTGAAAAAGTAATTGAACAAATTTTGAAAAGCAAACTAACCAGTGGTTGATGAACATAAAAAATCAATTATCAAATCAACACCAATTTCAGAAATCAAAATACGAGGGAGGTGTGGTAGACATGTCTCACCTTATGTTGTGTAGAAATTCCTCTCGAACTTGAACCGAACACTCCTTCCTCTGATCTTCCTCTACCACAACGATCTCAGGAAACTTGCTGTGCAGCAAATGAAATTGATGTGAACAAAAATCAAGGTAGAGCAGAGTAGCAGATAGACAATGAACATTTGTGGCCAGCATAGGTAGTTAGGAGAAATGTTGTAGAAAAGGTGTGTGAGGACCAAATATATCAGAGTAGTATGACTCTAGGGTGCTAACTGTGGCATGCTAAAAATATGCAAAATGTAAATGGTAAGCTATAAACATCTTAATTTATAAATCATACTACAAACTTACTTAACCTGAGATGCTAAATTTCTATATTCTATGGCCTACAATGCTTGAATGCTTCATTGTAGGTCCTAAATTGCTTCATCAAAAAGCCTATGATGTTGCTAAATTATTGAGAAATGACACAAAAAGATTGCCGACTGGACAACTCGGTAAATTGTACCGATTAAAAAACAAACTAACTAAGTAGAAAAGGTAATTGAACAAATTTTGAAAAAGCAAACTAACTAGTGGTTGATGAACATAAAAATCAATTATCAATTATCAAATCAACACTAATTTCAGAAATCAAAATACGAGGGAGGGGTGGTAGACATGTCTCACCTTATGTTGTGTAGAAATTCCTCTCAAACATGAACTGAACACTCCTTCCTCTTACCTTCCTCTACCACAACGGTCCCAGGGAACTTGCCGTGCAACAAATGAAATTGATATGAAAAAAATCAAGGTAGAGCAGAATAGTAGATAGACAATGAACATTTGTGGCCAGCATAGGTAGTTAGGAGAAATGTTGTAGAAAAGGTGTGTGAGGACCAAATATATCAGAGTAGTATGATTCTAGGGGTGCTAACCAGGGCATGCTAAAAATATGCAAAAACAAAAATGGTAAGCTATAAACATCTTAATTTATAAATCATACTACAAACTTCCTTAACTTGAGATGCTAAATTTCTATACTTGGCCTACAATGCTTCATTGTAGGTCCTAAATTGCTTCATCAAAAGCCTATAATGTTGCTAAATTATTGAGAAATGACACAAAAAGATTGTCGAACATACTAAGATTTATAAACTAGCCTTTTTTTGTCTATTGGTTTATCAACCATGGCATGTCAGATATTGAGCAAAGAAAAAAAATAAAGAGGACAATTCTACCAATCATAGCAGTTGAGTAACAAAATAAAAACTATGAGTATACATTGAGTTCCTTCTGCCAAAATATACCTACATGACATTTTTCATTATATTACAGTGTTGCATGCAAATGGATTATGCATAAATAATGAATGATAAAAAAAAGTTGGTAACTGAAAATTTAAAAGCTTAACCATGGATGCTACAAATAATGCAAATAAAAAAAATGATAAGCTATGAAATTCCTAAATTTATAAAACACAGTTAAAACTTGCTTAATTGAGATGCTAAATTTCTATATTTTGTGACATAGATGCTTAATCATAGTACCTAACTTGCTTCCATAATAGCCTGCGAAAATGACACACACAAAAGATTGCTAAATTTGCTATAAAATACCCAACCTATAGAGATGATTGTAGATTCACATATCATAGAGCTTAGCAACAATGCTCAAATTATAGATCATACTACCCCTACAGGAAATTAAAATGTTTTGCTAGTTAGATAGAAGGAAAAAACTGATAAACTATAAAATTCTTAATTTATTGATCATACTACTGCTAAAATGCTTAACCAGGATGCTCAATTTATATGTAGTATCAGGGAGCTGGCCGGGTCGGGGCCCGGGGCTGAAGCCCCTCCTACCGCCGGCGACACCACGAGAGCCCCCCCTAAGCCCCCCTAGAATTTTGAGAAGGAAGAAGAGGAAAGGAGGGGCTGAAGGTGGAAGAAGAGGAAGGAGCCCCCCTGCTGAGCATTTCTGGCTTCGCCACTGTGTAGTATAGTATACAACACCTCATCATGGGGCCTAGAAAAAATGCCACATCGTAGCCTATGTTAAACACAAAGCATGTGAGATCAGTAAAGATTCAGCACACACCATGTAGAAGTGATGAGCTATTGAAGGTAGTAGGGGGAGAAAAAAGTGGATGCACACCTTGTTTCGTGAGCCATGGACACCCCCTCCCTCTAAATCTTTTTCCACCCAACAGTCTGAATCTTCTTCCACCCCCAATAGTCTGACATTAGCAATTGAAAAATCGGGAAATCAAAGTCCCGACCCAAAATCACCCAAAATCAGATGAACCAAACCTCACCTCCATGCTTGGGTAGCCTTGTGCTATCCAAATCCACTGAAACACCTGCGCAGACAGCAGACATCAAGCGAAAAATCAAGCCCCCAACATCAGACGCAGCGGGCTCGCCGCCTGGACGCAGGTGAAAACAGACAGGCGAAAATCAAGCCCCCAACAACCTTGCTCTCCAAATCAGACCTCACCGCTGGCCGCTCCACCCACCTCTTGCCCAGTTGCCCCTGGCCATCGAAGAGAAAAGAGAGGAAAGAGCGAGCAACGGGCTTGGGGAAGAGATGCGGGATGGGTGTTGACACCGTTTTTTGGCACGTGGCAAGACCGGCGTCAAAAAGAGGCAGGAAGACCGACACAAGATAGGGAAGCATCCGCCGATGGAAAAAACGAAAGGAGACGACTCGATGATTTTGCAAATATACGGGGGCTGCCTGAGTCATGAAGGTTTATCCGCATACGAACACATGACGCAAGGGGGTTAATGAAAGCATGGTGGCCAAATTGATTAAATAAATGGGAACTGGTGGTGCGAACATGGGAAGAGATTATATAAAGGAAGCATGGAGCAATCGACAGGCAGCATCTATACGAGTCAATCGGCTACTGGATAAATCCGCGGGAGTTGCATGCAAAAAGTTAATATATGAATAATGATCAGGACCTGTCACAAATATACGGAGCTGCTGCATGTGTTATTATTTGAATGCGCACAATGGAAAGAGGCCTCCGGACTGAATACAAGACAATTAAAGAAAGAGAAGCGGAGCAATCAGCCAAGCATAAAAAACCAATCGGCAAGCGCACCATCGGCTAGCATATCGGCAGGGGTCTCTTGCACAAGCTAACATATATACAGGAGATGATCGGCTGCTGGCGTGTGCCT
This sequence comes from Cenchrus purpureus, assembly GCA_022644695.1. Lineage (NCBI taxonomy): Eukaryota > Viridiplantae > Streptophyta > Magnoliopsida > Poales > Poaceae > Cenchrus > Cenchrus purpureus. Next base: position 22,816,260 of record CP053454.1, on the reverse strand, counting down.
GAAGAGATGATGGCAGCATGATGTCATTTACATATTTGATTAATTAAGAAGAAGAAGCGAGTATAGCCGCGATGGATTCAGGCATATACATGGAAGAGTTCGATATGGAACCAGCAAAAGAGATCACGTATGAGCACAGGTGTGAGTACTCTCCTGGCTGGAATATTTTATTGCGTATAAGGAAAAGAAGCAAGGAAGAGAAGCCAATTGCACGACGGAACAGGGAAAGTTTTATTAGCAAGGACTCTACACAAGGGATTTGGAGTTCATACATCTTAATATTTCTTTTTATTAGATGAAACAGTCAAGTTGTAATTTAGAGTTTGTGTCGCTTAGTCAGTGGTGCGTCAGGAGTCTTTAATTAGGTAGCTATGAGCCCTTTTGGCCGTAGGAGTTTGGAGAAGTCCAGGATATAAATATAAACCCTGGCTATTGTATTAGAATTATCACACGATCAATATCAAAACCACCTACGGGCGCCCCTTTACCAATTATTGCATCTACTTTACTGCATCTACTTTACCGCATCTACTTTTCTACGACTTCGTACCTTTTCTCTTTCATGAGTTCTTGCAAACTCGTCGGGCTGCATCGCTTCGATCTTCGGCTTGCTGGTGAGTTCCGCTTTACCGAGTAATTTCTAGGCTTTAACCACCGGGCGACGTGGTTTCGTCTAGATTTATTCACAATTTATCGATATCGCCTAGATTAGCAAGTTTTATCTTAATTCTTGTTGTTCTAGCTTTTATTACCAATTATCCAGCTTGAGACCGCTCGCCTTTATCGCGTTATTATTATTACTTTAATTATCATATAGCCGTCCGGATCTGTTTCAAGTGTTGCTCACGTAGCTCTCGCTTGTTGCCTCTGGTAGCTTACGCCCGCCACGCCATCATATCGGTGATCTAGCCGATCCGTTTCGCCGTGATCGGCTACCTAGTCTGTTACTATTTTATCAAAAGACCATCGGCTCTCCGGCCGATTTTCCATTGTCAATCAACGGTCGATTGGTGGCACACGCTACGAGAGTCACGTGTGTCGCGCGCAAGGGGTGACGCCCTATTTTTGCGTCAACAATGTGGGCACCTCCACCACGCGAGCTCGCCGACGAGCCGCCACCGGAGGCTGCGGGCGCGCGAGCCTCCGCGATGGCGCCACTGTCTCGGGGCACGCCGCGCAGCTCCCACCGGGCGGGCGGGCGCCTCCCAAGGGCTGATCGGGCGCCTCCCAGTAGTTGTCGCCGCCGCTCAAGGCGCCCCGCCTAGATGCCTGGGACCCGGGTTGAGGAGAGAGAGGCGAGGATAAGAATGGAGAGTTGTGGGGGCATGAGGGGAGGTCGGGTGGGTGTGGGCCTCACTGCCATGCCGTGTGTGGGACCTCGCGTGCCGCATGGCTGCGCGCCTATACGCTTCCGCGCGGCCTACCTAAATGAAGTCATTACCTAATAAGTTACTGAAACTAGCCGATAAAGCAGGAGCTAATAATTTAGAAATCACTAAAGCATAACGGGAGTACGTGTGTGGGCCATGCTGAGCGGAAATGCTATATACCTTCCAGAAGATTTTTTCTTAACCATCTATAAGCCACTAGAAGCCCAACAACAACCCTAGCCCACCATCATCCACTCTCCTCTCCCACCTCCACCCACCGCCTCCCCAGCGCTGGCTACATGCGCCTCGCACGCGTGCTGGTGCCGGGCCGGAGCCCCCACGCTGTGGTCGCAGCCGAGCCCCCGCACTGCCGCTGGGCCGGGTGAGCTCCTCGCGCCACGGCCATGGCCGGGGGGCGCCCCGCCCAGCCATGGCCGCCAGACGAGCTCCGCCCGCGGCCGCCTCCCTCACAGCTGCTGCCGGCCGCCGCCTCCCCGCTCTCGCGTGCTCGTCGTCGGCTTGCAACAAAAATTTCAACATTTAAAATGTTGATGTTGCAAAACATTTCAAAAATGTTGGCAAGAAGCCAAAAAAAATGTTGATTACAAAAATGTTGATCCCAAAAATGTTGCAACATTTTACGAAAATGTTGACGAAAAATTACTAGAAATGTTGAGAAAAAAATGTTGTATCATTTTTGAAAAATGTTGGAAGAAGCCAAAAAAAAATGTTGATTACAAAAATGTTGGTCCCAAAAATGTTGGAACATTTTGTAAAATGTTGACGAAAAATTACTAGAAATGTTGAAGAAAAAATATTGTAACATTTTTGAAAAATGTTAGAACATTTTTAATTTAATAGTCATGAAGCAGGCTGGTGGAAAAATAAAAAAACATCATTTAGATGGGTTTTGGTGGGTTGGAAGTTCGTAGGTTTATCGATCTTCCGGAAGCCATATGAGGCCCCCATGCTCGTGCTGTCTCAAAACGGGCCGTTGCTAGGCCAGTCAATCTTGCAACGCAGCTTTGTTGCAGGCGGAGTGACAACATATATGGTGCTGTTGGGTCGGGCTGGAAATAAATTGGACTTTTGGCCCAGTTGAAGGGTATGTTTGATATCTGTTTGAATACTTTTAATGGGAGGGTTTTTTTGGAGGGAATTTTAATGGGAGGGATTATTTCTTGGGTTTTAGAAGAGGGCGCCAATGCAACCTTGTGTCATAAATCACGGTTTATATGACGTAAAAATGTGTTTGTGACATTTTTTTGTTGTGTCACTAATCGATGTTTTCTTGCAGTGCAAAGGAGTTTTGAATGAGACGTCCATACCACCATCCTGGAGTCGCTACCCACAACTCGTCGATGACTCGATTTGTATTCATGGGGTTAGAGTTAGTTTGAGATAGTTGGAGCTCAACTAGCTCTAAAGGATCCAAACATGAGGGTTAGAGTGGAGTTAGTTGCATCTAACCCAACAAAAAAATCATCTCATCCAAGAGGTGCTAATTGGAGCTAGTTTGAGATTAGGCCCACTGGAAACTCATTTTTTTCTCCCTATCCATCTGCACCAGATCCCACCCGCCGCCCCCTAGGCGTGCCTCGCCTCGTCTACCCCTTGCATGCTAACGACCGGCGTGTTCGTTTGGCTGGTGACTGATTGCTGGCACTGGTTTGTTCTGAGAGAAAAGTACTACTGGTTGGTTGCTCGTGACTGGTTTGTTTTTAGAGAAATGTACTGTTGGCTGGTGGCTGATTAAGCTTAACGAACAGGATGGACACCTCGGACTGACCCCACAAGCTGCAGCGGCTTAGGGAGGTCATGCGAATTACACCGTGCTGACGAGAGGTCTGGCCATGGAGACCCTTGGCCTGCTGTGCGAGAGCATGGGCCTCTGGCCATACTACTTCGTCGGCGACATTACCGGCAGCGTGGCTGTCGACATCAACCACTACCCGCTATGCCTGGACCCGGGCAGGCCGCTGGGCCTGCCGCCGCACTGCGATCGGGAGCTCATGACCAGTGGCGTAGCCGGGGGGGCTAGCCCCCTATCATTTTTGGATCAAGCAATAAAGGATGAGGAGCCGGAGGTGGAAGAAAGCACAGAGAGAACCCCTAGAGCTCGATCCTGGCTTCGCCACTACTCATGACGGTCTTCTTCGGCTCTTCCCTGGCGTCGTCCCCGGCCTCGAGTACGCCTACAAGGGCGACTGGATCAAGGTCCAGCCCATCCCCGACTCCTTCGTCGTCAACTACGGCTTGCAGCTCCAGGTCGTCACCAACTCGTCGGCGCCGCAGATATGTCGGTGGCCACGTTCGTCACGCCGGCGGACCATTGCGTCATCGGCCCCGCCGAGGAGTTCGTCGGCGAGGACAACCCGCCGCAGTACTGCACTGTCACGTTCTAGGGACTTCATTACTTCAAGTGCATGTATAACGTTCTGTCGTTCTGAACCTGGGGTCCTCGCTCAACCAGATTACCGGCGTCAAGAACAAGCAGAAGGAGATTCTCAAAAAAAAAGCAGAAGGAGATGTGAAGCAGAAGAGAGTCGGACAGGTCCACAGCCACCACAGGTGTAAAGATTACACACCTATGCTATTATGAGTGAAAATAATCTAAAATAACCCCTAAACCACCTCTACTATTACATAGAATAAACTAAAGTACCCCTAATCTTTACCAAAATTGTCCACTTCTGTCATTATAAAAATAATTTAATATAACCTCTAAATTTGCAAATAAATCGTCTACCACTAATACTTAAAAACAACTCAAAATAACCTTTTAAATTTGCACCAAAATAACATGATGTTTTAAGTTTGAATCCAAATGACTTATATTAAAAATATAAATCAAAATAGGATTCTAAAATAAATCTTGTATTTCTTAAACTATTGGTATATTGTATAATAATTAAGGTATAGACAAATAGTGCATGTTATAACTTAAATATATTCGTAGGGAGCACGGATGGAGTAGTACAATTAATCATAATAACCATAGGATTCTTTCATACCAATTTTTTTCAAATAGTGGTATATAGTGATATGGTACAACGTAAAAATGATGTAGGTTGGTGAATATGGATCCAATTCGCACGGCTTTGGCGAACCCACTGACTTTACAGAATTGCAGTGGTTGAGCTTGACGGAAAAAAATTAGGTGCGCGCGCACGCGCCTGCGCCCCACGCATCGCCGCGTTCCTCGCGATCCGACGAAGAGACCCCGCGCGCTTCGCTGAACAAGACTCGCCCGCGGCCCCCGTGTGCTTTGCCTCGGCTCACTCGCCTGCGCCACGTCGCTCGGCATCGCGGCTTGCCTCGCTCGGGCCTTGGGGTTTGGTGCAAAATATGATATTTGGGATTTTGCTCATTCAGAACTTAGTGGGAGTACTTTGGGAGTTAAACTTAGTCCCTAAACACCTCAATTAAATCTTCAAAGTTAATGACTAGTGGTTACTATTCACAATCTGAAAATTCAGCAATTCAGTAAAGTCTGAAACAACATCAGTTAGCTGTTTTTGAAAATTATTTCTGAGCAACTTTGCATCTAAACTTTGGCTCCACAGTAGCAAAATGGGATCTATGGACATTGGTGGACATGTACTTTCATTTGTTGAGGTAGATGTTGGACTTAAGTAATTTTAAGAGAGCTCCAAAATTGAATTGAGCACTGCATCCTGGGCGCCAGACTTAGAAAATTAAGTCTGGGCTGCCTGATCACAGTGATACTCAAGGAAGTTTAGAATTATTTTGTGAGAAATTTGCTTTGTATGAAAGCAGTTTTGTTGATTATAACTAAGGTTTGGAGTCCAAGGTTTACTATGGTTCAATTGGTTCGAATAGTAAACAGTAGTTACTAATTTTAATCTAATCTCAAAGATGGAATTTTGTCACGAGTGTTAACTGACGAAACTGAATGGCCTGCCATTCAGTTCGCCAACAACATCCGTTAGCTGTTTTTGAAAATTATTTCTGAGCAACTTTGCATCTAAACTTTGGCTCCACAGTAGCAAAATGGGATCTATGGACATTGGTGGACATGTACTTTCATTTGTTGAGGTAGATGTTGGACTTAAGTAATTTTAAGAGAGCTCCAAAAATTGAATTGAGCACTGCACATCCTGGGCGCCAGACTTAGAAAATTAAGTCTGGGCTGCCTGATCACAGTGATACTCAAGGAAGTTTAGAATTATTTTGTGAGAAATTTGCTTTGTATGAAAGCAGTTTTTGTTGATTATAACTAAGGTTTGGAGTCCAATGTTTACCATGATTCAATTGTTTAGAATAGTAAACAGTAGTTACTAATTTTAATTTAACCTCAAAGATGGAATTTTGTCACGAGTGTTAATTGACGAAACTGAATGGCAGTAGCCATTCAGTTCGCCAAGCAAGCAGCGGGAGCCGACTCATGTGCGGGCCTCAAGTCAGGACGCGAGGGAGCCGAGCCGCGCGAGGGCCGCAGCGCGAGGCGAGGGGGCGAGCCGCACCCCGCGCGCGGTACGCGCCGCGCGCACTGGATTTTTTTTTCCTGGCTTGACATGGGAACCCGGCCGCTTTCAGAAGGACAACATTTGAGCACACAAAAGCGCACCTAACTAGGCTTTTAAATATCCATCCATAGATCCAAATTTACAATTATTTAGTAAACCATAAAAAGAATATAAAATTGCTCTAAATGTAATTCTCTGAGATCATCTTCATCTGGCGAAAAATAAAAAGCCTGACGCTCCGCAAGCAACGCAACACGCTGTCTTCCTCGCTCTCCAGACTGGGCCTACAAATCAAGAATCTTTATATTTTTGGAAGCGCGTACTTTAAGAGTGACCATGCATGGTAATATCCCAAGTGTCACGTATGTCCTGCTTTATTTCTCTGTTGTTCATGTCTACCTTTAATTTGATGCAAGGCCCCCCCGGCCCCTTTCGTGATTGTCACAGCATTGCATTGTCAGAGTTAAGTAGTGTATGTGAATGATATTCCCTTTAAGTTAGAAGCAGGAACACAAAATCCTAGCTTTGATGGTTTGAGGGTGTCCCATTCTACTTGGTGCCGTTTGGTTCGAAGAATGCATTGTGATTGTTTCTATGGTTTGCATCATCGTCCTCGCTGTGTCGCTGGTTTCTCTATGGACGCGACTGCTTCCTTCTGCTGTTCCGATCCAATGCTCAAATAGGTCCCTAAAACCCTCTGATTGAAGGTCCGAGAACTTGTTTGACCCATCATCTCCGGCCAGCAGCCTAGCGGAGAAGCCGAAGCAGCGTTCGGAAGGCTTGTTTTAGCATTGCGCGATCTTTTCTCTCACAACAACTGCCACAACTTTACGTAGTATTTTCTCTCACAACAAATCTGCGACTTATACATTTAAGAACCTACCGAACACTTCCGCGAATAGATGCCTGGCTGTCGGAGTCAAAAGGCATGGCCGTGAGCTCCTTCGGCTTTCCACGGATGCGTGCTGCCGTTTCTCGATTCAGGTGTGGTTGTGGTAGATGAGCCATGGGTGCCTGCGCGGACATGGCAGCGATTAATAATGAGATCTTTTAAGATGCACAATACTACCCAACGGTAATAAGTAGTATAACCGGATAATTTGTTCGAAATATAAAATGATAATTGCTTAAAATATATTAGCCAGCGTGAGATAAGGTTACATAAAAAAATTCCTATATTTGATTTCATATATTACAACAATATTATTTTTCATAGTTCCAATCATACCCTTATAGTACTACCCATACTACCGCTAAAAAATCGATGGTATAGAATTAATTTCAACCGTCAGATCCTTCAAATTTAGTCTTTTTTTATTACATATACGAGTCTTTTGCAAACGATAGTATAAGATAGTATTGTGCACCGTAAAAGACCTCTTAATTATTAGAGGTAGGGGTTATGGGGGCAACGGCCAACGGGGACGAAGAGCAAGATGGCATCGAGTTGGGGGCTCTCATCGTCGGAGGCGAGATGCAGGCGTCGCAGATAAAGCTGTGTAGGCGCGCCGCCACCACTCGACGAACACGGCCGGCGCAAGGGACGATGGCCGGGCATCCACCGATCAGGTAGGAGTACCCGATTCCACCGCAGCGCTTCACGGAATACTCGCACCAAACGCGAAACAACGTCATCAGTTTGCAGCGCTATCTCGGTTCCCCGAGCAAATTGGACGAACCAGACACTAGTGTTACACGCAGTCCATTTTTTTTATAAAAAAATCAAAGACGAAAGGGGGAAAAGGCGCAAAGACAAAAATAAAAGTGTTGGATTATTCGATGCTCGATCTTTGCGTGTCTGGTAAATATTCCACGCCCTCACGCGTTAGCGATGATGTCTGTCCCCTGCTTTGTAACTTTGCACGTGCGTCACCGCACTCTGTAATGGTACCTCTGTTTTTGTTTTGAGACCGGCCCGTACTACCTCTGTTTTGTTATGCCATTCCATAAGACACTACTAGACCAGAGGCCTCTGCTTCTACGCACGCACCTCTCCAGCTTGTACGCATGAATCCACCACCTTGCGACCTGCTCCTCCTCCGATATCCTCGCAGTACCCGCCAGCGCCTTAAGCTCGTCGCGCCACCTGCTTGTTGAACGTACAGCGCGCGGCCCTTGAACATCCTCTCCACTGATTCCGCTGAAACAGTTCCTTAGTGCGAACTGCACATGTATTGTATTAGAACAGCACACTAGTATTTAATCGATCCATACTGGAGAACTAGCTAGTAATTAATTTCGAGAGATAAAGTAATAGAAAGTCATAGCAAAAATTAAGGCCCTAAATATTTGGAAATGATATAGAAAGCATGTGGTTAATTTATCATACATGTAATTCAGAATAACATACCGATGATTTTGGGTGGGTAATTTATTAGATAAAAAAGTATGTGGTTGTTTTTCATAATGGCAAAGGTGAGTAACTTTAGACTATTTTTATGATGGCAGATGTTGTGGATAATTGTTTTTGAGAACATAGTAGATCTAATCTATATATGCACCCCACTAAGAGTTATTCATCCTATTTCTCTTAACATGCAACCTATCCTGTCCACGTCACCGTTTACTAAGGTAATCTATTTAAGTCTTCCACCATTTTCCGTGACTAAACATACGAAGAATCAATTTTTTAAGAGATGTTCTCTGTCAACAGAATGAACATGTTTTTATGTATATTGTCGTTTGCAAAAGAATGTTGTCATACAAATGTTTCTGCTTTCTAATTTCACCTTAAAATTATGTTTAAAATTCCCGTAGCAACACGCGAGGTATCACCTAGTATTTACTATTACCAGTGATCATTAGTTTACTGAATTGATGGACAGTTATTCTGAATTTTGCGAGATTTTGTAGGTTTTATTTTTTTAGCACGTCTTGCCGGAGGAGAATGCTCCAATTTCAAATAGTAAGATATATTGTTTTTTATTACTGTTGGCAGTGTTATCCTAAACGGCCTAAACGGGTTACCACCGTCTATGTCGTTTAGCCCGTTTAAACACCGTTTATCCCGTTTAAACGCCATTTAACCCGTTTAAATAGGCGTTTAAACAGATTAAACGCTAAACAATGGTTGACGACTTGTCTAGCGTTTCCGTCTAGGAAAACACTGACTGTTGGTCCTCCACTGAGCTAGCCATGACGACCGGTTTAAGACCAGAGACCACGCTGAAATCCGACAGAGGTACAACAATCTGTTACGGGCTAACAAATTAAACTTTGTCTAGATGTTCTAGAGAGTTAGTGTTAGTGTCCCGGACATCCAATGAAAAGTCAAATAGTGTCTCATTCATATATGATGCTTACGCACACAGTGACGACACACATAGGTTGTTGGTAGCTACTCCTGGATGATGATATGGATGGATCGACGGCACATTTCATGTTGTCTCATGCAGACGGATCTTGCACGGAATGAACCTGCAGCTAGCAGCTATATCTTACGTACTACGTTGACTCTAGCTGCAGGTAGTCCGTGTCTCTGCTGACAGCACCCATCAGCGCTGACACGCATCTTAACCATATGATAATTGACGATTGGCCTCTCTCGTAACTCGGATACTCGCGTGCCCACAACCAACCAAAACTAACAACCGTGGACGTATACAAACATGTGTGCAGATGGCATCTTGCAGCCTCTTCCTCACATGTGTGTTATGTGTATGTACCATAGCCAAACAATATTTGACATTTATTAATTCGCTCGGTACATAAAAAAAATATGTGTGGCCTCAGTCTGCTGTCATTGTGCATCACATGAAAAGATGAAATCAGAATTGGTGCTGTGATTTGTCAGAGGGACAAAATATAGTAATCATCTATATCAATATAGAGCACCCATTAAGGTCGCAGCTCTAGTTCTCTCAATTTCACGTCATAACCCACTATACACCATGTCACCATCCACTGGACTATCTATGTATGTCTTCAGCTGATTTTCAGTGACTAATAACATGTCTTTCTGAATAGCATAGCGCAAAATTCCCGTAATAGAAATACATGTAAGATCAATCATTTAAGAATAACTCTCAACAAAATTAGCATACTTTCATGTTTAATGTTGTTTAAAAAAATGTTGTCATACAATCAGTTTGGTATTTCTATTTTCACGTTTCATCTTAAAATTTTATTCAAAAAGTTCCGCAGCAACAATCAGGGTATCAGTACCTATAGCTTACACGGGCTGGCCGGCCGAGGCAAGCTCGTTGCATGCTGCTCATTGGCCTACGCACGCCTGCAAGGTGGCATGCACGGTACAGAGACGTACAGACCCAGCTAGTCCTAGAACATGATATGCATAGCTTTTTTTTTACAACATGCATTAGCTGATGACTAACAACAGTGATCTATCGTCTCCATCGCACCTGCTGGCAGAGTACATCATTACAGTCATCAGCATGGACTCTGATCGATCTCCTATATAATCTCTCAGTTGCCACACGCATCTCCATCCATATATCCTCACAATTAAGCTAATTAAGCGTGTGTGCGTAGTGAACCAAATCGAGTGCAAGCCCTGGTCTCCTTGCATCGCTAGTGTGATCGATCGAGCCAATACGTACCGGCCTATTTGAATGGGTGAGGAGGCGCCCCCGACGCCGCCGGCGACGTCGCTGTACGTCGACGGCTGCCCGGCTGCGCCATAGAGCGGAGGAAGGAGAGCAGCAAGGCAAGTCCCAGGAGTTGTTCTTCGTTGCCATCACCAACATTGCCTCGGGTACGACCGACATTGTTCTAGCTGCTTAGAACTACTCTGTGGGTAATTAATATTACTCAATATGACTGATGTTTCATTTCCTGACATTGACAATATGTCCTTTTCAGCTTTACCGATATCATCTTTGTTTCCCTTCTTATACTACATGGTAGGTTCATCTCACTTCAATTTAAACAGCTTTTAATTTCCCTTCTTATACTATATGGTAGATTCATCTCACTTGAATTTAAACAGCTTTTAATAAAGTGCAGCTTTAACTTATTCATAATTATGAGAATTAGGTTAGTCGAGTGCATGCCTCGCTACCCTCTTCCTCTTGTACTTATCAGCACAGAATTTAATCAAGATATTAGTGCACGTGAAAGTTCAGACAATCGAGTGAGCACTTGCTGGAACAATCATTTCGATTTGAATATATACACGATCACAACAACCATATATATATAGATGCAGCAATCGGGGTGTACATGCAGCTTCTTTTCGAGAATACACCTGAATAAGAAAAACATCACAAACCAGCAAAAGAAGCATGCCCTACAACTACAAGTCCACCGCGTGAGGTGTTCAAGTGCACATGCATGTTCTTCTCCCGAAAGAATAGAATAGGAGCAAGCACAAATAAACAAAAGAATTGCTAGTCATGCTTCTTGCATATTTTGCATATTGGAGCAGACATTTGCATATACAATTCAAGTTTGCCTTCTCTCCTGGTGATAGATCGAAGATCTGCATGTGGCAAAAAAGGAACAAGATATTGGATTGTATGCTGGTTTTCTTGGTGAGAGAGTATTCCTAGTGTCATTTAAATGATGTAGTTTTATATATCATTCTTTTAGAAAGTATACTGATGACACACAGTTTGAAGCATATATGATGATGCTGTTTATGTTGCACAGGTGCATCATACTTTGTTGGTAGATTTTTGTCCTCACTCTTCTGGGGTGTAGTGGCTGATCGTATCGGGAGAAAACCGATCATTGTATTTTCTGTCCTCTCAGTGTGAGCAAAATCTTCTTGTTCTAGAAATTATCCTAATGCACTCCAATTTACATATGAAAACTTTCATAAGGAAAACTAAAAAAAGCGAAGGCCAGGATTCCCAGGCACGGGGATGGGGTAGCCCCGCGGCCCGCCCAGCCTGCCGCCGCCTCCTTCCGCCGGCTCCGCCACCCCTCCCATCCAACCACGGATCCGCAACCTCCTCGACGCGCCGCACCCACTCATCCCCATCTCACCTCCTCTCGTGCCTCCAACGAGGAGATCGGCACGCAACTCCGCGCGGCGACCCCTCCTCTCCGGCGCCGACCACCGTCTCCTCCGCCCCAGGATGGACGACAACGACCTCCTCGACGACGAGGAGGCCCCTCCGCCGCACTCCCGCTCCCGCGCCGAGCCAGCCTCTCCCGCGCCAGACGACTTCTCCACCGCCGCCACCTCCGCGCCGGCCAACACCTCCGCCCGCCGCCTCGGCCGCTGGTCACCCCCGCCGCCTCCCTCGAGCCGGCTCGCTCGGCCACCACCCTCGTGCCGCCACGCATCGTCCCGCCTCACTCGCGACCCTCCAACCCGATCGCCTGCGCCGTGTCCGCCTTTGGATTGTCCGCTCCGCCCAACTCCTCTCCCCATGGCCGCGCCTTCTTCCGACGCCGACCTTCCACGGCCGCCTTCAAGGAGTCTACCGGGCGACGCCGACGACGACTCCCCGTCCTACCGCGACATCCTACTGCGGCAACCGAAGGGGACCGCCCCTGCCTCATCCCCGACGGCGCGCGGTCAGTCGGGCGCCGCCCGATGCCCACCCTCCGCTCTGTTGTCGTGGTGCCGTCGCCACGTGGTGAGGGTGGGCACCGCAAGCGTCCTCGTCGGCGGGGCCGTCGGCTACCCGCTCCACCACCATGGACGGACAAGCGTTCCCGGCGCAAAGAATCACGCCGCGGGATGACGGAGTTGGTCGTCGGCCTCCAGCGACACGACCATCCACACAAGGCTGGTCACGCTGTCCCAACCTCTGCTTGGGGTCAGGCGACACACCGCCCTTCTCCCGTCGACCCTGCTGGCTGGCAGCGAGTTGAGAGGCGGCGTGCGCATCCTCGAGACCATCGGGTGCAACCTCGACCGGAAGTGCCGCCGCGGCGATGCCTCCCCAAGGAGCTTGATGGACGATGCTTGAACTGTCTCTCCTTCAAGCATCGGGTTGCTTCGTGTCGCCAACCATCGCGGTGCTGCCTGCGCCACGGCCTCGTGCACGCGCTAAGGATTGCTTGCGACCGCCGCCCGCCGCCTCGCTCAAGCTTGCCTCGTTCAGACATTCGCCGCCTCGCAACCGCCTCCCACGGCCTGACGGTTGGGTGTCGGCGACGCTGCGCGGTGACCTCGGCCTCACGCCTCGGCCTCCGGCGACTTGGCCGTGGTTGCTTTGGCTGCTGCGCCAAGGCAGCGATCATGGCTGCGCTTCGCCTTGAGGATGATGACTTCACCCTCGATCCTGTCTTCCCCGAGCTGTTCGTGGCCACCTTCCGATCCCAGGAGCTTCGGGAGCGGGCTTCGACGGTGAGTGCTTCTCAGGAGAAGCCGGGCGCACCCACTGTGGAGGTACCGCCATCGGCCGAGGCGGTGTCGTCAGGAGGCTCCACCTTCTGGCCGAGCTTGTGGTGCCGCAGCAATGCGGAGGTGCCTCATGTGGAGGTGTCGGCTGCGGAGGCACCATATGTGGGGGTGCCACAGTCGGCTGAGTCGGCCTCCGAGGTGGCTTCCGCGGCAGAGGCGTCGGGGGACGGGTCCGCTGGCCTTGAGAGCTTCATCATCACGCATTGGGATATTCCGCCTCTCGGACAAGCCACCTCCCCGCCGTCGAGTTGACCTCGTCTTCGCGACGCACCTCCTCACCTTCGTTGGAGGCTTTGGGTCTCAGCGGTTGCCGCCAAGCCTTGATCCTCTCGTCTCAAACCGCAAAGCGAGGAGCAGTGCAACTGCGCGCGCGGCTCGGTGAGATTGGCGCCACCGCCTGGCGGGAAGCAGCTCTTTCGTGATGGGCCTCCGCCGCACTACGTGGACGCAATGCAGGATTTACTCCCGATGTTGAAGAACAAGATCAAGATCTCTCCCCTCGAGGGATGGAGCGTCGACTGAGGGCTACGCCTAGAGCTTGTCGTTTAAGTTGTGTGGGATATGAGTAGTTCATGTTCAAGTTTATGGTTCGGGTTGTGTTCAGCTGGCTTGTCAGCTTGTGTCCAGCTGGAGTCCGGTCTAGTTGGGTTGTAACCGAACACTGTATCATTTTCTTCTTCGTCTTAATACAATGATACGCTGCCCGCGTATTCGAGAAAAAAAAAACTTTCATAAGCCTCGTAATAATGCTATTTTAGGGTTATATTTAACACTTTATTTGGACTAAGTACAAAGTATTGGATGGCAATTACCACAAGATTGGTTCTTGGTGCTCTCAATGGCATGCTTGCGCCAATAAAGGTATTTGAGGATGAATATATGATCAGGCACCATTTATGTTGACGACATGCTTATATGAATATGTGTGCTGTGGCTCATTATTTGCAGGCTTACTCAATTGAGATTTGCCGTCCCGAACACCATGCTCTAGGGCTATCAGTTGTAAATAAAAATAAACCCCATACTTTCATTATACATTTTATGTATCAGGAAAAAAAACTAGTTCTGTTCATGATTATGGCTCTATTTAACCTTGGTAACTGAACACAGGTAAGCACTGCTTGGGGCATAGGTCTTGTTGTGGGTCCATCCACTGGAGGCTACTTGGCGCAGGTATTATCATAGTGTTTATTTTATTTTTCCCTTTTTAAGATGAAGATTTTGATTCTTTTTACAATAATGCAACAATATTCTGAAGTTTTTTTCTCTCTCTCGTGTGTCAGCCTGCACAGCAGTATCCAAACATATTCTCCGATACATCAATTTTTGGGAGGTATACCTTCTGTGTACGTAACTAAAGAGATCAATATATACTAGAAAAAATGGAGCTATATAAATTATTGAAACTAACTGTATTTGCATTTTACTAGGTTCCCATATCTCTTGCCATGCCTTTGTATTTCACTGTTCACTGCTGTGGTTCTAGTAAGCTGCATATGGTTACCGGTATGTGATACATGTTGTACTACTCATCACATAAAAGTTTAAAGAAAAACGACCCTTCCTGGTCGCTCAATAACTTGGTGATGACATAGCTTTCTGGTTGTTTCTAAACCAATCACTTCGTTAAGACCCAGATATTAGTCAATAATAGTAGGAGTACGTACAGGAGCTAATAATCCTGCTGTCGATATGGTTGGGTCTTATTAGAAGGGGTACAGTATTCGTTTGGAGCCAAAGATGAACCTTAAATGTTTAAAATAAAATTTGGAGGAGGCTTGTACAAAGAGCCTATCCTAAAATATGAAAGGATCAAAGAAAAAAACTTTTCCTTAAATGAATCTGTCATTGGGGCATGTCCTTACTGTTTTGTACATTCTGATAAGGAAACACAAAAGAAAAAAAAACAGAGATGACTCTATACTATTTTTTCCTAGCTAGTTGATCTCAGGCTATATTGTTACATAACCAATGCAGTTAATCATGAACAAGAAATTGTGGTTTTTTATATTTATTGCTAGGAGACACTTCATAACCACAAAAACCTAGGCAGCAACGAGATAGAAATGACCGGTGATCCAAGAACTCCACAGACAGCAGATACACATGGGGACAAAAGTTTATATAAGAATTGGCCATTGATGTCTTCTATCATTGCATACTGTATTTTCACGCTTCACGACACAGCATACAGTGAGGTAATCTTTAAATATAGTTCCTTTCTCCACAAACTAATCCATGAATTGAATTAATCACAACATCAGTATTATGGAACAACCTTTTTAATTTTTTATACATTTTTATATCAGATACTTTCATTGTGGACCATAAGTGACAGGAAATACGGCGGACTAAGCTTTTCATCTAAAGAAGTTGGCCAACTTCTTGCAGTTTCTGGTATAACAATGACACTAACTGTTTGCATTACAACCATTTGTAAAATGCTGATAAATGTTCCATTTATATTAATGTCAATAAAAATTGTAATGAAATTCGGGAACACCCTGTGAGGGAAAAAAGGAAAACATTTTTTTTGTTAACCATGCTACTAGATAGTATACAACCACTCTCATATGCTATACTACTACACCATCAAACACACCACACCATACATATTGCCTCTCAGGTATATAAACAAATATATACTACCTCCGTTCTTAAATATATGATATCATTGACTTTTTTCATTCGTTTGACTATTCATCTTTTCTGCAAATATTTTTTGTAAATTGATAGATCTACATGTTGAATCTAAATTACAGCTGGCAATAGACATAATGGTATATATTTTACTTTAGTTAACTAAATTGTTCAATGGATATTTGTGGTCAAAGTTGAAATAAAAAGTCAACGGCGTCATATATTTAAGAACAGAAGGAGTATGTATGTACTACAATATGACTGTCCTATATTATACCTGGTATCATCAGAGGTTAGTTACTATAATTATGTTAAACCTTGGATATTAATTGACATTCAGTTCTTTTTTTTGGAACAATTCACATTCAATTCTAGGTGCTGGACTTATGGTGTATCAACTATTCATCTACAGACCAGTCCACAAATTTCTGGGATCTGTCAATTCATGCCGTGCTTCATCTGTGAGTAACTTACCTGCAGTAAAACAAAAATGTATAGTTCTCATATCCATTAACTATTTACTTTCACTCTCTGAAGGCCCTATCCATACCACTTCTTGCTGCGTTTCCTTTCATGACACACCTATCAGGGTATAGGCTTGGACTAGCTCTTTATTTTGCTACGATTGTGAAAGGTGTTCTCGGTGTAAGTATTCAGACCTATATTCCTCTAATCAGTATTATATACAACATGAAAAATCAAAAGGGGTGTGATATAATGCCCTATAAACAATATTAAATATCTCAATATTAGGCCTGTTATGGGGAAAATATTTTCTTGAACTAATTATAATTCAGACTTTATACAATGATATATATATATAGCACTATTTTCATTTTAAATTTTACATGTGCCCTCAATATAATGCATTGTATCCTCCATGAATTGCCATAAAGTTATCTTGGAAATTATCATGAAAAATATATATATTTACTCTTTCGTTAGTATGTCATGCTCCGTGCTAACTTTACACATTTGACAAACGTGATCAGATAACTATCCTGACAGGCACTTCACTTCTGCAGAACTATGCCGTGGCAAGTATCAATTCAATTAATTTACTTATTAGCTGAGTTATTTGAAATGCTACATATTCAGCTAGTTTAATTATGTGCAAAAACAGCCACAAAGTCAAAGAGGCGCCGCAAATGGCATAGCAGCAACCGCAATGTCCTTCTTCAAGGCTATTGGTCCTGCTGGAGCAGGCGCTTTGTGAGTATCTGTCATCATTAGCATATCCAACTTCCTTTGAAGACCATCTAATATTTGAAAAATATACATATATTGCACAAGAAAAGTTAAGCTTCACAGTTAAAAAGTACCTTCATGAATGTGTGGCCTCCTGTAATCCTAGCAAATCCATGACCTGAAAATATTATATTATTCATGCCAATTAATAAGAATGCTAATAAGTTGACGACGGATAGATACAACTACAGGATAAAATATTATGTACAGTCAAAATGGTACACGTCATCTTTAAGTGCGACAGTTCCTTTTTCCCCCTAATACCAAAAGAGTTTGTATTAGGTTCAGATGCATTTGGTCATGCATTATATTAAACAGAAGTCTTATTTGCAATTTTTCTGAATGTAGATTCTCGTGGACCCAAAAGCGCCAACATGCTGCCTTCTTTCCAGGTACTTATAATAAATGTAAACTTGTATGGTATGGTTTCTTCATTCTTTCAGCAAATCCTGACAGAAGATTTGTTCCATTGATCATGCAGGGGATCACATGTTGTTTTTTGTTCTCAACGTTGTCCAATGTATTGGGCTCGTGATGACCTTTAAGCCATTCCTAGCAGTACCAGAACACTATGATCTGAAGTAGCTGGGTGCTAGATCTCCGAGCCACAGAATAATGGTGATGAATTTGCACGAATAGAAATGAGCATGAGTGCCGTACAAGATAATTATATATGTAACACCAAAAGATGCTTTTGGTAAAGATGGGAGTATGTATCTTTTGTTATTCCAGTCCTTCAGCGGTCATAGTTCTATGTGCTCAAGTTATTAGAACTTGAACAGCGTTTATGATCTTGAATTCAACGGAACATGAGATGCTTTCTGCAAAATTTCACTCTATTTTCTTGTCGTCCATTACATGAATAGCAAGAATTACTGTGCCCTAGCAATAAATAACTAAATAGCTCATTTTCTTTGGCTTACTGAGCTCCATCCAATCCTACAGTTGTGCCTTGGTACCTGAATATTAAAATAACATGAACGATACTGAAATACATTATGCAATGACTACTGCCAACTCTCGTGAAAAGCATTTCTGCGCACGTCATAATTTGATACTGCAACTCATGTCCTTCACATCGTTTTGATGCTGCCTGAAACAGACATCTAATCAAAATACAAACTTCATGGTTGGACTGGATATGAACGAACGAACAGTTCTTGATTCTTCGGCCCACATCTTCTTCTCTACGGTTGGAAGGATGGCGTAAGCTGGGGACGCAGGCCAGGCCCAAGGTCTTAGCTTATTTCGCGGCCTAGTTGACGACTCTCCTCCCATCTTTACCTACGATTCTTGGCCAATATCGCGGTCTGGGAGCGTGTCCACAACGCACGTAGCTCCCGGCTGTCGAATCGGGTGCATGAACAGTGTGGATCGGGCGAGTATCGATTTTTCTTGCAAAGAAGTCTCTAATCTTTCCCAAAATCATCCTGCAGTCCAAGGAAAGGGCTCGGGCGCGAGCTCGAGCAAGGCTGCTCTAGCTGCGCCCGACACCCGAGCAACACCGGCGCGCCACAGCAGGTGCCGAATCTGGAGCCACAGTCTGCAAAGGGAGAAGAGAAGAGATCGAAAGAGAAAGAGGCGACAACGACGAGCAGATCGAAGAGCCTAAAAGGGAGAAGAGTAGATGAGGGAGGAGAAATGGACGCCACCAGAGAGCAGTGGCCAGGAAAACCGCTGCGTAGGAGCTGCTGCGGCCTTGCGCATCTGAGCCACACCACATCGCTCACGGGCCACCGCCGCGCCACCTCCTGGGCCACCACCTCGCGCACCCAGTCGGCGCGGCCGGCGCACCCCACACGGCCGACGCTCCCCAAGCGACCGGCACAGCAGCCACAACCAGCCTGGCGCACCCCAGGCCAGCAAGAAGGCAGCCACAATAGGCAGCCGGTGACCCAGGCTTTGGGCTCTGAGGAGCTTGTGCGCAGCTGAAAAGGGGAGGAAGGGAGCAGTCTGACACAGGTAAGGGAATACCGGACTAGTAAAAGATAAGGTTAATAACTTTTGCAAACAAACCCTTGACAAAGAAAGAACTTCCTTCTAAAAATTACTTCGTAAAAAGAATTGCATAAAACACCCTGATTATTATCCTATTTTTGCCAAAAAAAAGCGAAACACATCAATCAATAGTTTAATTCCCTTCTCCCTGAACTATCCATTAGGTGCACCAAAATTCATTCCATGATTACTCTCATAACCATATTACTTTCATTTTACAAGTTCCAAATGTAAAGTATTCCGAAAACATGACAACAGCTGATAATTATATATGAGAAAAAATATATGAATGGGCTACAACATAAGCACATGGATCACACAACGTGAATCAGATGCAGCAATTATGGTAATTAGAGTTCACTTGCTTTTCCGTTCAGCACAGTACTCCCTCCGTCCTATAAAAAAGTGCAATCCTAGTTTTTGAAAAAAATCCCACAAAAAATGCAATTCTAGAAAATAGATCTAGTTATCTTCCTAATTAAGTGGTCAGATTTGATTTGCATGGCAAGACTTACTGCATTTGGCAAACAAATAAGGGTATTAAAGTATTTTCATTCCTCCACTAATCTGTCCTAAAAAAACTAAAATTACACTCTTTTATAGGACGAAGGGAGTATTTCCTATGTGAGCCCAAATTAATAACCACTGTGCTCGTCAAATACATTTTCTCTAGGGAGCATACAACCATATATATGGCCCATCATATTAAGTGACACAAAATTAAAATAATCTTCTCCCACAATAGACAACACGAAAACGAGAAGAATTCATGAAAAAACATGCCACACGCGGAAGCAACAAGGATCAAAACATGAAATTTATCTACGTGCAACGAAAGTATAATATAATTGAACTTAAAAATAAAAAATAGGGCCCACTAAATCTATTTGAGTAAAATGCAACTCCGGTCCATAAACTTTCTATATTGTGTCATCCCGGTCCATAAACTTTTAAAGTGTGTCATTGTTGTACCTAAACTCAATTCGGGTCCCTAATCAGTCTATTAACGAATCCATGGTACCGGATGACTATTGTATATTTGCAACTAGAACCTTGTCTTTTTTTGTCTATTGATTTTCATCCTTCCCACGTGTTAGTGTCGTGGTTTCACGCACCCGCCCTAAACCCTAGAGCCGCGCAAGGCCACCCCGCTGACGGCATGTCTGCCTAGCGCCATGTCGAACAAGGCTCGGCAAGACCCTGCATCGCGCGACGCGCATCCACGGCGGACGTCCCGCGGCAACCGGAGATCAGAGTTGGGGCGTGACTCCTACGTGCGGACGGCGGACGTCCCGCAGCCGGCGATGGTGGCGCGATTAGGGCAGACACGTGAAACCACGACACTGACACGTGGGAAGGATGAAAAATCAATCAACAAAAAAAAAGACAGGGTTCCAGTTGCAAATATACAATAGCCATTCGGTGCAATGAACCCATTAATGGACTGATTAGAGACCCGAATTGAGTTTAGGTAAACAATGACACACTTTAAAAGTTTATGCACCAGGATGACACAACATAGAAAGTTTATAGACCGGAGTTGCACTTTACTCAATCTATTTTGTTTTTCTCGCAGACGCTACGAAAGGTTTTTCCACCGACGCTGCTCCTCCTTCTCACCTGAGATCGATCTGTTCCTGCTCGGGCTGACCAAGGGGCTGATCTAACTCAGCTACCCGACCTTGGTGGGTTTCAGACTCGATTGGTAAGGACGAGGGTGACCATGGCGGGACCATCATACGCGAAGGTGGGGAAGCATGGCAAGAAGAAGAGCAAGAAAGACACAGTGAGGGAAGGTTCACAATGAGGCGGCCGTGTCAGAGCGTCGCCAGGAGCAATGAGTTGCCTAAGTTGGGCAGCTGATGGCCAACACCTCGGCAGGTGAAGGAACTCGCGATCTCCAAGAAGGTTGCCCCGACCGTGTTGTGTGTGCTCGAAACTCAGGTGCACAAAGCATGAGTAGAAGGTTTGAAGAATACTCCAGGGTATGATAATGCTTTTGCTGTAAGTAGTGCTGGCCATAGTGGTGGTCTTGGTATCTACTGGAATAATTATACTAGGTGAGTTGAGGTTTTACAGTACTCATAGTACCATATTGATGCAATTGTTACTCAGTATGGGAAGGAACCATGGAGATTGACATGTGTTTATGGGGAAGCTCAGACCGGAGAGCGTCATAAAACATGGGATATGTTGAAATTCATAAAGACCTCATCACATCTTCCTTGGTTGTGTATCGGAGATTTCAACAAAGTTCTGCACAGAGATGAGCATTGTGGTGTGCAGGAGCGTAGCTACGCGCAAATTGCAGGATTTTGTGAAGCGATGGATGTATGTGGGCCGTAGGACCATGGCTTTGAGGAACGCAAGTGGACTTTCGAGAAGAAAGTTGCTGGGAGGTCCTATTGTCGGGTCCGACTTGATCGTGCACTGTTCTCTCTCGACCACGGCGGCCTTTCCACCTCAGCCGCCGTCCTCCTCCTCCAACTCCGTCGGGCTCGGCATCTCCACGCCGCCTCCATCCACCGGGCCAGATCCCCATCGGAGCCCCTCCACTCCGAGCCAGGACAACAACGGTGGCAGCATCGCGAGGACGGGGCTCTTCATCCGCCCTCCACTGCCAGCCCATACTGCGCGACCCCCTTCTCTCCTGGCGCCGGCACCTCTGTGCCGCCGGGGCCTCTCCACCACATCGGCGCATCCCCGCCGGGAGGGGGCTCTCCTCTGCTTTGGCCGGCGGTGAACGGCAGCGGTGGCGACATCGTGAGGATAGGGCTCCGCCTCCTCCCTCCACCGGCGGTCCGTCTGGCAGCCCCTCTGGCGCTCGCATCCTCCGGCGGGAGCGGAGGGACGGTGCGGGAGACACGACTAGTGAGATAACGAGCAGGTTTCGCTAGCCAAAAGTACCGAGCGACAGGCTCCGGATGGCGAGCAGGATTCCGAGCGGAGCAAGTAGCGAGGCTGTTGGATGAAGATTGTTTCAGATTTTTTTTCTATTTTTACCGAACCGAGTGTGGATAGAGAGGCTGTTGGAGTTGCTCTGACGATTTTTTTCCTTAATTAAGGAAAAATATCCTGTCTTGAACATTCACATATAAATATCTACCACCTCATGAAACAAATCTGGTCACTTAGTCAGAAACTAACACGAGTACTCCCTCCTGCCTGGACACCGTACCTAGACGATTTGGACACTGTCATTGCTTCAAGCTGGTAGTGTCGCTATCAAGAGCGTTGATTGACGGTTAGTTATATGAGCCACAATACATTATATATAGGGAAGGAAATTAAAAAGACAATGCATGCCTCATCAGCTGACTACTGTACGTAGCAAAATGCCAAAATCCGACACAGTCTGTTCGTTTGACTGGTGGCTGGTAGTTGGTGCTGGTTTGTTGTGAGATAAAAGTAGTGCTGGTTGGTTTCTTGTGCTGGTTTGTTCTGAGACAAAAGTATTGCGCCGGTGGAGATAAGCCAACGGCAAGGCAGCCGACGCTGCCGACCTGCTGCCCGCTCATCCCATTCAGGAACACGACGAGGGAGGACTCGAGCCGAGACAAAAGTCTACCGGTTTTATTGTGGTTGTTTGTCGAGACAAAAGCATGGTGGTGTCTAATAAACCAAACGGAAAAGGTAGAGCCAACGCTGCCGACCTGCTGCCCGCTCCTCCCATTCAGGAACACGACAACGCTGCCGACGTGCTGCCCGCTCATCCCATTCAGTTCAGGAACACGACGAGTGAGGACTCGAGCGGCAACTTTCACGCTGTCACGCGCGCTCTCTCTCACTCCCACTCTCGCTCGCTCGCATGCTTCTTGCTGCCCGGAGCATCGTCGTCCCACTCGGCCGCCACACCTACAAAACGCGGCTCGCCGGAGCGGCGAAAGCATCATCAGAAGCAGAACACGAGCGAGTATTTCGAGCACCTCTAGGCTCTAACTAGCAAGCAAGCTAGCTCCTCCTCCGATCTATCATCCATGGCGAGCACTACGCTGAACCTGACCCCGGTGCACGCACCATCGATCCCGGACTGCTTCCTGCTGCCGGCCGATCTGGCAAGGAGTACGGCTTCATCCAGGCGAGTTTCGCATTTTGCTCGATCGATCGATCAATCAATCAAGAGATTGATCTCAACAACGCATAACCGATTGTCCGATTCAATAATCCCAAACCCAATCCAATAATAATATGCATTATTGCATTTGCAGGTTGTGAACCATAGCATCTCGGAGCAGGTGATGCGTGACATGGAGGCGGTGTGCCACGAGTTCTTCCAGATGCCCGCGGAGGACAAGGCTTTGTTTTACTCTGAAGACAAGAGCATTCGCAACAGGCTCTTCTCCGGCTCCAGCTTCGAGACCCTCGGCGAGAAGTACTGGCTGGACGTCCTCGAGCTCCTCTACCCCCTGCCCTCCGGCGACACCTCGGCCTGGCCCCAAAAGCCGCAGAGGCTCAGGGAGGTCGTTGGCAACTACACCGGGCTGGCAAGAGACCTGGCCATGGAGATCCTGCAGCTGCTGAGCGAGGGCCTGGGCCTCCGCCCCGACTACTTCGTCGGCGACATCAGCGGCGCCCGCGTCGTCGTCGACATCAACTACTACCCGCCGTGCCCGGACCCTAGCAGGACGCTGGGCCTGCCGCCGCACTGCGACCGGGACCTCATGACCGTCCTCCTCCCCGGCGCCGTCCCTGGCCTCGACATCGCCTACAAGGGCGGCTGGATCAAGGTTCTCCCCGTGCCAAACTCCATCATCATCAACTTCGGCCTGCAGCTCGAGGTCGTCACCAACGGCTTGCTCAGGGGCGTGGAGCACCGCGCCAGCACCAACTCGACCAACCCGCGGCTGTCGGTGGCGGCGTTCATCGTGCCGGCGGACGACTGCGTCGTCGGCCCTGCCGAGGAGTTCGTCAGCGAGGACAACCCGCCGCGCTACCAAACCCTCACCGTCGGCGAGTTCAAGCGCAAGCACAACATTGTCAACCTGGGCTCCTCCATCAACCAGATCGCTGACCTGGAGAACATCCAGAAGGAGATGTGAGAGCTATATAGCAGAACCGCAACAAGTTTTATTTCCATGAAGGCATGCATGCCTATCAGCTGAAATGAGCTCATCGCAGTGTGTCAGAAGCAATGAATTGTTTGTGTTGTAACAGTGATGAAAGTGTTTGAACTAAATCAATAAACAAGATGTCGATGTGGGTTATGCTCAACTAGTCCACCAACCTGTGCGTGGTTATTATTTTGAGAAGTCTTAACCATTAGATTTTTGTGAGATTTTTTTGATATCTTTTCCTATGGGAAGTGGGAAGTAATGCCGGAGTCTCTCATGAAAAAAACTACAACTATAAAACTATTACCTTAAGCTGCCTATCATTTGCTAAATATTCGAACACAATATTTATATGGAATATATACTTATTATCTTATCACATTGATATATTTTAGTTATAATTTACTCTACAACATTTTCATCCACATTTAACTCTTTAGGGTAATAATAGATTCATATTTAAGGGGTTAATTTAAGTTATTTTGAAGTATTAGTTGTAGGTAAGTTGCAAATTTAGGGGGGTTATTTTGAATTATTTTTATAATGGAAAAGGTGGGTAATTTAGATATATATTTAGAGGGTTATTTTAGGCTATTTTCATAATGGCATGGTGGGTAATTTTTTTAAAATATAATCGATCTAATGGTTATGATGATTTGAGCCTACCGATTGATGGCCATCTATTTTACTTTTTCGTGAGAATTTCTAAGATTTCTATTTTTTGCTAGAGTGTCCACTTAGGATGCTAGGCATGGCTTCACTTGGAGACTTCGAAAGGAGTCTCCAATTAGTAATATAGTAAGATAATTTTAAGTATTAGTTGTAGGTAATTTAGTTGCAATTTAGGGGGTTTCTTTAAATTATTTTTATAATGGCAAAGGTGGGTAATTTAGATATAGATTTAGGGGGTTATTTAATCTATTTTTATAATGGCATGGTGGGTAATTTTTTAGAAAATATAATCGATCTAATGGTTGTGATGATTTGAGCCTAGCGATTGATGGCCGGATCTTTTACTTTTTTTGAGAACTTCTAATATTTCTCTCTTTTTCTAGAGTGTCGACTTAGGATCCTAGGTGGGCTTCACCTGGAGGCTTCAAAAGGAGTCTCTAATTAGTAATAGTTAGATATATAGTCATGTCCTACTTGCACTTTTGTGAATGGTCGAAACAAAATACAATCACGGGACACTCAATATGTATGATTCCAGTCCGGACAACTTTTTGGTCAAAACTCTGTCCAAGCTGTCATTAATGATTCTGTGGTTGTAAGAAAACGACAATCATATGTACTTATACTCTTTTGGAATTATTCTTAAATGTATTCCCTAATATGTGATCTCAGAATCGACCACACTAGCAAGCTCGAGTTGTGAAGTTTCTCTTAAAGCACTATAATTAGAGCTTGAGGCCGAGAAACAAGAACAAGCACAACTATGAAAACAAAGTGCTGATCAAGAGCAAGTGTTGAATAATTAGACAACGATCGCACATGTTTCAGATGCAGCAACAAAAATGCACTGGGAGGGAGATTGAGAACTTGAAGAAAACAATACAAGAAATTGGAGTTCCTCCTTTGTCGATTGCTAAACTTCAGAAAGATAGGTTTGTTTTAGGCATGTGCTCATGTCCTTGCAATAACTAAAAATACCATTCTAAATTTGTATCTAAGTCACATGTGTGTCATTATTAAAAAATAATAGTAAACATCAAATTTTAGTCTAATTATCTTCATGTGTGTCATACATAAATATCCAAAAGTAAAATAATATATAATTTAAGTTACCTATTTTTGTCATTGTTAATTGTTAATTGTTAACAATACAGAACTAAATTAAGGTCCATACGCATGATGAGTGTTGATCACCATGTAGACCATTTACACATGTGTGAGGAAGTGATTGGAAGTATTGATTTTTTTAATGCTAAACACAATGTATGGAGGTGTGATACAAAATAAAAAGTGTGAATGTGGATTAAAATTAAAAGTGCATATAGTAGTAGCTAAAAATCAACCACAATTGGATAACCCATGTATGCGTATTATGCTGAAATATTGAAAAATAAGAGTAGTAGTAGTTAAACAATTTTGATTATTAGATTTGAGTTTAATTTCATAATAATTTTAATTGCAATAGCTTTAAAAAATATTAACACATGCAGTGTATGGGTCGATGAACTAGTTTGATATAACAGGGAATACATTTTATTTTGCAAAAAATAGGCCATATACTATATAGCTCCCTCGTATCATCACAGTTTTGTTGTTTTTATTGCATCATATCATTGACAGAACAGAAGACAGTTACAACCAGACCGGAGCTAGCTATAACGACCCTGCGAAACATATATATATATGCTGGGAATGGCAAATCAAAGGGGGTGGAATTAATCTTTATTGTTGGCATCGATCAGCTCTGGAATTAATCTTCATTGTTGTGCGAATAGTATAATTTCTTATGTCTCGAGTGTCTACCATCAATTTTGGGAGCAGTGTGGCACAATTTTACTAGCCGGTTTACGAAACACCGATAGTACAAATTCATACCAACACAGAAATAGAGTAGCAACATAGTAATGACAACATAAATATTCTCTACATTATTTTGACGGATGCCGGTACAAGTCCATCAGGACTAAATCATGCAATGCAAAACATCTATACAACGGAAACATGTAGCATGGTGAATGTTGTCTCCATAGGCGACTTGAGCGAAGGGTCATCCCTAGTCTTCCCATCCATCATCGATCGAAGTCGTACCCGGGCTTAGACCTTGAAAAAGTCAAAGTCCACGTGAGAAGCGGGTAGGTCATGTCAACTCCCAATAACAACAAGCCAAGGAAACAAGGAAATAATACTATATGCATGGACCAAAATAATTTGTGATGTGTGATGAGAGAATTGTATTTGGATGTTTGTTATATGTACCAATCATATGGGCTGTCGACTGAAATGCTTTAGTTTAAAAATCAATTTTTGTATGTAATATAAAATTGGATTAAAAATTAAATAAGGGTTGCTTGGCATGGCCCCATATAAATGACCTAAATGGGTTCTGCTGAATCTAGCTTATTATAACATGGGCGAACATTCGGCTAGCCCTAACAATAATTATAACAATTAATTAAGTATGAGGCTATTACAAGTTACAAAGATAATAAATATTTGACTCACTGCAACAAAAATTAGGTGTATTACAAGTTATTGAAACAGTATTTAGTGGGACAGGCCCAACGAGAATTAGACCTAAATTAAGTTATTGTGATGATTAAAAAAATATTTGGATCCATCCAACAAGAATTGTGTAAATCAAGTTGTGACGAAATTATTTGTCACAATTATAATGTTACATCAGATTATTGTCAAACATGGATTGCTAAGCAAGAATTAGTTTGTAATGTTTATATTGACATTGCATTATCATTCTCATGGAAATAAGTAACTTGTAATACACCTAATTATAATTTATGATTCTGAGTTGTTCGTGTGTGGAACATCATAATTATGATTTCTGATGCATTTAGATTCGTCATTAATCGAAATTTTCTTATAGTGTAGAGAAGTATATATCCATGTCGAATCTAGTTATATATTTTTTTTGAATGGATGGCACGAGCTTGCAGAATTTTTATTAGAAGAAGAATAATAAAAGATACCAACAAAAGCCAACAAACAATGGTAAAAGAAACAAAAATGACTAGCGGGGTTTGGGGGACCCCACACAACTCTCCCCGCAAACAACTACAAAAAAAGCAGCCTGACAAGTAAATACTCTAGGAGTTGGTCCTCAAGATCTTGACGTTTTCGTTTGCGTTGCTAACTGGTATTGTTAGTTATCTTCTTTGATAAGGAAAGTCACTTCATCCACCGATTTAATTTCTTGGTTGAAAGTTCTTCTATTGTGTTCCTTCGAAATGTTCCGCCAGTAGTAGATAATGAGCTCATCGAAGAGGGGTTTGTTGTCTTTATCAAAACGGCTCTGCACTTTTTCCACCATCTAAAAATGGAAACTGTCGAAGTGCACCTTGGTAATTGTTGAAGTTGATACCAGCTGACTAGTCACGACCATACTGCTTTGGTATATGTACAATCTTTGTATAAATGTTTGGGCATCTCCGGTTCCGAATGATAGTCTATAGACAGGATTGTGGGGCCATCCTCTCTTTTCAAAATTGTTTGTTGTGTCAAAATTTCCGTGTGAAGAAGGATCCAAGCAAATATTCTACATTTAGGTATCGCCTTTGCCTTCCAGATTGGGTTGATGACTTGCCTTTTAGTCTGTCCTGTGAATTGAATATGGTATATATGCACTTGTGGTTGTGTACTCCCCATCCGGTGTCCATCGCCATGTGATTTCGTCCTTAGCTTCAGGGTTACTAAGTACTACCTCCGTTCTTGTTTATTTGTCGTTGGCTAGTTCAAATATGAGCTAATGGACGTCAAATAAAAGAAAATAGAGGGAGTAAGTGTATGTCCTCCCAAAGTCTCGTGTATTCCCTGATCTCTTCCCACGTGTTTAAAGAAGGGCACACTTGGTCTATTCAATTGTTGTTTTGTAAGGCCTTTGTGTACCATTAAATTTGTCCTCCTGGACTTTCTAAATAAGCATGGGGACTATAATAACTTGTAGCGAGTGCAGATTGGTCCAATAAGTTGGTAAAGTGCTAAATTTATTACTACAATAACTTATCAAGTGAGTGCATATTGGTCCAAAATCTTATAAAATGATCTTTTGTACAATAATTTTATAGGTGGGTGCATATTGGAGCAAGACCTTGTGTAAAATGCTCAGTTTAGTGTAATAACATGGCAAATTGGTGCACTTATAGTCCAAATTTACAAATGATAATGTATTAAACAAATCAAATAGCATTTAAATTTTCTTCCAACCAATAATTCTTTTGTCGATTGAAAATGCTAATCATGAATCAATTGTGTACATTACTTGTTCACTCATTAGTTCAAATTGAATAAAATTTTAGAATTAAATCATTAGATTATCTAGATTATCGAGAGAGTAAAGTTCGTAAGAGACTCTGTGACCTTAGGTTTCTTCTACACCTTTGCTCATGTATTCAACAACGTTAGAGAAGCATGCACATTTTCGTTAATTCTTCTTTTTTTAAACTAGTACATGAGACTTTAAAAATATTCATGTCAAACTTCTGAAAGGTATGAATTGGTAGCACGTATTACCATATTTGATTTTTTTAGCTGAACAAAAATGCACATAATCAAACTTGAAATCGATATTAAATATGAAATTGGAATTATTCTTAATCAAAATTTAATCTTTATATAAAAATAGTTAACAAAGACATAATGGTAATTTCCTAAACACCGAAGGTTCTGGTCCTTACTGAATATGTTAGCATCATGACATGAATATCATTTGTCAAATAATGCATAATAACTTGTTCCGACATGAATATACTCTAGTTCGATATTAGAAAATATATTTTTGTGATAACATTTATTTAGACTACAGTGCTTCAATTTAGACACTAAGTTAAGCATTTTACTAATTCTTGGCCACTTTGCACCCTATCAATTTATAGTATTAGGTTTGAGCATTTTATAAGTTGTTGGACCAATCCGGATACACCTGACAAGTTATTGTACTCGATTGAGCATATTACAAATTATTGGACTAATATGCACCCACATGGCAAGTTATTGTATGGTGATCGCAATTTACTCAGTGATCTTCAGGATTTGTTTTTTTATTGCATCATATATATCATTTGACAGAACAGAAAGCAGCATGTACGGTATTACAACCAGGCCGGAGCAAGCCAACGACCCTGTGAAACATGCTGTGAATGGAAAATCAAAGGGGGTGGAATATTATTTATTGTTGGCCTCCATTGCTCAGCTGGTTCTTGATTCATAACTCCTTCTGGACGTTCTTGAGATCAGTGGTGAGGTTGATGGACGATCCCAATTTGACGACATTGTAGATGCGCATGAAGTCGCGGAACTTGACGGTGCGGTAGCACGGTGGTTTGTCCTCGGTGATGAACTCCTTCGCAGGGCCGATGAGGCAGTCCGGT
Organism: Cenchrus purpureus; assembly: GCA_022644695.1. Classification (NCBI taxonomy): domain Eukaryota; kingdom Viridiplantae; phylum Streptophyta; class Magnoliopsida; order Poales; family Poaceae; genus Cenchrus; species Cenchrus purpureus. The sequence continues at coordinate 22,786,089 of CP053454.1, read as the reverse complement.
GGGCATGATGAACGTTGCCACCGCCGTCCGCGGCAGCGTGGAGCTGGTCACGACGCGGTGCTCGATGCTCTTGAGCAATCCGTTGGTCACCACCTCGAGTTGCTGGCCGAAGTTGACGACGAAGGCGCCGGGCACGGGCTCGACCTTTATCCAGTCTCCCTTGTAGGCGACGTCGAGGCCGTAGACCTTGCCGGGGAGGAGGGTGATGAGGTTCCGGTCGCAGTGCGGCGGCAGACCGAGCGTCTTGGTCGGGTTGGGGCAGGTAGGGTAATGGTTGATGTTGAGGATAACGTCGCCGCCGCTGATGTCGCCCTCGAAGTAGTCCGGCCGGAGCCCCATGGCCTCGCACAGCAGCTGCAGCAGCTCCATCCCCACTCCCCTCGTCAGTGTGGTGAAGTGCTCGATAACCCCACTGCAGGCATGCATGTTACTCCGTATCAGCTAGGTTATATTACACACTGATATGGTGATCGACAGAGCGTATATATTTATATACATGTATATATGTATATGTTGGCTAATTGGTATGCGTACCGAAGCCTCTGGGGCGTGTGGGGCCAGTCCTTTGTGCCGTCGCCGATGGGGAAGGGGCAGGCAAGGCGGAGGCAGTCCCGCCAGTACTTCTCGCCGCCGGTCTCGTAGGTGGTGCCGGAGAAGATCCGGTTGGGCTTGTACCTGTCCTCCGAGTACATGTAGGCCTTGTCCGCCGCCGGCAGCTGGAAGAACTCCTCGCACACGTCCTCCATGTCCCGGGTCACCTCCTCAGGGATACCGTGGTTCACCACCTGCCCGGCCAGTTCGTTAATTAGTTGCATTGTCGTGTGGTTAGTGAAAATGATTAAATCAGGGAACTCTATGCTAATAGTTGGACAATATTGCTCATCATCATCGTCACCATGAAGAAGCCGAACTCCATGCCGGCCTCGAGGATGGCGCGGCGGACCTCGCTGCGGCCACGGGACATGTCGATGACGGGCAGCTGGGATGCGGCGGCGGAGATGGCTTGCGGCAGCTGATGCTCGGACGAGAAGATGCAGCGGTCCAAGGGCAATGCCTGGGACGGCGCGAGGTGGAGCATGTTCTCCATGGATGATCTGGACGAGAGCACAAAAGAGTTTGTTTGCTTGGGAGGCTAGATAGCTTGTGTGTGCTCTATGTTCCTGTTCTTTGCACTGTTCATGGAATCATGGTGGTATTCATTTTATAGGCGCCAAGATATAGATCGAGGCACGGAGGCAGATCGAGGAGAGCTTTCATTCGGCGGCGGCAAGAACCTTGCTGTCCACCATGGCGCACCATGCATATGCATGCCCTCTTTTTTTAAAATCGAAGATATGCATGCTATCTATCGGCTAGTAGTTAACTAGTCCATCCGTTTCCAAATTACTTATCATTTAGCTTTTCTACATATATTTTTTTATTATACATCTAGATATATATTTTTTTATTATGCATAGATGTATATTTATGTCTAGACACATAACAAAAGGAATTTATATCCAGAAAAATTAAAACGACAAATATTTTGGAACCGGGGAGTAGCTACTACAATTAAACAATTTGTATAAGTAGGATTATATGCTGTTCCATCCTCATCATTAGGTCCACAACACTATTATTATTAATTACATTAGAATAAACGCATGTAGTTCACTATCCTGTGATTAGATCGACACGTACGCGTTCGTTCGTTTTGGGTGCGAGAGTGACAACATGCATGAAAATCGCCGCCACGCTTCTGCGTTCGTTCGCGGCCATACCAACATGAAATTTGAATACAGCCACACGTACGGTATATGCACGCAAGTTAATCTCCACAGCTAGCTCAGTTAATTTTGAAATAATAACAAATCAATAGTATCTTGTTTAATAAACTGAAATAAAGGCCATGGGAAATCATTAGCAGGTGCAGTGCAATTGCTTCACAAGTTACCGCGATCTCTTTGCTTGATTAAAGAGTTTTTTTTTTGCTAATAATAAACTGGATGCGGCTAAAGCACGGCCGACCGTACGTTAGCCTATCTGCACGGCCGGCTTTTTTCAGGCATGCATATCAATTATTGCTCCCGATTTTCTTTTTTCCTGCATCCGTGGTCCCCACCGTGCCCTCGCGGGTGCAACAGAGTCGCGCGCAAAAAAACGAAATGATCACGCTGCGCCCCTTCCCCAAATGTCCCACCAACTGCCACCAACCATCCATGGCTCCGTCACACCAGAAATAAAAAAATTAAAAAGCAAAAAAATGACGAATTTGCACATCAACGCCGAGCAAGACGGCGGCGATGCCTACAAGAACTGAAATGGTAACTTCTATAATGATGCACCGTGAGTTCATTGTAGACAGAAACTTGAAACTTGTTGCATTCAGGCTTCTTTAGTAAGGTGTTGTTGCGTGAGAAACCTGCTTGACTTGCTTGGTGGGGGTCAGATGTTGCCTGATTCAGACAGTTTTCTTATGACTCCATCCAAACAAGCCCTGATGAGTAACTTAAAACTTGATGTGATCTTGCTTGTCTATCTCTGTGATGTGAGAATGTGTTTGTGATGTCTCCTTGCTATGGTGGCTGCCATATCTGGTTCCGAGGATGTGGATGCAAACAGCACAAGTTACTATAGGGGTGGCCTACGTATATGTAACGGGCGTTAATTAAATCTCGTTACAAAAACTGATCAGTGAGTAACGGGCTTCATTTGGAACGCCCGTTACAAACATACCAACAATGTAACTGTCAGCATAAAAGCCCGTTACCAATACTGACCGGCGGGCCCCGGAACTTGGCCCGTTCGTCGAGATAGAGGAGATGCGGGTTCACAGCAAGCGTCTCCTTTAGTTGCGACAGAGGAGACGCGCGTACACAGCACGCGTCTCCTTTAGTCGAGAGGCAGAGAGACGGCATACGTGCCAAGCGTCTCCTTTTGTCGAGACAAAGGAGACGCATGTTCACAACACACGTCTCTGATGTTGAGTTCATGTAACGGGCTCTGCTTTGTTACCCGTTACCAAAGTTCCATGTGGGTCCAGAGAAACAGCCATCTCACGTGACTGGTGATTAGTTGTGGTAACGGTCGTTGTTTGATGCCCGTTACGAATATGTGTTATCAGTAACAGGCATCAGCCCATTACCTTTCTTCGCTCATTTGTAACACTTGATCGGTAACAGGTGCTCTGCCCGTTACTAAAGGTCATCTATGCCCGTTACCAAAGTGAGTTTTCACGTAGTGAGAACGAAAATGGCAGCACGTAACAAGATCCGACAAAGGACAGCCTGTCGGGCCGGACGGCGACGTGCAAATCAATCACATGACGATAAGAGATATCGACAATCGGAGGAAACGAGCTAGCAAGCACTTCACGGCGCCGTGCGAGCTTGATCGGCGATGCCTTGTCATTTGTACGTCACTCTCGCGACTCGACTCATCGTCGTCCTCGGGCTGGGTATCCGCATGCATGATGCATGCACACGCCTACAAAAGGACACTGTTGACGGTGAATTTCCGTCAACCTAACCATGAGTTTACCTTCGGTGGCATGAATTTTATATTTTATCCATTTGTACTAACCCTCTTGATATAACAAGTTCGCTCGTGCATGTTGGTTTTGGAGTTTGATGTTTATGTAGGAATTTAGCGTTGAAAGTAAGATTTCCGGGTAAAGTTCATCTAGCACCTCGTGAGAAGATCATGAAGCCCGGCACAAGTCAAGCAATGACGTGAACATGACTCCAAGAAGCCCAAGGACCAACCCGTGAAGATGGAAAACTCTAAGGACCTAAACAGAAAATGCTGAATCTTGCGGGACAAGGAGCTCTATCCAAACCGCGGAGAAACTGACGTCAAGGGCCCACATGCAGAAGGAAGAACACTCTAGAAGACTTGGGAAGCATTGTCCACAAAGCAGGTCGCGAAGTGGGCCGAAATGGGCCCAGGCCGGCCGGCCCAGCCCATTGCGGGGCCCATTCGTGCCCCCTTTGACCTAGCCGCCTCTCGGACTATTTATAGCATCCCTACCAAGAGCCACGCATCAACTCATTCGTCATTCGCCGCCGAGGAGAAGAGAAGAGAGGGACACCATCTCGGAGAGGAGAGGGTCGAGCTAGTTGTCTAGGGTTTCCCTAGCTGACGTGGGAACCTTGCAAGGAAGACCACGCTCGGAGTTCCGTGAGCTAGGAGCAAGATCAAGGTAGGATCCTGGTGATCTTGTCCATGTATCATTTATGATGTTGAATTATCAAGTTGCAATCCGATTTCTAGCGATCAAGTGCTTCTTCTACGACTTTGATTTCGATTGGCTTTTCTTACATTAAGATCTATTCTCGAGATAGATCATAGAGGGTGTTCTTGTAGCCGTGGTGGCTAGAGGTGCATGCCTGACCTTCCAAGAGATTTCAACTTGTCCATTGGACTCGCCCTAGGCTAACCCGCATGAATAGGAGTGCGTTGTGACAGAACGATTGGCTCCAAAAGGCGGGCGTCTTGGAGTTGGACGAAGTCGCGATTTAAAGAAGCTTTTATGATGAGATTGATCTTGGTTTATTCTTCTTTGCTTGGAACTTCAACAAGAGCTTGATCCAATCTCTAGATTGGTTTTACATATCCTCTCTATCTCTTGCTACCTCCGGTTTTCATAGATTAGATTCGTTTCTTTTGGTGTTCTTTAGATTAGATGCATAAGATTCCCCTTTGAAGATCAAAGTTCTCGGCTTTAATAGATTGGTTCTTGCATCACATATTTGTTCCACGGATTCGATACCTTGGGTTCACACTTGAGGGAAGAAGGGTCCCTTGGCTACGACGGAGGACTTGTCCGCTTGCAAGTCCCAACAAAGTTTGATACGCATATACACCGTCAACAAGCCCCTTTTTATGGCGCCGTTGCCAGGGAACAAGTGATCAAGATTCGATCTTTTATTGCTTTTTGTGAATATTTTCAGTTTTCTTTTGGTTTTTTTGCATCTACTAACTTTTGATCATCCTCAAAAATCAATCTAATCTAGTTTGACTAACCCTAGTTTTCTTAGATTTGTTTTTATTTTTGTTTTTGTATATATTTTATTTATTGCTAACCCTAACAGGAGATGGACGGCTACCTCTCCAACATACCCGAAAATTTTGTGGATGATTCAGAAAAACTTTACAGGCTAAGGAGACGAAAAGCACAAGCTAAAAAGCTGGAATTTGCAGATCCAAAAGAAGAGGCCGAAGGATCGTCGGAGTCTCCAAATGAATCACCACCTCCAAGCCCTAGGGAGAATCAACCTCCACCGCAACCGATGGGAGATCAACCGCAGCCGGAGTGCAAGATCGGGGAGCTATGCACTGAAAGGACCTTGATGTCGCCTAGAGGGGGGCTGAATAGGCGAGACAACCGATTTAAACTTTTCTTCCCCGAAAACTTGAGCTGACAGTGTCCACCGGTCAGACCGGTGGTGGTGACCGGTCAGACCGGTCGCTCACTGGGCTTCACAGAGACACAGACGGTGCGTGTCACCGGGTCGACCGCGAGCACGTGAGCACCGAAAACAACTTCAAGCTCCTCTTGACTTCTAGCACGAATCAAAATTGGTGAGTGGCTTTTGTAGATGGTCACAAACAGGGTAATGAGCCCTGCACACACAAGTAGCACACCCGAGTAGATCGAAGCGGAAGCAAATCAAATATGCTAGAAAAACAACTTAGAGAGGCAAACCACACGAAGAAGCAAGGATTTGTTTCCCGAAGTTCACCGCCCACTAAGGAACGCAGCTCGTCTCCGTTGAGGAGCTTGTAAGGGACAATTCCCACAACAAGCCGGGTCTCTTTCAACCACTTTCCTCCTTTCCACTAAGGGGATCTTTTCCATGAAGAGGCAAGATCACAGCCCTCACAAACTTCCCGCTGCTCACCACAACCTTGGGAGCTAGCCGGCGACGCCTAGCCGTCTAGGAGACAAACCTCCAAGAGTAACAAACGCTTCAAAGCTTGTAGACGCGAAACCAAAGTGCTCAAGCTATGGAAAGCTCTTGTTAGCTCACAAAGGCGCTCTTGAGCTCACTCTCTCAACCCAACACAAAGGATATGGCTTGAATCCACAAATCTCACAAAGAGAGGGTTGGGGAGAGCCACTAAGGCTTAGGGCTTGCAAGAAATGGCTTAGGACCTCAGCAACACCATAAGAAACAACAACCTTCAACTGAAGAAGGCTTGGGGTATTTATACCCCACAAAGGAGAAAACTAGCCGTTAGCCTAGCGGCACCACCGGTCAGACCGGTGTTTGAAAAGCTAGCCATTGGGGCTAGCGGCACCGGGCTGCACGGTGCTCTCGACCGGCCAAAGCCCGAGACACCCCAAAACCCTTTCTATGATACTAACACTTCGCCAAAGAGATGAAGTGGCTCAGTTAGGTTAGGAGGGTTTGTTAGCACACTCTAAGACTCTCAAGGCTAGATCTCACTTAGGTCAACTAATGAGCACTTTGACTTGGTCAACTCACTAAAGTTGCATCCCTCTTGATAGTACGGCATACCTATACTCAAGAATAAATAAAACACCTTGTTGATCTCTTGAGCTTGAATGTCTTCAATCTTGCCATACTTGAGCAATATCCGCTTGAGGGCTTTCAACATAGCCTTTGACTTGAGCACGTCCATACTTGAGCTAATGGCCTAGGATCCTTCCATCTAGCATAGGAATGCACACTTGGATCCATAAGTCACTCCATATTGTCAATCATAACATGTTGATGACTTGCATTGCTTCTCTCGGTTAAGGTTTGGATATGATACTTGGAGACCCCGCGGATGCTAGAACTTCACCTTAGCAAAACACTAATGGCGACTTAGCTACGGCCCCAAAGATTGCTTAGTCCTCACCCTAAACATCTCGGTTGATCTCTTCATCACTTATCCAATCCACTTTTGAGTTCCACTTTGCTTCATACATAATTAACCTTCATTTGAAAACCCGCTTCAAATGCTTGATCTTGATTGACAACGAATGTGCAAGCTTCCAAATAAGAACCATAATGTTTACACTCATCCTTATGTCCTCTTTCAATTATCACATGAAGCCTTGCACTTGACTTAGAGAATTACCATCTTCTCTTTATGATCCTTGTAATTTTAATCAAGCCATGTCTAGTATGGGAGGCAATGAATTGACCTTCTCAAATTATCCCAATATTTATCTTCCTTTATTGCTTGACATTTGACACAAATGCATTAGGATCATCCATATATTTGTCTTCTCAAGGTGAGCCATATAATATTCATCCATAAATAAATTCTCCATTAATTGCTCATGAATATTGAAATAAAACCTGCTCACAATCTTAGACAAATACATTAGTCCTTTAATCGCTTTGTCATTCAATTCACCAAAATCCACTTAGATGCACTTTCATGCACCCTGATATGACCTACAATCTTGAGCGGAGATCAACTCGAGATCAAGACCTCAAATAAGCATGGTGCAACATTCTTAGATAGAGGATCCAAATTCACCTCCAAGCGTGCAATTTGTCAAACATTCAACATGGACGGTGACTCAAGATCAAATGAGGGCAAAGGACCTTGCTCGCATTCTGGAAGGCAATGGTTCTACTCTCAAGCAACAAAATTGGGATACCTTGACGAGAGCCTCATGAAGGAATACAATCCGTAAGACTCAAAGTTTGCGCAATAAGATTGCTACCTTTGCTCAATATCCCACGGAGACCACAACAAGCATTCACGTTCAATGAGTACACTTCCACATCAGTTCCCAAGGAAGATCTCGCTAAAAGTTCATCAAGGACTTACCATGGCGTCAAGGACGATCATCGGCGCATCCTGGTCCATCATCAGTTTTACAACCAAGTGTCACTTTATTCAAGAAGGTCGCACAATGACACATGGGCGCCATCACGCTACTTGCCCAACCCACAAACGCCAAAGGAGTCTGCATGGAGAAGGAAGATATCCAAGGCAAGATCGACGCCAGAGGAGGTTAAAAGATGGAGATAGAGAAGAAAGAAGCTCAAGACTTAAATCCAAGATCCACTGAAGAGTAGAATATGGCCATGTCCAAAAGGATTGCCCAGAAGCCAAGATGCTCGATTACATGAGGAAGGAGATTTGCCAAACTTCGCTAACAAGGTAGACAATTTAATGCAAGCTCATCCATTCAACTTCCTCATGCAATTGAAGGACTTCATGGAGAGCAAGCTGGATCAACAAGGACACCGACTAAGTTCAAAGCCATAGACAAGGTGTTGGAGAATATCGATAGCAAGGTGAGAGGAAGCTCCAACCATCAAGTGCTCAACATGATGAAGATGCTCAAACACAAGTGGGACAAATTGCGCCTATCCGCTAATGAAGGGAAGCTGACAACCGCAGGTCCCAGCTGAGGCCATTCAAACTCGCTCAAAGGAGACCAAGATCCTTATCCCACGGAGCTAGAAAGCCTAAACCATCTACCGAGGTGAGGAATTTGCTAAGGAGAAGGTTACCGAGATCACCAAGAGCCCGAGTTTGAGATCAGAAGACACGAAGATACCACAACTTAAGCCACGCTACTTCCGAGGTAAACTAATAATCATTTTGAGAAGTTTGTGGAGGTTGTGCGAGGTTGAGCATCAACATGCCGCTATTGGACGCCCTTCAAGTTCCTACATATTCTCGCACTTCAAAGATATTCTGCAAACAAGTATGAGATAGCAACACTGGGTGGATCATGTCATGATGTCCGAGCAATGTAGCCACTATTCAACAAAGCAAGGAGACCCCGATCTGACGATCCATTCCGCTGGTTCATCAAGTTTGAGAAGGCATTATGCACCTTGAGCAAGTGTGAGCCGCCAAGAGATGTGTTCAAAGCTACGCCTGAGCTAGAGCCTACGCCATGTGCTTGAGTTTGACAACTCCATTCGCTACCCTTTGGGCATCACGTGATCATAAGTCACACCACTTCATCCTAGACTTCATGGTGCTCGAGATGGGAGAGGAGAAGCAATATCTTGGAGACCATGCTAGAACTTCACCTTAGCAAAACACTAATGGCGACTTAGCTATCCAAAGATTGCTTAGTCCTCGCCCCTAAACATCTCTGATCTCTTCATCACTTATCCAATCCACTTTTGAGTTCCACTTTGCCATACACAATTAACCTTCATTTGAAAACCCACTTCAAATGCTTGATCTTGATTGACAATGAATGTGCAAGCTTCCAAATAGAACCATAATTTACACTCATCCTATGTCCTCTTCAATTATCATATGAAGCCTTGCACTTGACTTAGAGAATTACCATCTTCTTTGTGATCCTTGTAATTTTAATCAAGCCATGTCTAGTATGGAGGCAATGAATTGACCTTCTCAAATTATCCCAATATTTATCTTCATTTATTTGGCATTTGACAAAATGCATTAGGATCATCCATTTATTTGTCTTCCAAGGTGAGCCATATAATATTCAACCATAAATAAATTCTCCATTAATTGCTCATGAATATTAAAATAAAACATGCTCACAATCTTAGACAAATACATTAGTCTTTAATCGCTTTGTCATTCAATTCACCAAAATCCACTTAGGGCCTAGATGCACTTTCAATTTCCCTTTTGGTGATTGATGACAACTCGATTAAAGCTACAAATAAAACATTAAAGATTAGATCTTAGATATAGCTAGAGCTCCCTTAATTTGTGCTTTGAATTGAATTTCAAAAATTTGACCTCAAATGCCAATAGCACAAATTTAGGAGAAAGCTGAGCTCTATATCTTAGAATGGAGTGCAACATGTGTAAGCAACAAATAAAACTGTGATGCGATGACAAGTTATCAAAGAAAGAACAAGTGTATCTAGGCAAAGACGCCGACCGGTCGACGGCCGACCGTCAGTCCCCAAGACACAATGGGCGGCACCGTCGATGCTCGACCGTCGACGGCCAGTCCAAAACAAAAGCAAAGTGGTATATTTGGTCCAACCTAATCGTGCGGGTTGCAAGTCGCTTAGATTAGTTTGCTCCATTTAGCCAACACAAACAATACATCATTCAATACATGCATCACACTCTAGCAATAAGTCGCTTAATTATTACAATAGGTTCAAACACAGCACTATACAAAATGTTCTCAAGTCCACTAAGATAGTTCTAGAATTATTACAGTCGCTTCATAATCGACACCGGCCGATCAGAGGCACCCACGAACAAATGCATGTGTGGCTAACAAGATGTAGAAACTTTAATTCTCTTCTCCCTTTGTCATCAAGCAAAAAAGGCCTGAGAGAAGATGTCGATGTCATGGCCAGAGTCCCACCCTGCCACCGTGAGCTCCTCCTATGAAGAATAAGAAAATGAGACAAAGTATAGGAGAGATCGCTAGATATGGTGAAATGAGAGATGAACATGAAGATCATCCATAGATAAGGAGGAGGATAGCCCACCAACAAGATTTCCTAGAGAAGCAGAGGAGGAGCCTCTCTGATCATCCGAGGCGAGGTGGAGGGCGCCGAAGGTGGAGGGTACCCGTCCCCGAGGAGCACAGTGAGGGACCTCCAACTGTGGTGGAGGAGGTGCATGAGGACTACCGCCGCTCAAGAACATGGTGCCATGATGATGTTTGAATTTACCATAGTCCTCATCCTATCAAAGGAGGATCTCAACCTCGTGGAGGAGTGGGAGAGATAGGCGAATCGGTGAATCCAAAGTGATTATGTAGCTCATGGTGTCCTTTCTTCCTTGTCCGCTGCTTCCACTTATATCATATTGGCTTGCACATGCCAAAGATCAAAACCGGGAGAGAGGTGGATTCTTGGCCTCATCTTTCCCCACCGTCGATCGGGAGTGGCACCGCCGACCTGTCGCGCAGGGGTCACTGAACCGCAATCAACTCCGCCTCTTCATGCCAGGATTTGCTCACGCCAGGAGAAGGAACCGGATTCTTCAGGATTGGGCCTCAAAGGCAGGAGTGACATTTTGGAAACTCCATCTTGTCAACCTCTCATCATATACATGATATGTACAGCTGCAGATCTTCTTTGGATCCTCCAAAGGTACTTGATCTCCTACCAAATATAATCCCCACACTAAATGGAGCCCCTGCCTCAAAGCAATCATCGTTTCTTCATGAACCTAGAAATATCGAGGATTTCCATCCCTAGGAGCAATGGACAAGCTAACCAGTAGTAAGTGTATAGCCCTTCACATGTCCAACATTAGCCTCGATCACTAGGATACATGAAATACAATGCCTCCGCTCGAGACCACCATCATGCAACTTGGGATAATCCTCCTCCCCTAAACCAAAGAGATAAGAATTGGGAAAGTAAAGCATACTTGTTCCCATTAGTCATCCATGTCATAGCTCTCTCCACGTGGCCAAAGTGAATAGTGGCGAACCGAGCAATAATCTGTTCCAATCTGCCTAAAGCCCATGAGCTTTCACCTGACCACATGATGACCTCAGAAAGATAGGGTCATTCTTGCTCTCCATGTAAGTCCAATCCACATATTGTGTGATCTTGGGCTTTTATGATCACGCGTAGTAGTCCCGCCGGAATGTAGCCCAAAACCTCCTGAGTGGCTGTCCTCTCACCATTTATCCTCAACTGCAGCTTCTTTGTCATTCCTATGCCATGATAGTTCACCGCCTTGTGGAAACATGTAAATTGGTTTGACAACCTTCACCTGGACCATCATCTCATCCTCATCCATGGATCCTCATCCTCATCTCTCTTCCGACCACCTAGATCCTCTTCCTCAAACTCATCATCACTATCAGCCCCTCCCATGGTGCCTCACATGAAAGGGACTCAAATGTTTCATCCTCCACATCATCATACTTGTCCCCGTGTCACCACCAAGTCTACTTGTTCCCCCTTCTTTAGGTGCACGCTCGAGATTCCAACCACCGACCGCCACGCCACCGCCCCACGATCATGCGGAGCTCTAGAGTTAATCTTGTTTTTCTTCTTAATCCTTCATCTTTGGCATGGCGAGCCCCGAGTCACAAAGGATATAAGAGATTTTATAAGACACGGATTGAGATTTGAATTGAATAGAAATTGAAACCACAAGTTGGGGACTGGGTTTGCCGGCGCCACCCATCGGAGGGACAGGCCGACGGACGCCCGTAACCGAGCCAATGGCCTCAATGCCAATCTCAGCATGGAGTGACAAGATATGAAATTTGATGAACTAGCACCCTACAGATATGTCAAAACATGAAGAAAACAATTTAGGGTTGACAACCCACCCCGATCGGTGGATGCACGGCCGACGGTGCGCCGCCAAATCTTGAGTTCTCACAATGTGTCCAACAAACTATGGATCTATAGGTATGTCTTCTAGGGGTTCTCGAGATGTTCTACCAAAGGAAATTCAAATCTTTGCGAGTAAAGAGATCGGGCAAAACGAAGATTTGAATACCTTTGAGAGAAGAACAAGAGAACTCAAGAACTTGAAGGGGAATCAGAGGGCCTTGGGAGAGTGTTTCCATCCAATCTCTTCTCCTTGGTTGAACCTTAGGAATCCATGGGGATTGAGAGAGGAGGAGGGAGAGAAGGAGGTCTCCACGGCTTGAGGAGGTGAATGGCTGTGAAATGATAGAGAGAGAGAAAGGAGGGGGTAAAAGATAGATTCTTTTACTGGCCCACCAAGTTGTTGCACCGCGACACGGGCACTCGTGACCGGTGACCCCCAGGTCCAGCCAAGAAGCTTTATCGAGTTCCATGGGATCAGAACCAAGATTTTGATAATTCCAACAGAGAAACCATATCAGAACCGACCTAGCCTCAAGTTCGATCCTTCTTCCATTTTGAGATTTTGCTCTAAAATCTTCACCATATTTTATAAAGCATTTTCCACTTAGACCGTAGAAAGAAAATGTGACTTAGGGTTGCCACCGGCCGATCGAGCTACCCCCTGACTTTGCACACTTTGAACAACTTTTGATCGCTCCTTTTCAAAGATTGGATAAAGGATGTTGAAGAGATATTGATCCATATTTTGCCATAACTTGAAAGAATGGAGGATAATCCAATTTAAACGATAATTCTTGATTCTTCCAAGAGAGAGAGAGATAGATAAAGATGGATTTTATGGACTTGAGAAAATCTTCTTAATTGTGACTAGCCATCAATCAAACAAGGGGAACTATAGTCACAACTAAGTTGATTGGGTCACAAAGACCAAGAATCAAATATTTTTCAAAATGAGCACACTTCCTACACATGCTAGTTGATTTTTCGAAAAGTCTATCCTATGTCACAAAGTGCATGCATCCACTTCAAATGAATAGCTTTTCAAGTATATTTGGCTCATACCCTCAACCACGAGACACAAAGTCGAGTGAACGCAAAGGTATCAACCAAATATCTAGAGAGGCACACAAAAATTCACTTGAAGCAATTACATGCTAAGGATGGCACACTAGCATGGTATTAATGGCCTAGATGCATTACGGTATTCAATGAGGTTCATGAACATACCTTTGCCTTAAGACCATTTCATTTGTGCATATATTAAATTTTGAAAAGTGCTAGCTCTTACTTGTTCTTTGAGAGTTCTACTTATTAAGAGCTTGCATAGGATGCACAAATGATCAAGACTACAAGATCACTAAGAAATTGTTAGTCCCACAAGTGACACAAGTGTTGCAATGAGCTCCCCTTAAATAGTGCTAGAGATATTTGAATTTCTTGAACAAAGCACTTTATTCAATTAAGAACTTGGTGAGGCTCATTCCAAACTTGGTCAAGACACATAAATGATTTGTTAATTGAAATGTGTCGAGTGTCTCATTACCTACGATGCCAAATCACCATTTTTCATGATTCATACCCGGTCACCCGGCCATAGGGGTCACCCGACAGAGACAGAGGCGCACCGGTCACCCTAGAGGCCGTCACCCGCTGACTCACCACACCGACGGTTGTCAGGCCGACGTGACCCCGCTTGGTCAACCCTTTGGTGATTTGCCCTTCTTGTCCCTTGATTGTGTGAACACATCACTAATTTGAGACCCGCAATGAGACAAGGCAATGCTCTACTAGAGAGCCATTAAAAGCATCGAATGGCATGAGAGGATAAATTTTCATATAAATGTCAAAGTCACTACCTCATGTTTCACTAATACAAGATAAGTGACATGAGTGTTCACTAAGAACCAAGAGTGACTAAGACTCAACCAAGAGCACTTGTTACCGAGATGTCATTGAATTCAAGATTTATATAGATTTGCCCTTCACATGGCCAATGATCAAAAGTGATTTCCAAGTCTTCTAACCATGTGATCAATGCATCTCTTTCAACCTGCAAGCTCAAGAAGCATTTCTTGGTACCCAACACTTGTTGGGTCCTACTAGGTTAACAAGGTGCTTAGGAACCCAAATGGCTCTCATGCTAGATTGAGGTGAACTAATCTCCTCATAGCACAAGTCCATTCTTATCGCTCCTAAGCTTACGGAAATCATAATGGACAAGGTTTGATTTAGAATGTTACCATTTGGGCAATCTTTGCCCATGTGACCCTTTTGTCAAGATTCATAGCAAACGGCTTTTGTTCTTGTTGGTCACACCATTCCTTAATTTCTTGTCCATGCTTGCTTCGAGCCTTGTTCTTGGAGAGGAGGTCATCTTGCTTGTTTGCTTGAGGTGGCTGCTGAAGACGGCCGACCGTGGCATGCACCGGCCGACCGGTCATGGCCGGGCCACCGCCCATCGTCGTACTTGGGCAAGCGTCGGCAAAGTGACCCTTCTCTCTGCACTTGTAGCACACTCTCCACTTGTTTGAGCTTCTAGGCTTCTTGGAGAGTGATTCTTGTGCCTTGTGCTTGGTTGGGCAATGTTGGGACTTGACTTGCCCAACCTTGCTCTTTCTTGAATCTTGTGCTTATGGGTCTTTGTATGTTGTTGAGGAGTTGAGCTAGCGGTTGATCCCTTCTCAAGCTTCTTCACCATGTCTTCACGGTTATCTTGAGAAGGTTGCACTTTGCTCTTCTCCTTCAACACATACAAGTCTTTTTGAAGCTTTTCAACCTCTTGCTTGAGTTCATCATTTTCTTTAGCAATGAGGTCATCACAAGATTCTACAAGTACATGCTCAATGCTAGATTGGCTTGCTTGAGACAAACAATCATTAGCGCAAGATAAATCAATTTGAACTTGTGAGCATGTGCATGTGTGAGATAGAGGTTGCATAAATTTTACCGATGAAAGCACAACCTCATGGGCTATCTCTAGTGTTGCATAAGAATTGACAAGCTTCATAGGAACACTCAAGTCCCTTGTGATCGGCTTGTAGAGCCATATGCTCACTAGTGAGTTTCGCTAGTTGACAAGCGCATCATTGGCTTCTTCTACCTTAGCTCTATATGAAAAGGATTTGATATCATGATCATATTTGTTAGCCAATGATTCATACTTCCAAGGAGAGCTCGGATTTGAGAAGTTCAAGTTCTCTGGAGAGCTTGAGGCTTCAATCTTCGCCTCGCCTCCCTTGGCCCCGCCTTCTTGCTCTTCTTCCTTCTTGGCCATCAAGGTTGAGTGCTGCCGGCAGACCGGTGTGTGTCACCGTCCGACCGGCCCCGCAGAGGGACGTTTCTTCTGATCTTCTCCTTGCTTGAGAGTTGATGCTTGATGATCATGGATGTTGTAGAGGTTGTGGGACATATCTCCACCGGTTCATCTTCCTCATCACTCTCATCCCATTTGGTGTATCTCAAATAGCAATTCCCAAATGAGATGAGCATCTTCACTAATTTCTTTGCTCTTTAGGATGAGATGCTTTAGTTCATACACAACTACAAAAGGTTAGTAATAACGATTGAGTCGCTTATTTTCCAATTCCTTTGGAGAGACACAAGTCTCATCCTAAGGATACTAAACCATAATGCCCCTCCAAGGGACCCAAAACCTTAAGTTGAACATTGCGCCAAGAAGAGTAGTTTGAGCCATCTAGAGCTAGAGGCTCAAATGGTACCTCACGAGTTGTCGACATCGAAGAACTCCAAGCGGTTAAGCTCGAATCGGAGCACCAAGCTTTGATACCAATTGAAAGGACCTTGATGTCACCTAGAGGGGGGTGAATAGGCGACAACCGATTTAAACTTTCTTCCCCAAAACTTGAGTCGACAAAGGTCCACCGGCCGCATGGTGGTGACCGGCCGACCGTGCCACCGGACTTCACAGAGGCACCCGGCCGATCGGTGTGTGTCACCGGCCGACCTGTAGCAGTAGCACACTGTGAAAACAACTTCAAGCTCCTCTTGACTTCTAGCACGAATCAAACTTGGTGAGTGGCTTTTGTAGATGGTCACAAACAGGGTAATGAGCCCTGCACACACAAGTAGCACACCTGAGTAGATCGAAGCGGAAGCAAATCAAATATGCTAGAAAAACAACTTAGAGAGGCAAACCACACGAAGAAGCAAGGATTTGTTTCCCGAAGTTCACCGCCCACTAAGGAACGGCTACGTCTCCGTTGAGGAGCTTGTAAGGGACAATTCCCACAACAAGCCGGGTCTCTTTCAACCACTTTCCTCCTTTCCACTAAGGGGATCTTTTCTATGAAGAGGCAAGATCACAGCCCTCACAAACTTCCCGCTGCTCACCACAACCTTGGGAGCTAGCTGACGCCAGCCGCCTAGGAGACAAACCTCCAAGAGTAACAAACGCTTCAAAGCTTGTAGACGCGAAACCAAAGTGCTCAAGCTATGGAAAGCTCTTGTTAGCTCACAAAGGCGCTCTTGAGCTCACTCTCTCAACCCAACACAAAGGATATGGCTTGGATCCACAAATCTCACAAAGAGAGGGTTGGGGAGAGCCACTAAGGCTTAGGGCTTGCAAGAAATGGCTTAGGACCTCAGCAACACCATAAGAAACAACAACCTTCAACTGAAGAAGGCTTGGGGTATTTATACCCCACAAAGGAGAAAACTAGCCGTTAGCCCTCGGGCGGCACCGGTCAGACCGGTGTTTGAAAAACTAGCCATTGAGGCTAGCGGCACGGCCGATCGTTCGACGGTCGGGCCGAGACACCCCAAAACCCTTTCTATGATACTAACACTTCACCAAAGAGATGAAGTGGCTCAGGTTAGGTTAGGAGGGTTTGTTAGCACACTCTAAGACTCTCAAGGCTAGATCTCACTTAGGTCAACTAATGAGCACTTTGACTTGGTCAACTCACTAAAGTTGCATCCTCTTGATAGTACCGGCATACCTATACTCAAGAATAAATAAAACACCTTGTTGATCTCTTGAGCTTGAATGTCTTCAATCTTGCCATACTTGAGCAATATCCGCTTGAGGGCTTTCAACATAGCCTTTGACTTGAGCACGTCCATACTTGAGCTAATGGCCTAGGATCCTTCCATCTAGCATAGGAATGCACACTTGGATCCATAAGTCACTCCATATTGCCAATCATAGCATGTTGATGACTTGCATTGCTTCCCTCGGTTAAGGTTTGGATATGATACTTGGAGACCCCACGGATGCTAGAACTTCACCTTAGCCAAACACTAATGGCGACTTAGCTACGGCCCCAAAGATTGCTTAGTCCCTCGCCCTAAACATCTCGGTTGATCTCTTCATCACTTATCCAATCCACTTTTGAGTTCCACTTTGCTTCATACATAATTAACCTTCATTTGAAAACCCGCTTCAAATGCTTGATCTTGATTGACAATGAATGTGCAAGCTTCCAAATAAGAACCATAATGTTTACACTCATCCTTATGTCCTCTTTCAATTATCACATGAAGCCTTGCACTTGACTTAGAGAATTACCATCTTCTCTTTTATGATCCTTGTAATTTTAATCAAGCCATGTCTAGTATGGGAGGCAATGAATTGACCTTCTCAAATTATCCCAATATTTATCTTCATTTATTGCTTGACATTTGACACAAATGCATTAGGATCATCCATATATTTGTCTTCTCCAAGGTGAGCCATATAATATTCAACCATAAATAAATTCTCCATTAATTGCTCATGAATATTGAAATAAAACCTGCTCACAATCTTAGACAAATACATTAGTCCTTTAATCGCTTTGTCATTCAATTCACCAAAATCTACTTAGGGGCTTAGATGCACTTTCATGCACCCCGGATATCGTCGACCTACCAATCTTGAACCTCGCGGAGATCGGAAGGCCGTTCGAGATCAAGACCTCAACAATCCGTATGGTGCAACATTCACCCTTCACTGGTAAAGAGGATCCAAACCTTCACCTCCAAGCATTCGTTCAACTTTGTCAAACATTCAACATGGACGGGGTGACTCAAGATCAAATGAGGGCAAGGCTCTTTCCGTTCTTGTTACTCGAAAAGGCTTTGCAATGGTTCTACTCTCAATCGGCGGAGACGGTGCAAAATTGGGATACCTTGATGAGAGCCTTCATGAAGGAATACTACTCACCGGGTAAGACTCAAAGTTTGCGCAATAAGATTGCTACCTTTGCTCAATATCCTACGGAGACCAAATCGGAAGCATTCAAGCGTTTCAATGAGTACACTTGGGCGGTTCCACATCACAAGTTCCCGAAGGAAGATCTCGTTCAAAAGTTCTATCAAGGACTTACCATGGCGTCAAGGACGATTATCGATGCATCGGCGGGAGGATCCATCACCGAGCTTACACCGACCGAAGCGTTCACTTTATTCAAGAAGGTCGCGGACAATGACCCATGGGCGTCATCCGGACGCTTACTTCCGGTTCAACCCACAGGGAATGTCAAAGGAGTCTTGCAAGCGGAGAAGGAAGATATACTCGAGGGCAAGATCGATTCGCTTGTGAGGAGGTTGGAAAAGATGGAGATAGAGAAGAAAGAAGCTCAAGACTTAAAGGCTGCCGAAGCAAGATCCACATGTGAAGAGTGCGGAGAATATGGCCATGTCCAAAAGGATTGCCCGGAGGAAGCCAAGATGCTCGATTACATGAGGAAGGGAGATTTGCCGAACTTCCGCTACGGGCAAGGTAGACCTCAATTTAATGCAAGCTCATCCATTCCGAATTCGGTTCCTCTTCGTATGCAATTGAAGGACTTCATGGACGAGCAAGCTAAGATCAACAAGGACACCATCACTAAGTTCAAAGCCATAGACAAGGTGTTGGAGAACATCGATAGCAAGGTGACGGAGGTCGGAAGCTCCAACCATCAAGTGCTCAACATGATGAAGATGCTCGAAACACAAGTGGGACAACTTGCCGGGCGCCTATCCGCTAATGAAGGGAAGCTTCCGGGACAACCGCAAGGTCCCGAGATGGTGAAGGCCATTCAAACTCATTCGGGAAAGGAGACCGAAGATCCGGAACATCCCGCAGGAGCTAGAAAGCCTAAACCATCTACCGAGGCGGAGGAATTTGCTAAGGAGAAGGTTACCGAGATCATCACCGAAGAGCCCGAGTTTGAGATGCCGGGAGAAGACACGAAGATACCACAACTTAAGACACGCTACTTCCGAGGTAAACTAATAATCATTTTGAGAAGTTTGTGGAGGTTGTGCGTAGGTTGAGCATCAACATGCCGCTATTGGACGTCCTTCAAGTTCCTACATATTCTCGCTACTTCAAAGATATTCTTGCAAACAAGTATGAGATAGCAACACTCGGGGTGGATCATGTCAAGATGTCCGAGCAATGTAGCGCCACTATTGCGAATGGACTAAAGAAGCAAGGAGACCCGGATGCCCGACGATTCCGTGTTCCGTTGGTTCATTCAAGTTTGAGAAGGCATTATGCGACCTTGGAGCAAGTGTGAGCGTCATGCCAAGAGATGTGTTAGAAGCTACGCCTACTGAGCTAGAGCCTACGGCCATGTGCTTGGAGTTGGGTGACAACTCCATTCGCTACCCTTTGGGCATCGTCGTGGATGTGCCCGTGAAGGTCGGACACCACTTCATCCCCGTCGACTTCATGGTGCTCAAGATGGGAGAGAGGGAGAAGCCGCCACTCATCCTTGGGAGGCCTTCCTCAAGACCGTGGGAGCTACCATCGACGTCGGAAAGGGAGAGATCAAGTTCGACATCAACGGCGAGAGGAGTTCGTTCAAGTTTCGACCACGCTTCGAGGTATGCAATATGATCAAAGTTAAATATATTCTGCCTCATCGTCGCGTAAGTAAGGAAGAGCCAAGGAAGAAGGAAGAGCCGGAGAAGAAGAAAGTGAAGGAAATCAAAGAAGTTGTTGCATCCGTCAAGATCAAGGAACAAAAGCCGCCTGTGAAGACCAAAAAGATGACTAAGCCGGAGAATAAACATGCACCAAAGATGGTGTGGAAGTGGGTACCCAAGATTGCAACACTCGCAAAGAGCGTTGATCTGAAGTAATCAAGTGAAGAAGTCTAGCCATGGACTATAAACGAAGCGCTAGGCGGGAGGCAACCCGTTTCGTCGAGTCAAGAATAAGCTACCGGGAGGACAACCCGATCAAGATCTTCCGAGTCTTTCAAGTAAGTTAGTTTTGAAATTTGCTACGCAAGACAATCATAGACTTAAAGTGGTTGGATAATGTTTAGAGTTATAAATCTTGTTTGGATATTTTATTTGGATCATAAACCCTTTACATGAGCCATCCTATGTGTTATTTGCTTCTTTTTGAGAAACCAAAACCAAAAAAATTCAGAACCTACATCAACCTTTCATCCTCTTCATGATGTTATGGTTGACTTATTTTACATGCAAAAAACACACTAGTAGAGCCACGCTATGTACCTAAATGTTATTTAAATTTCAGCACATGGTAGGACTCGTGTGAACTTAGAAATTTAACTTTTGGTTGGTTTAAAAATTCATATCCTTGGTTTCTCTAGAGTTAGAATTTTTCTAAGCCTCATTTAATTTTTATTTCATTCAAAATCTCTCTCACTCTTAACCAAAATTAGAACCTAAACCTATGCCCCCATGATCAAACCGGGAAAACCTTGCTCTCAACTAATGGAAGCAAACAATACCGGTGAGACCAAAATAAAGGTAGTCGGAAAACATTGACTTACATTTGTTTTTAATGCTTTAAAAACTCCTCTAAATATATTTGAATTCATTGCAAGCTCTGAGTTTAATTTTATTTTTCGAAATTAGAGGAGTGCTTAGCATTAAAACATGATTAGAGGGAGGCAATTGAGTCAACTTAACCACACATACACCATGATGCATCACGGGATGCCCCTCCAACATTCATCATCAAACCATATGCAAAGGACAAGCATGGGGGGGCAGTCAAAGCTTTGTTTTGCAGGAATCTCATGGAGGCATGTGAGGTAAGGGAGCATGGAAGTGAATCAAAGCAAAACAATCAAGTGGAAGGATCAATAATGCAAGCAAAGGAGTGGATGAGAGCATTTGGGCGGTGCAACCCCGTGGAGCACGCAGTCACAAAGCAACAAAGCAAGCATGAGTGCGCTGGAGAAAGCCGGAGCTGGGAGGAGCAGCAGACCACCCAGGCCGGTCGGCCTAGGCCGGCCGGCCTCACCTCCTTTTAAAGCCCCCGGTGCCTGTCTTCCTCAGGTAAATCATTCGTCCAGTTCCCTATTCGTGTTCATGAGCTCATAGTCCAGAACCACCTTAGACTTAGCCTTCCACTTCGAGTGTTGTTTCGTCCAACAAAATCCATCCTAATACCACTGAAAGTCCATACTCCAAATAAAATTTGTGTGCCTTGTTACCAGTTGAAAACCCCAGGTATATAATTGTGAGGGAGAGTGCAGCAACCATGTGGAAGAAAACTACAAGTCTTTTCACCAAGAAGAAGGGATCATCGTCGTCCAAGCCATCATCGACAACCTCTTCGAGGAGGCACTCGGTCTTCGAGTCTCCTCGGAGTATGTAGGAGGACACGGCACCGCCGAGGAGGAACGACACTCTTCTCCTCGGTGGCATGAGGGCCACACGAAGCTCGTCTATGCGGTTCACCGAACCACAAGGACGCACGGAGGAGCCGCCGTCCGACCCTCGCTCCGACACGATCATCCGCTCCACCTCCATACAATCCGCAGTATTCCAAGTATGGGTTTATTATCAAGATGGAGGAGGAGGAGAAGCTCACTCGCCTTGAGAAGAGGCTTGTGGCAAACGTCGACCTCGATGACCAAGCTCTCCAAGTGTTGGGTTTTCATACGGATATTTACTACATGTTGGGACACCTAGGTTGGGCGCAATTCTCCAACGGAGTGTCGGCAAACACCCACAAGGAATTCGCCTTGGAAATTCTCATGACCATGGCGCCTATACTTGATGAAGGAGTGCCGAGTCTCTCATTCCGTTTGGAGGGAGATGAACAAGTGGTTCCCTATGAGTATATTAGGGAGTTGCTTGGTTTTCAAAAGGGAGCCCCGGAGCAAGTAGATGTGCATGGAGGCACATTAGAAGGTTTTTGGAGAATGATCGCGGGAGAAGCCAACCGGCAAAGAAATAGTATCTGGAACCCCATCATCCAAGTGTTTCACTCATGGATGAGCAAGAGGATTTTGGGGAGAATGAAAGAGACTAAGATAACTGACATGGAGGTGAATTGGCTTTACTCGACTTTGATTGCTGGGCAGCCAATCGACCCCACTCACCTTATGATCAACCGGTGGTGTTGTGAAGCAACATCGGGATCGGGAGATATTGGTTCGGGGTGTACCTCTCCATGTTGGCTATCTCTTCGAGACCGGGAATTCCAAGAAACCCGGAGCATCTCCTAGTCGGGACTTCCCTAGGATTTGATTATTTGAAGCAAGGCAAATATATAAGTGGAGATGAGAGAGGATGCTTCAAATTGGCCAAAGTGAATTTACCCCTACTGGAGGCAAGACTAAGACTTTTTCTTGAGGGGAAAGAAGATTGGTTAGAGGAAAGACTTCTTGTGCCAGCGAAGAAAAATAAGAGAGGAAGGATTATAGAAGAGGGTTCTACCGCAGCCCAAGAAGAAGGTGCGCCACAAAATTATGTGCCACCATTTGGAGGAATTTTGGCGCCGCCAAGATACTACGGTGGTGTACCAATGCAAGCATGGGGGAGTGGTGCAGCCATGCCCCTACCAAATTTTGCGGTACCCAACGTAGCCTTTGCGGAGCAATATGCACACCTTCCTCAACCACAACAAAGTGTGGCCATCATTGGAGGATACGCTGCAAGAAACATGCAAAATATCGCAGCCATCCAAACCAATGCAAACCAAATGGGTGAAGGAAATGCAAACATCGCCTTTGAGCTTGGACGTCTTCACCTAGCACCGCCGGAGCAATTCATAGGAGGAGCGGTGCAATCCTATTATGAGCAAGGGTACAACAACCAAGATTATCAATATCAACCACCGACAGAAGATTAGAGAGAGGAGGAGCTTTAGTTTAATTTTTTCCTTTTCCCTCTTCTTTAATTTTCAGCTTGTATGCGCCTATGTATGCGTAGTGTTTTCAGTTTTTATTTAATTTTCAGCATGTGTGTTAGTTTTTATTTTCATCATGAATAAAATCACCACCTTGTTTTTACCTTTGGCAAAGATAAAAAGTTTGTGCCATATTGATATATGATGATAGTTGCCGCTTTGTTTATCTTTGTACTTGTTTTATACATGATTAAGCTAATGCTCTCTTAAAATACAAATCTGAAATTTATCTAAATGCTAGCTTAATCTTTTGCGAAGGTTATGATAAAAATAAAGACCCATAGTGTTTTATGTGCTCTCAAGTTTTGATGGATTAAAGATGATTTATTTTTGTTCTTAAAAGTAATGCTAACCTTGTCATAAATACCACTTGCATGTTGCTCTACCTATCCAGAGCCATATATATTTCAAGTGCAAAAACTTAGTATACAAGGTTTATTTTTGGGTGAGTTATTTCAGGGCTTGATTTCTCTGGCCCGAGACTAAGAAGGTGTCATTCCGCTTTTGCGTATCTATCTTTGCTAGCCTTTTATCCGTGCATTGTGTATCCCACATCGAGATTTCATAAACCTCGCCAGATATCCACCCTTAAAACCAAAAATATCATCTTTTGTGTTTACCTCCTTGACCACAACCTATCATTGAGTATGGATCGTCAATTCGAGGAAGATCGCAAGATGGTGCCAAGATTGAAGATTTCAAAGTATCTCTCCAAATGAAAAATATTTCTAGTACCTACCTTATCTCAACCACCTCTTTGCCCGAGGACGAGCAAATGTCTAAGCATGGGGGAGGAGGTAGGTACAATGCAATTTAGAGTTCAAGGGGAGTAAAAAAATGAAAAAAATGAAGAAAAATAGAAAAGAGAAAGAGATAAAGAAAAAAAATATGTATGAGAAAAAAATATGAGTATGTATAAAAAATAAATAAAATAAAGTGAACTCCCCGGTTCTCTAAGTGCATTAGGAATTTTAAAAGTTTCAAGATTA
Organism: Cenchrus purpureus; assembly: GCA_022644695.1. Lineage (NCBI taxonomy): Eukaryota > Viridiplantae > Streptophyta > Magnoliopsida > Poales > Poaceae > Cenchrus > Cenchrus purpureus. Next base: position 22,761,766 of record CP053454.1, on the reverse strand, counting down.
AAAGATCCAAACTCATCTTTCCAACCATGTGCAATCCGATAACGAGGACTTCCTTTGTGCCTCGGGATCACTCTTTGCCATTTGCACATGTCCACTTATCTCAAAGTGTGTGTATTTTTCTCTCCCCCTCCTTGATATAACATTATTTTCCAATGACCTTTTTGACGAGTCTCGGTAAGACTGTGAGAAGCTTATCTTGTTTTGACAATATCTCATTTATAATATCTTGGTAGGACTAAACTTTCCCAAAAAGCTCCACATAAAGCCTACCACACACACACACACACACATACATATATATATATATAGAGGAAAGGAGTAGAATAAATAGGCTTGAGAGACAAGATGAGATGAGAGTTCATGAGCAAGATGCAAGGTGGTTTAAATTTTTGAACTTGGTTTAGCTCTTTTTCATCTCATTCTTTATTTCAAAATTTCTGAGATCCATTTGAATTTTGGGAGCATGTTTAATACTTGTGGGATGAGCTTAATTAATATCCACCCTCCGTAGGGATGAAGGCTAGTACTCTATGGAACTCTAACGAACTAAACTTTTGAGAGCATTATGTTTTCTCGTGTATGATCAAGTGCAGGGTTTGAGCAATGATAGGCAATGCTGATATCCTTCGAAGGCTTACTCGAGGACGAGCAAGGTTTAAGCATGGGGGAGATGTTGACGGTGAATTTCCGTCAACCTAGCCAAGAGTTTACCTTCGGTGTTGGCATGAATTTTATATCTTATCCATTGGTACTAACCCCCTTGATATAACAAGTTCACTCGTGCATGTTGGTTTTGGAGTTTGATGTTTATGCAGGAATTTAGCATTGAAAGCAAGACTTCTGGGTAAAGTTCATCTAGCACCTCGTGAGAAGATCATGAAGCCCGGCACAAGTCAAGCAATGACGTGAACATGACTCCAAGAAGACCAAGGACCAACCTGTGAAGACGGAAAACTCTGAGGACCCGAATGAAAATGTTGAATCTTATGGACAAGGAGCTCTATCCAAACCGCGGAGAAACTGACGTCAAGGGCCCACATGCAGAAGGGAGAACACTCTAGAAGACTCGGGAAGCATCGTCCACAAAGCAGGCCATGAAGTGGGCCCCCCATTCGCGCGCCCCTTTGACCTAGCCGCCTCTCGGACTATTTATAGCGCCCCTGCCAAGAGCCACGCATCAACTCATTCGTCATTCGCCGCCGAGGAGCAGAGAAGAGAGGGACACCATCTCGGAGAGGAGAGGGTCGAGCTAGTTGTCTAGGGTTTCCCTAGCCGACGTGGGAACCTTGCAAGGAAGACCACGTCGGAGTTCCGTGAGCTAGGAGCAAGATCAAGGTAGGATCCGTGGTGATCTTGTCCATGTATCATTATGATGTTGAATTATCAAGTTGCAATCCGATTTCTAGCGATCAAGTGCTTCTTCTACGACTTTGATTTCGATTGGCTTTTCTTACTTTAAGATCTATTCTCGAGATAGATCATAGAGGGTGTTCTTGTAGCCGTGGTGGCTAGAGGTGCATGCCTGATCTTCTAAGAGATTTCAACTTGTCCATTGGACTCGCCCTAGGCTAACCCGCACGAATAGGAGTGCATTGTGACGAAGCGGTGGCTCAAAAGGCGGGCGTCTTGAGTTGCAGGAAGCCGCGATTTAAAGAAGCTTTTTATGAGATTGATCTTGGTTTATTCTTCTTTGCTTGGAACTTCAACAAGAGCTTGATCCAATCTCTCTAGATTGGTTTTACCTGTCCCTCTCTATCTCTTGCTACCTCCGGTTTTCATAGATTAGATTCGTTTCTTTTGGTGTTCTTTAGATTAGATGCATAAGATTCCCCTTTGAAGATCAAAGTTCTCGGCTTTAATAGATTGGTTCTTGCATCACACATTTGTTCCACGGATTCGATACCGGGTTCACACTTGAGGGAAGAAGGGTCCCTTGGCTACGACGGAGGACTTGTCCGCTTGCAAGTCCAAACGAAATTTGATACGCATATACACCGTCAACAGACACACATCGGAGTAGACCTGCTAATGGGGCGGGTTGTAATAGATTTTTATGGTGCGGGTTGTTTCATAGGGTGTGTTTGTATATGGGTGGAAATGAGTTTTAATATCTAATGAGTTGGGGCGGGTTGGGTTAGGCCTGCTAATGGGGGAGACATGCCCGAAACCCACCCCTCTCCATAATTAATAATTAAAGTATGTCAACCCAACCCGCCCCGCCCATTTAACTTATGTACCCACCCCACCCCGCGCCCATTATGTGCGGGTGTAAATGGGTTGTAGTTATTTACTCTTATTGCTTGTAGCACCTACATTAAGAGTCGGACTCTAAAATTAAAATCTCACGTTCACACCTTGAAATTTTAGATAAATTGGCTAAAATTTATGCAAATGACTCAATTTGATGGTCCGCTACTCTGTGCAAAGTGGTGGAGCTGGACTTATACATGGGCCTCGTGTTAAGAACCGGACCCTAAAACTAAAACATCACGTTCACACCTTAAAATTTTAGAGAAATTGGTTGAAATTTGTGCAGATGACTCAATTTGATGGCCCGCTACTCTGTGCAAAGTGGTGGGGCTGGACTTATACGTGGGCCCCGCGTCAAGAACCGGACCCTAAAACTAAAACCTTGTGTTCATGCCTTAAAATTTTAGAGAAATTGGCTGAAATTTATGCAGATGACTCAATTTGATGCCCCCCTACTCTGTTCAAAGTGGTGGGGCTGGACTTATACGTAGGCCCCGCGTCAAGAACAGGACCCTAAAACTAAAACCTTGTGTTCACACCTTAAAATTTTAGAGATGACTCAATTTGACGGCTCGCTACTCCATGCAAAGTGGTGGGGCTGGACTTATACGTGGGCCCCAAGGCCAAGAACCCCCTAAAACTAAAACCTCGTGTTCACACCTTAAAATTTTAGAGAAATTGGCTGAAATTTATGCAGATGACTCAATTTGATAGTCTGCTACTATGTGCAAAGTGGTGCGTCTGAACTTATATGTGGGCCTCATGTCAAGAGCCGGACCTTAAAAACTCACTTCCAACCCACCCCAATCCGCATTTGTCTTATACCCAACCCGCCCCAACCCATGAGATATTAAAACCCATTTCCACCCATACAAACACACCTCATGAACAACCCGCACCATAAAATCCTGAAAAATGATAAGCAAGTATTCCATATAACCCATAAAATAGATTTAAAGTCACGTGAAACCACTACTTTTAACTAACTTTCTATATTGGTGAAGCCGTTTGTGGAGAAGTTCTCTCAAACAATATCAGTTGGTATGCATTTCTCAAACCCTTCCCCCCACCCCCCACCCCCAATCAGCAGCAGAGCCAGCGTTGTGTGTGCGTGTGGTGTGGTGTGGTGGTGGGGTATGGGTGGGGTAGGGATGAAAGTGGTGTGGATAATTTCCGCATCCGATCCAATCTGAATCCGAAGTATGCAAATATGGAGAAGAGTTTTTGATATCCATGCGGATGTAGATAATCCGAATCCGATTGTGTGCGGATGCGGATTAAGATATGGTGTTAGCGATATCCTGCAGATAATCCAAGGCCTATAATAGGATATCCGACTACTATGACAGCCCAATACGACCCGTATACTATGACCTTTTACCTATACACAATTTTTAGCCCACAAAATTTTAACCATATATATATAGTGTGTGCAAGTGCATCAATTGCAGTCCTGCGCAGAACATCATTGGCTTTGCTTTTAAAAAAATATTGATCACCATTTGAAGTTGAATATATTAACCCGCGTTCGCTCCGACACCGATTTGACTCCGTATCATATCCGACATCCTAAAAAATCTGTATCTATAACCGCATCCGTGTAATATCCTCTCCGCTCCACATCTAACAAAAAGAATATGGATGTAGATGAGGTAAAAGTACTATCCAATCCGAGCCGATTCGCTTTCATCCCTAGAGTGGGGGCTCTACCCCCACCCCCACCCTGGTTCCCATAGTAGGCTCGCAAGTCTTTTCTACAATTTTTGAGGAGAAAAAGAGAGAAAAGAGAAGAAAGAAAAGGAAGAAGAGCTTTCCTTGGTGTCCTTCAGCATCGGACGCTCGTACGAGCGTCCTATGCTAAAGGGTGCCACGCGTTGTCCATCGGAGGTCCAGCGTTTGCGGAGTCCTGTGTGGAATTTTTTTCCTCCCGATGAAGTAAAGTAGTACATCCAAAAGTCCTTGATGACTGACATCTGCCTAACGATCCGATAATAATTGTTTAAGCATCAAGTGTAGTGCATCCTTGTCTCGAGCCGCAATGCACGGATGCCTTATCAGGCGATCGCGCGCCCAGGGCGAACATAGGGTGGGACCCATTCTATCTACTACTTCTTCATCCTTTCTTCTTTCTTCTCCACCACTCCTTTTCCCTTTCTTCTTTCTACCGTTCTCATGACCGCACCGACACCGCCCCCGCGGCCTCCTCCACCACCCGCGGTCGGCGGCGGCCTCACCGTCGTGCCACTCCGCCCGCCTCCCACCCCCGCCGGATGACCCCGTCCTTCCTAAATCCTCCATTTCCTTGCCCGCCGCCACCACAGCCCAGGCCGGCGGCGCTCACCGCCCGGCCCTCCGCCCGCGCCCGCAACCAGCGCCCACGTCGCCGACGCCCGCCGCCGTGTTGTCCGCCCGCCGCCGTCCGCCGCTTGCCCGCCGCCGCCCCGGCCGCCATCCTCCACCACCGCAGCGAGCGGCGCCACCGCCGCCCGCCTTTCCGCCCACGAACCAACCCCACCGCCGGTCCGGCTGCCTCCCCGGCCATCCATCTAGGTCCGGTGCCCATGGAAGCTTCCCCAACCCCGAACCCTAACCCAAACCCTAAGGCCGCCGGCCTCCTCCGACGCCCGTGGCCGCCGGCGACCCACCGGCGTCCGCTCTGCCCACCAACCACCGAATCCCCTGCTCTTCTCCATCCTCCAACTCCCGTTGAAGACAGCAGTTCAAGGTTGAAGACGAGTGGGTGCTGAATATGTGGAGGAGAGGGGGCCACGTATCCGTTCTTTGGTATTGGTCAGCAGCGCACATTCGTCAAATAAGAATTTTGCGCAACGCATGGCGCTTGGTTCGCGCGCAGTGCTTGTTTCACAAGTCGAACCCCCCAAGTGTGGTTTGAGATGCAAACAAAGAAAGGATTCTATGCTCAGCGCAGTCGCGCCACACTTGCCGACAATAATTTCAGCTCTATGAGTATAAAATAATCTTGATTTTTTTTACTTCATCAAGTCAACTCTTCTGCCTCTCCATTTGGATAGCGCTGACTTTTGGTAACAAATGGCCTTGCATTGGTATACGTGCTGCATCTGCATGATCACAATGAGGTGCCTTAAGCTTGAGGTCTCTCCCTGCACACTTGGTACAAACTTTTGAGTAACCCGAGTACTTTTGTTTAGGTAGGCAACTGTTTTTTTTTTTTTTTGAAGAAGAAGAAGAAGAAAATTGACTCATGAGTCATGAGAATATAATCATTTTTTTCGTTTAACCGTGTTCAGTTGGAAACCAATTTGTGATTGCAATGCCGAAGAAAAAGATGGAAGCTTTTTGGCAAATTGCAACAGAAGCATTACCGTGTAGTTCATGTGTTTTGACACAATGTAATGCTAGCCACCTAATTAAAGAATTGTATTAATCTAGCATCATAATTACAGTGCATAAGCTAACTAACATCACAGTGCTGTGGTGATAAAAATATTTCTGTTTAACCAAAAATCAATCAGCAGCCACACTATCATGTTGTCCCTTGGGGAGAACACAGACTGATCACCTTGCTTCATCTTCAGCTGACAAGAGTGCCTGCAAAACAGAGCTCATGTTGGGCCGCTTGCTCCTATCTTCCTCCAGGCATGAAACGGCGATCTTAAGCATCGCCTTCGCCTGCATTGGATTGAATTCACCATTCAATCGACTGTCGATAAGATCCTTCACCCATCTTTCCTGAACACCCGTTTCCATCTCGTCATGGATTGCCTTAACAACCATCCTAGTATCCATGTCAGAAAACATAACCCCATTAATCACCCATTCTGAAATCCTAACCCCCTTCACTAGCTCAAGTAGCACCACCCCATAGCTGTACACATCAACCCTTTCTGTGATGGGTAAGCTAGACACCCACTCTGGGGCCATGTACCCTCTGGTTCCCCTAATCCGAGACAGATTCGCATCAGACCCATCTCGGTTTAGTAGCTTCGCCAATCCGAAATCGGTTATCTTAGGCTCCAAATCCTTGTCCAGGAGTATGTTTTCAGGCTTCATGTCACAGTGGATGATCCATTCCAAGCACTCACTATGAAGGTAGGCCAGTCCTTTGGCGACGCCTAATGCGATCTGAAAACGTTGATTCCATCCAAGAACAGCCTCAGATGGCTCCCTGTCGAACAGCATCTTCGCAAGTGACCCATTTTCGATGTGTTCAGAGACCAGAATCCTGTGTTTCCCTTCAGAGCAGCAACCCCACATCCTGACCAGGTTCATGTGGTAGATCCTTCCTATCACGCTAAGCTCGGACTGGAACTCCTGCTCACTCTGGCTCACGTTCCTGAGCACCTTGACGGCCACTACCCTGCCATCCTCAAGGATCCCTTTGTAGACGACGCCGGAGCCGCCGCTGCCGATCACGTCAGTGAAGTTGCGGGTGGCTCGCTTGATCTCTGAGTAGGTGTACCTCTGGAAGTTGTTGGCGATCAGCTTGTAACCTTCCTCGATCGCCCACACCCTTGATGGCCTGAAGAGCCCCCTGCTAGAGAAGAGCCAGCAGCCGAAGCCGATGACGACCGCCTCCACGACGAGCAACGCCGATAGGAATCCGTACAAGTACGGCCACACTGCCTTCCCCACGTCTCTCACGCCATTATGGGTGGAGAGATTGAGGAGAACCTCCGCGCCGCCATTGGCGACGTCGCACCTGGGGATGTCTTCGTCGATGGCGAGGCTGCCGCCGTGCTCCCGCCATTGACGCACGTGGAACTCCGGCACGTCGAACTCGGCCGGGACCCTGAGGTACACGGTCCCCGGCAAACCCGGGAACGTCCTTCCGTTGAAGAGAACGCTCTTGAGGTAGCACTCCATGTTCTCCTTGTGCTGGAACGCGACGCACGCGCAGGTGGCGAGGCACCTCTGCGCGCACGCGTGGAACGGGACGATCTCGCCGTCGTTGAGGTCGTAGCCCCAGAAGTCGGTGTGCGGCAGCGCCACCAGCTTCGTCGGCCGCGAGCAGTCGCGGCGGAACACCGGCAGGCAACCCTTGGTCCAGTCGCCGGCGTCGGCGCGCTCGTGGCCTGGCGCGCAGACGCACGCCGGCGCCGGCGCGTAGAGGCACACGGAGTTGGCGCCGCAGACGCCGTGGATGATGCAGGGGTTGCCGAACGCCATCCACGCCACCGTCCACGCCCCCGTGCCCGCGTCGAGGCTGTAGAGCCTGAGGTCGCCGTCGGAGTCCAGAGTGAGGCGCCTCCTGACGCCGGCGCCGAGGTCGGCGGCGACGAAGCCGGCGGCGTCGCTGGAGAGGAACTGGCCGAGCGCGTCGAGCGCGGCCTCGCGGGTGAAGTTGTAGATCTTGCGCTTGTTGGCGACGTAGTTGTTGTAGGGGTTGGGCCAGTAGATGCTGGAGAAGTTGTGGTTGTCGTAGAAGAGGGAGAGCATGGCGTAGTCGCTGAACCCCAGGCTGTAGTACCCGACGGCGAGCAGCCTGCCCCGGCCGCCGCGCGACACCAAGTGCCTCGCCGCCGTGAACCGCTGCGCGGGCAGCAGCGTGTCCGTGGGGCTGTCGAAGCTCTGCCACAGCGCGCGGCCGTCGCCGTCCTCGATCACGAGGTTGCCCGTGTCGTGGAGCCGGGCGCGCGACGCCGCCGCCGCCTGGGCGGTGGAGTTCCAGACCACCGCGCCGTCGTAGTCCGTGAGGACGAGCGCGCCGCCACGACGGTCGAGGGCGAGGCGGGCGCCCCGGCTGTGCACGGGGCGCCCGGGCGCGGCGGTCCAGACCACGGTGCGGTCCGCGGCGCGCGCGAACCAGACGGAGACGGTGAAGACGGTGGGGGACAGGTTGTAGAACCCGCAGGCGAACGTGCCGTCCGGGGAGACCAAGAAGTCGGTGGCGTGGTCCTCGACGGCGATGGAGTCGCCTCGGGTGAGGCTGCTGCGAGCCTCCCCGGCGATCGGCAGCGGGAGGAGCAAGCCGGCAGTGATCAGCAGCAGCAGTGCAGACGACGCGACGGCGGCGTGGGCGGAGCTCATTGCTCATTGATTGGGGCGTTGAATTCTTGTGACAGGATGGTAGCATATGATCAATCGATGTCACGTAGCTTTGCTTATCTGATGAAGGTCAAGTCAAAGGTTTAGTACGTTGTTGCGTGGCACTCTGAGATTAGAAGGGAATTCTTTACAGGTAAGCATTGCAGTAAACTATAGCTGATGGTGGTGTTGGTTTCGATCAGCAGCTGGCGATTTATAGTTGTGTATGCATGGCGAGGTGGGAAGGCACGTGGTTGGCTCAGTGCATCTGATGACTCGACAGTTTAACGGAAATTTGCGCATTGCTTTTTGTCTTGACTCAGTTTCCTGCCCCCCCGTTCGGTTCCCTGAGAACGATGAGCCGGATTTGCTCGTCTAATTTAGGATCCGTACGACTTCTCCGGGCACATCAAGTTTACGGGCGACCGTAGGGAGCCCTCCCTACGGTCGATTTCCGACCGCTGACCCCTCCCCACGTGCGCGCACAGTGGCCCGCGTTCTCAAGAGCACACAGGCAAACACCGAACAGAAAAGGAAAAAACACCGGAGAAATTGTCCGAAAAAAGTTTTTACAAAGAGATCTAGCAAAAAGTTAGAGAACAAAAATTTGAAAGGAAAATTTTGAAAGAAAAAAATTTGGGGAAAAACTTTTTAAAAATTTGTGACAAAAAAATGTTGTTAAAATTTTTGAAACAAGAATTTATCAAACAAAATCTAGAACAAAAATTTTAAAAGTTTCAAGCAAAACTTACGGAAAACAAAAAGGGTGAAGAAAATAGTTTTAATGAAAAATTAGAGATAAAAAGTTTTAAAAAACTTTTGTAAGAAGAAAAATAAGAAAAAAAATTGAAACAAAACTTTACGAAAAAATTTTTGAAAAAAAACTTTTGGGAAAAATTTATGCAACAAAATTTTTGAAAAAAAAGAAGACTCCACTACTCCCTGGATCGCCGGCGCGGACTCCTCAATCCGGCTGCTCCGACCCGCCTCGGGCGGATCGATCCGCTGGTCGCCAGCGGGCGGGCCGACGGGCCTTCCCCTGCCCGCCGTGGCTGGAGCTCGCTGGGGTCCGCCTCGACCCAGCTCCACCGCGGGGGCACTCGTCCAGTCGCTGCTGCCCGCGTATCCCGGTGGGGGCGGCCGCCACCGCCTCGATTTCAGCCGGTGGAGAGCCGCTGCTGAAGGAGCTGAGTAAGAGAGGAAAGAGAAGGGGGGCACGTGTGCGGTGATAGGTGAAGGAAAGAAAAATATGGATGACTGCTGGACCCACTCCATGTGCTGCTAGCTGCTGGGAGTGAATGGACCGTGTGGATAGAAAATCACGGTCGCCTGCGAACTCAACATTGCGGACTTCTCCTCCTATTTTGGCCTCTTCTGTAATACTTTCTTCTCGTAACAAATTTATCGCATAAATCAACATGTAGTATTTTTCTCTCATATCAAATCCACCTAATCCCTTTGATCAGCTGAAATGATTCCTGAATTGAATGGATTCCGAGCTAATCGAACAGGATCGAAACCTCCGCCTGCCGAACGAGCTCTAACTTGGTATCGCGTGGTAACAGTTTTGTTTTAGAGGTACCAACAGGACAAGCTGTGAACTAACATTCCTTCTGAAATAACATTGTATAGCATGAATTAAAAAATTAGCTGCTCGAGCACAGGCTATAAAATTACCTTTACAGTGATCTATCACACAAATGGCTAGCTAGTGCTCCCCGAGCACAGGCTCGCTTGGAGCCGCTAGCTAGTCGGCAAAGATAGTAGTAGCATTTTATTTTTGGGCTCTTTTACGGTAGCATTTTGTTCATGCGTTTGATCTTGTTCAATCGATGTCATCTTGCTATAGCTTTTATCTGAACAAGGTCAGGACAATGTCAACATTTTTTTTTGACAACAAACATTCCATTGTTAATTAACAGCAAGAAGTTGTTTGAACCATTACAGAACTAATGGTTACAAATTGGAGTGCACATAAGAGAGGGCACCCATGAATATGGCTACAATTAGTACATAAGGATGGTTGAGCAACATGGTGAAACTGAAGATGATGAAAAGCTCTTGTTGCTAGTGAATGCGTCATGTGGTTTCGATTTCTTGAAATCTTGAGAACCTTGTAGGAATCCTGTAAGGAGGCAACAATTGATTGGGTATAAGGTTTAATTCTCCAATCAGGATGATCAGAGGGGTGTTCTCCATTGATGTAGTTGACTAGCAGCTGATTATCAATGAAGAAGTTGATGTTGTAAAGACCCAATTGCCTGCACAAAGATATGGCCAAAGCAAGTGTTGCTGATTCGGCCATGATCACAAATGTTGTTTCCTGCATAGAAGCTGTGATGAAAATACTAAAAGGAGGATTTATGTCAGGATTAACAATGAAAATCCCCAGCCCAGCAGGTCTGGGTGTCCTCCAGGAATGTCTGGAGAAAGTGCAGCATCAATATAACATCTGAAACCCTGCAATTGAGTAGGGGAATGAACCAAGAACTGGTCTGTCCCTGTTGGGTTGATTGATGTGGAATTGGGGTTGCTGTGTTGAGTGAGCACCCTGGTGTCCTCCCCCCAAGCTGCAAGATTAGTTTGGAAACAGGCTTCTGCCGCCTGATGTACCTGCAGAGGGGACCAAGACTTCCTTTGGAAGTGTTGATCATTTCTAGCTTTCCAAATGTACCAAAGGAGTAAAAGAGTTTTAGTTAAAACATGCTCAGTAGGATTAGGAGGAAACAAGTGATGGATAATGTGATGTATACCATCTAAGTCAGGGTTGATTAAATAGGGAGAAACAGGAGTATTAGAAGAGGCCCAAACTTGTTGAGGTAGAGCACACAAAAAGAAAAGGTGTGCATCATTTTCAATGGCACCACAATAGGTGTAATGTTTATCAATGTGGGAGGAAAACCTCCCCACTCTTTCAGCAGTGGCAAGTGCCAAACGAATAAGGCACCAAGTAAAAGTTTTTAAAAGAGGAGGGATAGTTTTACTTTTCCAAATTTCCTGGAGAATGATGTCAGCCTGTGGGGAGATGCTTCTGGACCAGAAGTTGGCAGGACATGTTGCTGTTGTTGCTGTAAATGTGAGTAGATGACTTTGGAAGTACATTTACCATTGGTTGCTGGAGCCCATCTTAGCACATCGCTCATTTGTGGAGGATACAACAGGTATGGCTGTGACAATGTCAACGTTGTTGTGTTCCAAACAGATCATCAGAAAAAAAAAACTATTTACAGGTAAGGATTGCAGTAAACTATTGCTATGTCTATATTCTTAGTTCTGATCTGACCGGAGATCATGGCATATTGTATACACGCACCACGAGGACCAACACATGTCTTGGCACGTACCTGATTGGTTTACTGCTTTTGCTATATCTCATATTCTTATGTCTGAAACACTGAAGCTGACAGTTTTTTTAACAAAAATTCGAAAGTGCCGTGACTTTGTTTTTCCACAGGGAAAAAATAATGGCTTAGCTTTCGGGTCCGCCTACCACTTGTCGGGCTGTAATTTGTCGACAACGCGGCTGTGAAGTCCACGAGGGAAGAAGATGATGATTGTTAACTCGAACTGGTTGAGGAGAAAAGAGAAGAAAACTTCACACTGCCTATGTACTCCTTCCGTCCCAAAATGATAGTCGTCGTTGGTATTCGTGCCACAAGTTTGACCGAATTGGTAGAGAATACGTGCACATTTATATCTCTAAATAATTTTGTTAAAAAACTAGATTTGAATATCTATCTAATGATATTAATTTTGTATCATCATAAATATTAATATATATATTTTTATATATTTAATCAAAATTGTTGCTCAAGAAGCGAAAATGACAATCATTTCGGGGCGGAGGGAGTAGCTAATAACAACACTGGTAGAAAAATGAGAATTAGTTATTCAGTTTTTTCAACCGGGGCTAATTATTGGGGACTAAAAGTCTCTTTGTATTTTCAATTTAGATTACTCTGCAGTTCCACGGAGCACATTTAAAAAGTAGATTATTTTTGCTCAAGATTGGTAAAGCGATGATGAAGAAATGATAGTACCACACTAAATTATATTTTATTTCGGCAGCCTAGGAATTTATGATTTACACACTGTTATTTATTCCCTTGTTTCAAAAAAATATTTAGGAATCTTACGACATATTAATAAGAGGTCAAATGACCTTCTTCGCCCTTATCTATTAGCTACTAATTTATGGGAAGCATGCACACGCCGACAGGCACATACCAAATAGGAAAAATAAAAAAGGATAATTTTTAACCTCGCAAATGACTTATTTTATTGGGGGTGGATTGATGGAGTAAGAATATAGCCCTTCTCACAAATGACTTCTCAAAAGCTAATAATCACAGAAGGTACATGGCAATAAAATTTTACACAACAGATACATTAATTCCAAGCTCCTTTCTTTGGATTAATGGAAAATAGGGGCCCATTTTTCTGGTCTAGCCTTATGAAGGTAAAATGGGAATTTACCCTTTTTGGACGATTCATAATTAAGATGGATCACAAATTAGATATAAATCATTGGTCGGGGAATACAACCCTTTCATAACTTATTGCACAACATATAAAGACAAGAATAGGTCAATGTAGCATAAGTCCTTATCACCTCACCTCCTAATCTCTCTTAGGGCAGAGATCTTATGGGTGCAAACCATTTGTTTTACGGAATGATTTACTTCCACGCTTGCTATATATTATGAGCTTGGAGCAAGACGAGTTTATTCAAAACTTACAACTAAGGGAACAGTTCTCAATAAAAGTTATCTAGAAAATCTGTGACGGTCTGACGGAGCAAGGATTGATGAGTTGGGTGGGCTCATTCCCCTTCCCCTTCCTCTAGCCCCCCTTCTTCCTCTCCTTCATTTTTTTCCTATCTTCTTCCTTCTTCTTCCCTCTTCTTTTCAATGGAGCGCACGCCGGTAGGAGGGGCTCGAGCCCACCCCGCCCCACCGGTTGCCTCCGTCCCTGTAGAAAATGATGATCCGCCCACATCAAGGTCCTAAACATTAACAGACCGAGGAAAGTTTGGTAGATTTATGCTGATTTGTATGATGAATTTATTCTGAGAGAAAAGTATAGTGTGCTGATTTGTACGACGGATTTGTTCTGAGAGAAAAATACTATGCAAGAAGCACAAAGAAGCGGACGAGCTCATAGCTCGGTTGGTAGCGCTGGCGGTGGCCAGGCTGCCCGCCCACGGTTCGATTCGGTCACAGGCGACCGTGGGTGCCGCACCGGGGTTTTCCCCAGAGGGGACTGTAGGCGTGGTGTGTACATAGGATGCGTGTGTGGTGTGTGTGCCTCAGTAGGCGCGTTCCGAGATTTCTCGGGCAGCCTCATTCGCATGTGAGCGTGCGGTCCATGCGAGTGCCCACCCGAGTTCTTACATGACGGGCCAGTGCTCCTGTCAATATTCAAAAAAAAAAGCACAAAGAAAGGAAGCCGGGCAGAGCCTAAAAGCCCCTAGGAAGATCAAATATTCCAGTGGTATCTTTGTATAGGGGACCAGGTTGTAGTATCTAAAAAATTATTAGCTACTCAGCTAAGAGGAATTGTTATGGTAGCAAAAAAGTTGATGATTTTGTGGAATCTTTTTTTTATTTTTCTCAAGCAGTGTGGTCTATCATATACATGCTCCTTTAAGCATCCAGCCTACAGATTGCTTCTCACTAGAATGTATGTCAAATTATGCAGGCCTGATCTTTTTTTTTTGACGGTCAACGCAGGGGGGGGGAGCATCCCCACCTGAATGCATTGATATAAAAGGATCGGACTGGAGCCCGTCCATCCAGCGGCGGAGGCAGCGGTGGGGCGTGGGGGGCTGGAGCCCCTGGCGCCCCCAAGCCCCCAGGCCCCCTAGGCCGGAGGTGGAAGAAGAAGAGGGATGGGGGAGGAAGAAGACGCAGCAGAGCCCCCCGAGGCTCCGGCCCTGGCTTCTTACAAAGTTTTTGGCAGACCACATATTACAATAGCATGCCCCAAAACACAATGGGTTTGAAACAAAGAAGAGGCGATAAAGCACCAAGAGCTAAGGAAAACAACAGAGGCCGAAAGATTAACCTAATCTTGAGCAAGTTGAAGACAACCACCAATGGTCAACAAAACCTCACTACCAAACATCATGCTTGCCTTCACCACAACGACCATTGTGCTGTCACCCACTCCTCGTAGCTACGCCGTCTTGTTGTCACCCTCCACCTTCCAACAAGGGGAGGAATCCTTGAAGGACGAGAGGACCGCCCAACAGGATGGGGACTAAGAGTGAGGGAAGCACACTAATCACTGCGAGTCAAGGAACGTCGACCTCCCTTGAAGCTGACGAAGACACCTTGAGCACATCCGGTCTCCACGAACCACCATCCTACGCCTGTTGTGGGGAGGAATCCACATCGGAGGGATGGTCAGTAACCATGGGCGCACACGACATTTGATTTGATGGCTATGTCAACAAGGAGTCCGATGACGAAGCAGAGGAGCCACCAATGAGCGCCCGCCAAACCACAATGGAAATCTAACACCAAGCCAATACCAGAGGCCGAATCCGTTAATGAGCCCATGAGAGGAGAGCAGTCACAGAACACTCACAGTGCCCGTAGAGGTCTCCAAAACGATGCCTCCAATGAGGTCACGACATCAAGGACGCCGCCATCGCTCGTCCGTCGAGCCGGACTAGGTTTTCACCCGGAGAAGACCATGGTGGAGGGGTGGAACATGACAACACCTCCAAGGAGGAGAACGACGTCTACAGGCGTCGCCGTCATCGGCACCGGCAAGAAGTCGGGCAAGGCTTTCGCCCGAAACAGCCCCCCCACACCACTACCTGCACGGACAGGAATGTTCGCCCAAGACGCATCGACACCGGCCCGGAATGGAGAGGCGGGAGGTGTAAAATGGATGCCTCCAAGGAGGGAGCGGCGTCCGTAGACGTCGCAGTCCAAGCTTTCGCCATCACCTCCGCCAAGGCACGAACATTCCGAGTGAGTCGTCGTCAGCAGCCTGACGGGGTGCTGGCACTGCAGATGTCGCATGTGCCGCCGCCACGAGGCATGTTTCCGACCAAACCGTTGCTGGGGGCTCAGCTCGACCAGTGGTGTCGCCGCCGCGGACCACATGCCCGAAGCAAGGACCAGCCGACAGTCGGCGCCGCGCTGGGGGAGCCAGGACTGCGCCGTTGCCGCTAGAGGTGGCCGCACGCCGGAGAGGCCGCCCCCAGCAAGGTCCGGCCAGGGGAGAACCGGATCCAGCCTCAAGGACGCCGGATCCGACCTCCACTGAGTGCCGGTCAGAGACCTCCGTACGCCGCGCGGGAGCGGCGTTGACCGGCGAGCTCCGGCCATGGAGACACCGGATCCACCGTTGGGGACGCCGGATCCACGCTCGGGGACGCCGAAACCCGCTGCCGGCGGCCGCGCCATGGCTGCCCTCGAGAACGGAAGCTGTCGCAGAACTTGGGGAAGAGCCGAAGAGGATGCAGATGGGAAGAAAACCGAGCTGAAGAGCCCCGCCGCCGCTGTCCCAGCAGGGGGGCGGACTTTCCGCTGCCTGCTCTAGCGGCGGCGAGGGCGAGAAGCGAGGGCGGAGGGGTTTCGGGCGGCGGCTCGTGGCCTTCAATCCTTCAGTGGTCTATTTGGCTGGATTCGAACGGCCGAAAGCAAATACATCCGATCAGGCCTGATCTTATCGGCATTGTATACTGTATATGCACGACAGTGTTTTAATGTTGATGCACCATGTTTTATTGTAATGAAGTTCTAGCTGAGTTCACTAATTTCTAAAAACATTTATTTTCTTTTTTTTTAGAATTACACAGTAAAACGCAGATGCTCACAACACGCACGCACACTCACCCTTATGAATACACGTACGCAACCCTACCCCTATGAGCACCTCCGAAGGACTGACCACCGGCAGATCTGGAGATTCCCGAAGTCATCAATGGCGCCTCGTCGTCGACGGGAACGTCGCTTACCACTTAACGCATAACGCCGGTAAATCCTGGAAAATCCAGGAAAAGGTGCGAGCACCAGGATTTGAATCTTGGTGGGTAACGTCCCACTGGACCGTCTTACCATTGGACTACAAGCTCAATCGCAACATTTATTTTCTACAGAGAAAAATTACGTATGCATAAAACGGTTGTGAAAAAAGTGGAATCAGAACAATATTTTTCAAAGGGTGGAGAGGAGTTGGAATCTATAAAGGCGCCCCTGAGAATCTTTTTCTTCGTTTAAGTCTCCTTCCACACAATGCATGCGGGTTGGCTAAGATTCTACGATTTGTTGGATGAAATAATTAAACAGCTTGAAATGGTATCGTACCAAGTTCAAAGATGCCTTGAACCTTTAGAAGAGCACATGTGCTTGTGTTTTGGTGATGAGCATCTTATCTTATTTTTGCACCATATCGATGGTCTTATGAATTATTTACATGCTGTTTATGTTCTTTGTAAGTATTACTTTTCTAAATATATATTTACTCGTAATAAGATTTTCATAAACATGACAAAACATATATTTTAATGATAATTGTATTCTTTTATGCAAATGTTTATGGTGGTATGTAGTGTTGGTCACCAGCAAGAACGTTGATATTGCATTCCTACTTAGAATGAAACTGCAGCCGCTTAGTCGCTAATCGTTATTTCAATATAGTATGTAGATAAGAATACGAACATTAGATAGTAGAAATTAGTAAGAAAAGACTCGAAGCTTGTAGCGGATTCGCTTTTTGCTCACTTTTTACGACTACTACCGCACATTGGGTCGATCTAAAGCAAAAGCCATGCAGCATGATAACTTAATAAACAAATTAAAGCTCGGAATCGTTCACCTTCTCGGCGAAGTCAGATATTACGTGAAACTTTGGCGAGCATATATTCTCCACTAACCAAAGGATGTGACAGGCCTCGTTTCCACGGGCCTATAAAACCATGACCCAGCTCATCTGCAGTTTCCAGGCAATCCGCGGTCGATTTTCTCATACCGTGAGCAAGGAGATCTAGCTATAGCTAGGTGGTAGCACGTTTCCCCTTTTAATTTGTATCAAATTTCTTCAATGTTCCTGCCTTTTATCTTCTTGTATTTTGATCCATGTTTTTTATCTGTTAAGTATATATTAAATACCGTATAATGTAACAGCCTCGCTCCCGGCCTTCCCAGTGTAAGCAAAAAAGATGACCGTGGTGGACGTTCCCGATGGGGATGAACTCAGAGAAATTATGAAAAAAAATCAGAACAAGTTGGTGCGTGTCTCTTCTCTCAGATCTGATGGTAAACATATTATTATTATTATTCTTTTTTTAAGAGGGCTACGGGAGGTAAGAATAAGCAGCCGCCTTAGCTTTTCATTGATACGCAAGGGTTTATGATCGAGGGAGTGGGGAGTATACATATAAGTATGTTGCTATCTTGCAGAATAAATCACTCCACTACTCCTGATGTAACACTGATTTAATTTAGACTATCTATGTATTTAGAGGGAGAGGTCAATGAAAGACCAGCGTTCCGTACGTAGAGTCATGCATTAAACCAAGAAAATACTACTACGTGTGATGAAGCTCTGGATTAATTTCTGTGCCTCTCATGGCTTCTTAGCTGGTGTTGGAGTTCACGGCGTCGTGGTCAGAGCCGTGCAAGTACATGAAGAAGAAGGTGCTTGATGGAAGCGACGGGCTTGCATCCACGTTCCAAGCGGATGATGTTGGCTTTTACGCGCTCGACATCGCCGTCTTCAAGGTATGTATGCGCGCGCTCTGAGTTGGTTTGTATATATGTACTCTATCGAACCTGCCGAGCTCCCAACTAATTAAGGAGTTTTGGTCCAATATATCCACTCGTGGTCGTGGATGTAGAAATCAAATTTTCATCTTTTATTTAAAAAAATTAATTAAGGAGCCAGCTAGTAAATTGATCAACCCAGCCAGGTTGATGCAATAGATGAAACTGTTTTGGATGCAGCAATTTGCACAGTGCATGAGAGTGGAGGCCCTGCCGACGTTTCTGCTACTCAAGGGCTACAAGGTGATGGCCCGCGTCGTAGGCGTTGACAAGGAAGAGCTCAAGAACAGCATCAAAGAAAACAAAGACAAACAAGCTGATGGGTCCGACCTGCAAAAGGTGAATCCCGACGAAGATATCGATAAGCCCCCGAAGACGCTTTGGGCATGGTTAAAATCATTATTTTAGAAGATCTTCTACGCAGACACGTCGATAAATCTTGTGTAAATTTTCCTGCAAAGAAAGTATGGTTAATTTCTGTGTGCCAGCATAGGTGCCGCCACCGCCACCCCGTCCGATCTACACTACGCACCCCTTAAAAGATGTAACAAAAGATGCATGCTTCGCTTCACGTTCATGATTTTGACGATTGAGTGACAACATAATCATTGTGATAAATAATTCGTTAAATGTGTATCTTGTAGATTTTATCACTACTACAAAAATAACTAGAACTTCATATCACAACCGAGTTAAGCGGATATCACCACCAGTTTGCATACGAGGCTACGGCTTTTAGAATCGGCGGTAATCCTACCCCGATACTATGTATCGCTTCAGCGACAGAATGGCCTTCTGTCGCTAAGGCCGTGGGGGCCGCGTGGGGGCCGGTGCTTTCTTTTTTTCTTTCTTTCTTTTTTCCTTTTCTATGTTTCTTTCTTTTTATTATTCTTTTCTTTTCTTTTTCTTTTTCTTTTTCCTTTTTCCTTTTTATTTTTTATTCATATTTTTATGGAATGCTTTTTCTGTTTTTCTTTTTCTTTTTTATTTTTTCTTCTTGTTTTTCTTTTTTATTTATATTTCCTTTCTAATATTATTTTTTCTGTTTCATTTTTTATTTCTTTCTTTTTATTCTTCTTTGTTTTTATTCTATTTCTCATTTCACTTTTATTTCTCTTTTCATTTATTTATTTATTTATTTTACTTTCTACTTTATTTTTTGTTTCTGTTTCCATTTTTATATTCTTTCCTTTTTAATATTTTTATTGTTCGAGATGAGATGTAAATTTGTTCTCGCTATAATAATAAGTTGTTCTGGCTATAAATATCTTGTTCAGGCTATAATAACAACTTGTTCTGACCCTTGTTCTGATTTGTTTAGACACTACATTTGTTTTTGTTCGAGATGACACACAAAATTATTCCTACTATAATAGGATTTTGTTCTAACAATTGTTCTCATTTTTTCTGACACTTTTTTTGTTTTGTTCGAGATGACATACAAACTTGTTCTGACTATAATAATAAGTTGTTCTGGCTATAGTAATATCTTGTTCTGGCTATAGTAAAATCTTATTCTGTCTATAATAATAACAGGTTCTGACCCTTGTTCTCATTTGTTCTGACCCCACATTTGTTGTTCGGGATGACATATAAACTTGTTCTGACAGTTATTTTCGTTTGTTCTGTCACTTCATTCGTTTTGTTCTAGTGATAACAGAATATATAACCTTAATTAAAAAATACAAATAAAAAAGTTTGTCAAAATATAGTCAAGTGAGATCTTGTTTCGAAGTTTTTATTGTCAGAAATCCAATGGGGCAATCAAAATTTAATTTTGGTGCTCAGTTTATGATTTATAGATTTTTTTTAGTTTCAATCAATGTTGCATGTGGCTGATGTCATCAATTTTGTTTTCTTTTGCATGCATGCACTCCAACCTCCTGATGCTACTGCGGCATGCAAAGCCTTTAGCGACAAGATGTTTTTTGTCACTGAAGTGATAGCTAGAAGCTCCCGTAATACTATGCAGCCTGTTGACTCTTTTTCCTGTCGAATACACGAGTGCGCTGGATCGTGCGGTAGTCGAATCCGCACCTCGTCGAGATCCCCGGTACGGGCCGGTCTAACCACCTATAGGGGGCGGTCTGATCGCCTTGGTCAGGGGTGTCGCCGAAAACCTAAGATCGTTGCCCCGGGAGGGACCCCGTCAGGGACAACGCGCCTAGGGTTGTTCTAAGATCGGCATGCTACTTAGAACGCTCTAAATCGCCGTAGAGACGAAGAAGGAAGCAAAGGGGTTGGAAAAGTAGGGTTTGAAGATAAAAAGTAAGATAATTGTTGTTCGATTGGGTGATAGTCCTCAATCGGCCACGAGCCCTTTATATTTCTAAGGTGGGGAGGTCTTGCCCCGCAAGAAAAATCCTTTCCAACTCGAATTCTATTAGGACTCCTCAATTTGGTTCGGACTTAGGGGAGGGCGGTCTAACCGCCTAGGTCACGCGGTTAGACCGCCTGGCACTTTTGTCGGACCGGCTATAGGGCACCCGGTCAGACCGCATGGTGAACCCGGTGAGGACCGGAGCGTCTGAGGACCGGTGGATGGTCGCTCCTTGGTGTGATGAGTGATTGGCAACGTGGTGTGGACTGACTCTTGGCTGAGTATTGCAGGTGCGGGTTGTGACTTGATTTGCGTTGGTGCGGTGAAGAGCGGCCGAAGGTCTTAGCCTGTGTGGCCTCCGAGGAGTGGAGAGACAAGTAGGCTCGGCTCGATGGACCTGGTGGCCGAATGAGATCAAGTACGGGCCACATGGTGGCAAGAAAAGCAAGACGAAGTCATGAACATGAGCCGGTGCAGGGTAGCGGCTCACAATCGAAGTCTGCACGTGGGGTTTGGTTGGTTTACTCCACAAAACCAACACCGAGCCGGGACGACCGTGGCGGCCAAGTCATGAGTGGGATTGGCGTGGAGGCTGCACCGAGTCCGCGGGGTTTGCGGCCATTCACCACAAAACCGTCGGGTTCCTTGGTTGAGCCACAAAACCAAGACCAGAGACTCGGCGGACGGAGACGGGATCCGGGCGGGTCGAGAGACTTCGAAGCAGAGGACACGCGTCGGGTCGCAAGGCTTGCGTCGAGGCTAAGCGGTGTGCGGTCGTTGGGCATCCGTCCGATGGTGCTACGACGAGAATTCCCAAAGTGCCCTTTGGGGGTGTGTATCTTACTTTCATGTAATAGGGGTAGTTTCGTCTTTCGCTCGCCTCCATATAAACTTAGAGGAGAGAGGATGGAAGCCACCTCTTGGAACCCTAGCTCATTTGCTTTCTCATTTTCCCTTCCTATTTTCCTTAGGATTTTCTATAGGACTAGCTTGAGAGCTTCATGGTGAGATCTTTAGAGAGGGATGGATGATCGGGAGGCAAGCTAGACCTTGTATGAATCTTTCTTCGCATGTATAGAAGATTCGGCGTGATTCCTCAAGGCTATTTGTTGTCTCTCCCGTTTTCCCTTTTTGGTGATTTTCGGAGTTCTTTCTTGGGATTTTCGTGAGAAGCTTTTGGAGATGTTTCTTTGCGGGATTTGTTTTGGGAATCACACATGAGGTTGGTGTGCCTCTTTTCTTGGTGATCTTGCCCCTCAAATCCCGTAAGAAGGCATTCGATTTTGGTGGTTTTCGAGTTCTTCGTGTTCTTGAGGTAGAGGCACGAGATTTGCGATTCCGGGAGTTAGAGGCCGTAATTTTGGGGGCATATCTTCCCTTTAGGGTGCTCATCATCTCCCCAAAATTTCGTCTCAAGACTCCAAGTGGTTTGGGAGATCCATTGATCGGAAGTTTGAGGTTGTTTCTCGAGTTTCTCGGCTGTGCTGATTCGCACCTGGTGGACCGTCCGCGAGGTCACCGCGGACCATCCGTGAGGTCACCGCGGACCGTCCGCGAGGTGCCTGACAGCCCGGCTGTTCTTCGTGTTCGTGCGAGTTCTTGAGTGCCCTTCATTCAATCCTTTTTGTCGGTGGATTTTTGGTGCACGAAGTTTGCGGACGGTCCGTACTAGAGTGCCGGACGGTCCGTGATGAGGCGGACGGTCCGCGAGTCCATCACGGACGGTCCGTTTTTCTCGGTGCACTACTGGAGATTCGGGTAGCAATTTCAGACGGTCCGCCCCTACCATGGACAGTCCGTGCCCTCTCATGAGACATCATCCGCCCGCACTTTCTAGATTGCCTAAGTCCCTCGTTTGTTGAGTTGTGCTTCCGTGTTGCTTTGGTCGAGACTTGTTCCTAGCGTTGGTAGGTCCATTGTGACTACGTGGCAAGCTCGTGTGGGGATCCGTGGTTGTGATTTTGGGATTGTGTCGACGTTTCTTCAGAGAAATTTTTGTCGGCTCCCATTCACTCCCCCCCTCTCTGTTCACCTAATCGGTCCTTCAATTGGTATCAGAGCCGGTTACGGATCTTCGTGATTCTAACCAGACTAAGATCCAAAGATAGCGTACCAAGAACAGGGTTCGGGTCCTCCACACTTTGATGGTAAGAACTACCAGATGTGGCAGAGAAGGATGGCCGCTTTTCTTCGCGGCAAGGGTCAGCTGCTTTGGGACGTTACGGTGAACACAGCTTATGTTCATCCGGTTAACTTCCTGGCTCCGGGTTCAAGGGACATGCATGACGCCAACAACAAGGCGGTCGATTACTTGTTTCGTGCTCTGTGTCAATCCGAATTCGATCGGGTTCAGACAGAGGACTTAGCTTGTAAGATTTGGGAGCAGTTGAAGAATGCTCACACCGGAACGCCTTCGAGTTCGAGGCTCGGTTGTTCGCGACCTCTAGAACTTCACTCATCTCCCCGGTGAGTCCATAGACACCATGTTCCAGCGGTTCACTGTGATTGTGAACAACATGAGGGCTAATGTGGCCGTGCTCCCGTACGATGATCATGACAGGGCTGTGAAGCTCTTGCACTCTCTGGATCATACCGTATAGAGTGAGAAGGTCAAGGCCATTCTTGAGTCGGAGAAATATGAGACCCTCACGGTGGACGAGCTGTTTTCCAAGCTCAAGTCGTCCGAGGTGGACCGTGGGGTGCGAGCAAGGATCGAGAACCCGACTGACCCTCATAGTCTGGCTCTCGTTTCGGTTCGGGATCGACGCTAACCCATCCTCCAGGATGTACTCTTTGTCTTCTCGTGTCCTTGCCAGATGAGGATTTTGATGTGCTGGGTGAGGATGACCTAGCATTGTTGTCGAGGAGATTCGAGGGGATGCACGAGAACCGGGTGAGCTCAAGGAGGAACTCGAGGACGTGCTTCAAGTGCGGCAAGACCAGACACTGTTTCGCTAAGTGTCCAAAGTTGAATGACTACGACAAGCACAAGTCCAAGGACAAGAGGAGGAGGTCCAAGAAGAAGGATCATGGACATCGGAGGAAGGCACGGTCTCGAGAGAAGATGAAGAAGTCGAGCGACGTCGAATCTGATTCCAAGGACACGTCATCAAGCTCGAGTGATGAAGAAGAGGGCGACAAGAGGAAGAAGAGGAACCTCAGCAAGTACCTCAACGGCCTTTGTGTGATGGGCCTAAGCTCCAAGGACGATTTCTGCAGCATGGCTCATAGCTCCAGCAGCAAGAGAAGCCAGAAGGATGCCTCGGACTCAGATTCCGAGGATGAGGTATGTGATGAGCTCTCTTCCTTGCGCAAGGAGAATGAGGAGTTGGTTGACTTGCTTGATAACCGCGATCACATGCTTAGAGAGGCCAAGAGGCTTAGGAAAGAGCTTAGGGCTTCGCTTGAAGATGCTAGGAGTAGAGTAGTGGAGCTAGAAATCCAAAACCTTGAGGCCAAGCTTGAGATAGATTCGCTTAAGGCCAATCCTGTTGTTTCTGATGAGGTTGATTGTGGTGATTGCTCTATCTTCCTAGCTGACTTGACTGCTCTTAAGAAAAAGCATGCCTCCAAGTGTGAGGAACTAGATGTGCTTAGGGTTGAATTGGTTGAGCTGCAATCTAGACCCACTTTGCTTGGTGCATGCACTTCTTGCCCTACTTTGCATGAAAAGATTGCTGAGTTTCGCTCTCGTATTGTTTCGCTTGAGGCTGATTTGAAAGTTCCTATTCCTACTTTCTGCTCTACTTGTAAATTGCATGCTATGAAGAATTTGGAACTCGGGCAATGTGTTGATCGCTTGCAGACTGAGAATGATGATTTGTGAAACTTGTTGAGTTGGTTGTCTAGTCAAGAGCCTCAACTTGGTATGATGATTGCGGCGTTTAAGCGCTTTGATGGTTAGGCGCTTGGGTCAAATAAGTTTGGAGAGTGTAGTGGTGAGAGAGAAGGGAATTTTGGGAAAACTCCAGTTCCACCACACACTACACCCAAGAAACAGTTTGCCCCCAAGCCAAACCAGACGCATAAACCAAGTGAGAAGCCAAATGAGCAAAGCAAAAAGCCTGAGAAGAAACCACAACCGACACCCAAGCCAAAACCAATCCGCTTCCATTGTGAGCATTGTGGGAGGAATGGTCATAAGAGAGAGTTTTGCTTCAGGAGTAGAAGGGAGGAGAGGCTTGCTAGGGAGATGGCAAACAAGGACAGGTACCGCCCTTCTCGTGGTGTGCCTCTGAGCCTCGTGTTGTGCCTCGGAGTAAGGGTGTTGTGCATACGGTTCCAGCTTGGAGGGATCGGGGCTTTCCTACTCGAGGTGTTGGGAGTTTCGGCTTTAGAGGTCGTGATGTTGATCGGTTTGATCCCGTTGGTCGTGGTACAGGTGATAGGCGTGTTGAGTTTGATGGTGGTAGGTTTGCTGGATGTTCTCTACCTCATGATCAATACGAGTTTGGGAGAGGTCGCAGCTTTGAGTCTCAGAGGGGCTACGGACCACGTTTTCCCTTTCGTGGTGCTCGTACTCCTCCAGTGAGACGTGAGGTGATTCCCCATGGTGGTCATAGCGTTGGTAGGATGAATTTTGCTAACCCCACTTTTGAGCAAATGGCTCGGCACTGGTTTGATTCTTTTTGTGCTAACCCCAGTGTTGAGTTGAGTGCTCGTTCTTGCTCTTGGTTTTGATTTTGCAGACGGGAGGCTTGGAGGACTTTTGGTGGATCGACTCCGGTGGCTAGCGGCACATGACCGGAGATCGAAGGTGGCCCTCCAGCCTCACCCCGGTGGTGTCAATGGAGTACATCACTTTTGGGGACGATGGATGAGAACGAGTAATCAAGGTAAGTAGTCTTGTGACTTTGAGGTGTGTGGCTCTTGTCAAGTCACTCGGTTACTTTTGCTCTTTGCCCTTTCACATGTACTTAGGGTGAGCTTTGTATGCTTTTTGGTCCTAGTGCATGTGTTTAGGGGGAGCTTGTGAGTGTGCTCGTTTGCCCTTTTTGAGTTTGGGTTTGGGATCTCATGTACATATGCATCTTGCATTTTCTTTCTCGTTTCATATCATGCTTGCATCTTTGTATCATAGACTGCTTTTGTATCATATGCTTTAGAGATGTGCTTCTCTTATATACTTAGATCACTATGATATACTGGATGTGAGCTTATGACTTTGCTAGTGATGCTCATGTGATGTATAGCTATGCTCTTGGTAGCTTTGGGATGTATATGCATGTGGATGGCTTACTTTTGTGAAAATGCTATATATGATCCTCTCTTGTGAGTTGAATGCCTCTCATGTTCAAATTGTGCGCATATGGCTATATCTTGCTTAATTTGTGCTTGGGAACCATGTTTTCATTTGGGGTCAAAGACCCATTTGTCATCATGAATGTTTAGCCTACATGTTACCTTGTGGAGAAGCCTAAGCTTCTTTTTGCCGCAAAGGCACTTCATGTACCATGCTTAACTTTAAATCATGAAATTGGTATGTTGAAATGTCTATACTTGATGAATTTGCCCTCAATTGGTATCATGTCATGTGTGCTTTAATTTTCTTATCTTGGGTGCTACACCGTAGCATGATGTCTACCATTGAGAAGTCTCATGTTTAGAAGTAGACACATGGCTCGGTGGCTTTGACATGACATGAGATAGCTTGTAGGTGTTTGTGATGATCTTGTGATGAGAACTTGTGACCTCGCATGAAGTTTGTGAGTATATGTTGTTTGTGCTCATTTTGACCATGTTTAGGTCCTTGGCTCATGAGAGGCAAAATTTTGTGAAAAAGGCTTCATTTTACTTATGGCTATGTCACATGCTTATAAGTCCCTATCTACCTTGTTGGCGATGCTTGTACTTAATTTGTGGCTATCTTGCTTGTCTATGTCTCTTTTTTAGCATATTGTAGTGCTCTTTGTCTATTTAGGAAGCACATGCTTGCATTTGTAGCCTTGATTCATGCATTACCAACAAGGGGGAGAAATGTGCACCCAATTCATTCATCCAGGGGGAGTTTTGCATTAAGGGGGAGAAAAATTGGGAGAAATGCATTTGTTCAGGGAGAGCTTGCATTCATGCTTTGGGAGCTCTTTATCGCCTGATTTTAGTTGTGCTCTTTTGCCGATGGTGTTGACGGTCGATTTTGGTACACCTAGCTATGAGTTTACCGTCAACATTTGCACGTATTTGATATTCTAACTAATGGTACTAACCCCCCGGAGGTATCAAGTTCACTCTTGCATGTCGATTTTGGAGTTTATTGTTTACGCAGGAAAATAACATTAAAGAGGAGACTTTCGGGATAAGTTCATCAAGCACTTCAAGAGAAGATCATAAAGCCCGGCACAAGTCAAGACACATGATGAACATGACTCCAAAAGGCCTAGGGACCGAAGCATGAAGTCGTAAAACTCAGGACCTGGGCCGAAGATCTTTGAAGCTTGCGCCAAGGAGCTCTATCTAAACCGTGGAGAAGGCGGCGTCAAGGGCCCACATGCGAGAAGGAGCAAGTCAGCAATTGACCGAGAAGCATCGGGGAGCGAGGCGGGCCGAACCGAGCGAACGGGCTGGGCCGATCGGCCCAGGCGGCCGGCTGTTCACGGCCGGTTCGCGCCCCTTTGACCTACGTGCTCCTCTATATATTGCCTCTGCCTCCGCCGGCCGCCACATCCATCCATTCATCAGAGAGCCGCCGACACGAAGGAGAAGCACCGGGAGGAAGCCGACGACCGCCGCAAGTCCTCGAGTTGCCTAGGAGATGGCCTAGGCCATGCCCTAGCCGCCATGGTTGGCCCTGCGTGGTGAAGCCATGGTGGAGTTCCGGAGCCCATGTCTTGATTCCATCAAGGCAATTGTACATTCTACATTCAATGGTGATATAAATCATGTCTTTTCTTTACTTTGATCTACATCGATGAGTGCTTTATTCATATGTATAGCTAGCATATGCTTTTAGTAGGAATAGATCTAATCGTGGTGGTTAGTCTATCTCTTGCGGATACGTCGTTGTAGTGCACGGACCGAGGTTGTCGTTCGGTGATGATTATCCTTGCGTAGTGACAGTACGGTGGAGGAGAAAGCGGCGAATGAACGTGTATCGGACCACTCCATATCGGGTTACTCCATATCGAGTGTACTCCTTATCATAGTATAGGATTAGATTGGTTTGTCATCGTGGCCGGAACGGCAACAAGAAGACGATAGGCTAGGGTTACCTTTGGTTGTTTACCTTTATGGCTAGGTGGATGTGATCCATACATCCTTTCATATTTGTATGTTTAACCTTTATGCAATCAACGCTTCATGATAGGTTAGATCATTAGATTAGATGGATAGCCTTAGGAGTTTGCTTCTGATTCTTGGATTGACAAATCTAGGGAGGACCCTCCTTGGTGAAAAAGGCACCAAGTCACCCGTAGGCTTGCGGTGAACTTGAGCACGGTTTTGCACCGTCAACAAGCCCCTTTTTCTGGCGCCGTTGCCGGGGATCGGCAACTCGAACCCTAGGGAGATCTATCTTTCTTTTAACTAACCCTAATTCTTAGTATTGCATATACGCTTGTTTTCTTGTTTGTGTCCTTGAAAGCAGGTGAAAAGCAAGACACAAGACGTTCGAGAAGTTCTCAACATCCGCACCCCTACAAGATGATCGCAACATCAGGATTCGCTCTTTAGTGGTAGGTGCTAACTTTTGTTAGTGGCCCATCATCCGCTATCGAGTCCACACCCTACACGAGAGATGACAAACAAGGTAAGTCAACGTGTCAATAAAAATTTTAAGACTAATGTCTCTTGGAGAATCGTTTGTTCAAGTAATAGGTATTGGAAGCAATCACGTGCCCCCAAGATCACGAGATCAAGCCCGTCAACATCTTCGAAGCTTCTGTTCGCATCAGGTTTTGCACAGCCTCATGGGAAGAACAACAGAATATACTTAGATATTTAGAAGCCCTACGAAGTTACGCTTCCAATGAGTCAAGAATCAAGTCAATCGGAGGTTTCTACAAGCGGATATGGCCGAATCACCGATGGTTGCACGTCCTGATTTGGACAGCAAGCAAAGCTGAAGTGAAACAGCCATAGCTCCCTCATATGGACTCCGATTAATATGGATGAGTACCCGTTGGAAAGGTAATTTTATAAATTTTTTAATAGAATTATATTTTGGTATATATTCTGTTATGTATACAGGGGAAAATCCACGAGGAAGAGGCAGCAGCAACACGATGAGAACAAGAGAGTGGAGATGAGGACGACAACAACGAAGATAAGTTTGGGCAATTCTTCCACTAGACCACACATGAAGAAATTCAGAGGCTTGGAACAAAACAAAGACCCCTGGAGCATTGGCAAATAAAGGCACATGTTGGCGACATCTGACGCAAGGAGATGTTTGGAGCAAACCACGAAGGATTAGACACAAAGGACAACATCCAATGGCGTAGACACTTTGGGCTCTCACGAGGCTCATGGAGTTACATGAAGACACTTAAGAGTTGTGTGAGCCCACAAATGAAGAGGAGTGATCCTACATAAAGTGACCTTGACGACATGTGGCACGGAGGGAGAGATTGAAGAAGTCTACGCGAGCCACCTCCGATCATCAAGGATTGTTCGCTTTCAACTCCAAAGGACCACTCACGATGAAAAGCTTGAAGGCTAAGGTACACATTAAACTCTCAAGGTACTTTTGGATATGATAACTTTATTTTGAAACATTCATGTTCATGTCCAATAGTATGTTTGATTTTCTGCCTTACACTTTATCATGATAGGCTAGAATTTCTTGAGAATGATAAAGAGGCTATGTTGTGCTTTAACTTTGTTAATTTGCATGCCTAATGAACCCATGCCTAATGAGAGCCTTAGAGCTGAGCAAGAAACTTATGCAACCTTTAATCACATTTTGTTCATCTTTTAAATTGTGGTTACAATTGCATATGTCTATATTATGTTTTGCAAATCCTAGACTTGCTTTGTGCTTGGTCAAGCTCGTGACCTTAAAAGAGCGTGTATCGGGAGAAAACCCGAGTTTCACTAACCATGCCGGTCATTAAACCATAATAAAGAGGGGAGAAGCCATGCCCCAAAGGAATTGCAAGCTCGTGCATAGCCATCACCGAACCTCGAAGACAACGCTGCTGTTTTTATCAGTTTTGAGCACCTGATCAGATATGTAGAAGAAGGATAAAATTGAAAATCAGAAGCTCCATCAAGTGCCGATTCCAACGCCTCTGAGATCGACAAATTTGAAGACCCGTACAAGGAGATATGGCGAAAACATTAGGCGCTGCGCAGTCTGAAATCTTTGGACAGATTGCAGCGTTGGAGTAAAACGGGCATAACTCACTCGTTCGGAGTCCGTTGGGGGTCAACAAAGACTTGATAGAAAGATAATTTCATGTGCCACGTGTGGAAGTTATTGTTTGCTACATGATCTGATCTGGACAGAGAGTAAAATTCATGAAAAGAGAGGCAGCGACGAAGAGCAAAGGAGAAGGAGGGGATGATGATGCAAGAGACGATCGGGCAAGCCTCTCATCAAGCAAAATGATCATGTCAAGCATGGAGAGTGGATCAAAGCTGCATGAACATCTTCAAATCTTACATGAAGAACCATGGCTTCACGACCACGAGGAGGTACTTAAGAGAGTCGAGCTCTATGACTTCAAATGAAGCGCTTTGCGGGAGGCAACCCGTTTTCTTTTGTTTATGTTTATATATAAATATTATGACCGTCTACATTGTGATCTCAAAAAGAAACATCAAGTAACATTGTACCATTGCTCTAATAAATACCACAACACCATGTTGTTTAATTTAATTGTTATTGAGGGAGCACTTTGTTATTTGATCTTGGAAAGCTTGTAGACTCTTTGTCTGTGCCTATTAGTGTTTAGAGTCATTTTTCTTTTGTGTCCTTTTAGAGAGAAATATGAAGTTGGCACCATCCTTTAATTCCAAACCTTGTGGCTAGTTAATTTAGGCTAACTTTTGTTTTTGTTTTAGACAACCTCCATATCATGTTGTTTTGTTCATCAATGTTATATTGCATTGCATGTTGTGTTGATCTAACTCTTTGCCAGCCAACCTAGGCCTTTCCATAGCCCCCACCAAAAACCATAGCCAATAGAGGTAGGATTGATTGTTGACCATTTGCCGTCACCATCCGGATTGAACAAGTCTATCTCTTTCCTCTCTTCTAACTAAAAACTTTGACTAGCCTCCCCATAAAATCCTTAGGAAAACCATTCACACCTTTAGCCATCCTAAAATCATAGGTTCGTTTTTCATTAAAAGACTCGTAGCACCACCTTAGTTAGAATTTCTATACTTGACTTACTCTCTTCAAAATCCTTGTTTGAGCCAAAATATAGGATACCCATAACCTACCCTTAAACCTTGTTAGTTTGGTTGATTGATTCTTTTCGATGGGTGACTTCCTTGTTGACAATGCTTACTTCATATGAAGTGTGAGATCAAGCTTTGTCCTTTGCTTATTGTAGACCGCATCGAAAGTGTTTTTCAAACCTTGCTAATGTTTGTTTGTGCTAACTTCTTGCATTTGCATTTTGCATCCATCTCTTTGTCATCATCCAATTTATGTTAGCTTGGGACTTTGTGAAGCTTTATGATGAATGCTTTTATACCTATGTTAATGCTTCATATGACGATATGGGCATTTTTCTTTTTGCAATCTTGTGTAAACATGGTGTTTAGACATGATTGGAGACCCACATCATTCAGTTTTATATACCTTGCTATCATATTGCATTGGATTGTTTATAAACTTTGCAATGCGCCCTACTTATCTTAAACCATGAAGAGTTGTTAATCTTGGGATAAGCATGGTGTTTTGACCTTAGTTAATAAATCTTTATGGTGAGGGAGAAGTTTGGCAACCACTTTGTAAGCATGGAGCTTAGAATTTGGCGTAAACATTGTTTTGTTTTTATACCATCCTCTCATTTGCATACACACTTGCACACACGTACACCCATTAGGTTTTAATTTTTCTTTCACTAGCTTAACTATGCCACAAGTTAAGATCTTAGGGGATGTCTTTGGTTTGTTAGCATAGAGTGAGTATTCCCGGCCGTCACCTCGGGAGTACTTTGTGCTTTAGAGTTGTTTTGTAGGCATGACGAATCGCTCCCATGAGTTAGCGATGAAAGATGAAAATAAGATCGTCAACACCTCCAAAATCCCAGAAGAAACACCGCTGCCTTCATCAAGATTAGGCATATGTTCAGAGATGTACAAAATAGGAAAATTTGGATATTCAGGAGCTCCACTAAGTCTTCTTTCCAACGCATCGAGATTCAACATTTTAGGAGACTCGTGCAAGGAGTTACAACCAAATCATTGGGCGTCACACGTTCTGAAATCAGTCGGGACAGTTTGCATTGATGGAGTAAAAAGGGTGTAACTCTCTTGTTCGGAGTCCGATTGGGGTGAATGACCACTCGTTAGAAAGATAATTTCAAGGACTTTACAATGGAGCAATGGTGCAGTACATGTTCTGTTCTGGAAGTTGAAGAAAAATTCGTGGAAGTTGAAGCAGCGATAAAGGACAACATAGAAGGAGGTGAAGACGAGTTGAGAGACGAATGGGACTAAGGCTTGTGACAAAGGGTGGACGTTGAAGGACGATCAAGGCAACAAAAGTGAAGAGTACGATGATGATCTCCACATATGGCGGTAGGACTTCAATAAATACATGATGATTCATCATCTTCCATGCCTAGCAACATGCTAAGCATGGGGGAGGACTTGGTGGACGTAAGAAGACCACATGGAGAACAAAGATCACGGTTGCCACGGGATGCTAATTTTCTTCTTCCATGTTAAGCACAATACTTAAGCATGGGGGAGGCCATGCTACACTTCAAGCATCAAAGGACGGTAACAATTCTTCAACTCTCTTTTGTTCTTGTCTTTTCTATATGTCTGCATTTATGTATGTGCTTCCACAACCTTAGATACAACCTTTGTATATCTCTCTTTAGAATAACATGGCTACTAGGAGTGCAACCTAGGTTTGTTTTGTTTTTAATAATAATCACCGTTACCTTGAGCTCACCATGATGATATCTCGTATGCTCTTACTTATGGATATATGATGATCGTTGCCACCTTACTCATTCTTGTGCTTGGTTTGTATATGATTAAGCTAGTGCTCTCTTTAAATATGATCTGAAAATTTAATTAATGCTAGCCTAATCTTTTGTGGAGATTATGATGACTTGAGACCTATAGTATTTTTCGTTGCTCTCACTTTTGAATGAATCAAAGATCATTTATTTTTGTTCTTAAAAGATACACTAACCTTGTCTTTGATACCACTTGCATTTTGCTCAACCTATCCAAAGCCTTATATTCATTGAGTGCAAAAATCTTAGTATACAAGATTTATTTTTTGGTGCATTAATTCAAGGCTTGATTTCTCTGGCTCAAGACTAAGAAGCTGGTCATTCCGTTTTTGCGTATCTATCTTTATGCTAGCCCTTTCTATCCGTGCATTGTGAGTTTCCATATCGGGAATTTCGCAAACCTCGCCGGATATCCACCCACAAACCCAAAATATCTTTTTGTGTATACCTCCTTGACCACAACCCAAAACTTTGAGTATGGATGAATATTTCGAAGAAGATTACAAGGAAGGTGCCGTCATGTGGAGCAAGATTTTGGGAGACCTCCATAAAAGGATCCCTAGAAGGTTTCAAGTATCTCTCTTCATGAAAATACAAGAATTTCAGCACTTACCTTGACACAATCATCACCTCTTTGCTTCGGGACGAGCAATGTCTAAGCATGGGGGGGTTGCCAAGGAAGTACTAGTGTAGTCTAGAGTTCAAGGGGAGTAAAAAAAAGAAGAAAAAAAACAGAGAAAAAGTGATGAAAGAAAATATATATATATATATAAAGAAGGAAAAGTATGATGAGAAAAGGAAGAAAAGAAAAAAAGGGGAGTGAAAAAAATAATAATATAATAAAGCTCCCCGGTTCTCTAGCTACATTTGAAAATTTCAAAAGGATTTCAAGATCAAGACCCATACTCATCTTTCCAACCATGTGCAATCCGATAACGAGGACTTCGCTTGTGCCTCGGGATCACTCTTTGCCATTTGCACATGTCCACTTATCTAAAAAGTGTGTGTTTTTCTCTCCCCCCTCCGCGGAACATTATTTTCCAATGACCTTTTTGACGAGTCTTGGTAAGTCCATGAGAAGCTTGTCTTGTTTTTATAATATCTCAACTATAATATCTTGGTAGGACTAAACTTTCCCATAGCTCCATATAAAGCCTTCCACCAAATATTTGAGAGAGGAAAGGAGTAGAACAAGTAGGCTTGAGAGACAAGATGAGATGAGAGTTCATGAGCAAGATGCAAGGAGGTTTATTATTGATCTTGGTAAAGCAATTTTTCTTCATCCTGCTCTTTATTTTCAAAATTTCTAAGATTTGTTTAAAATTTGAGAGCTAGATTAATTACTTGTGGAAAGAGCTTAAATGATATCTACCCTCCATAGAGATGAAAGCTAGCTACATTATGGAACTTTAACAAATATAAACTTGGAGAGCATTATGTTTTCTCATGTATGATCAAGTGTAAGGTATGAACATTGAAAGGCAATACTGATGTCCATTAAAGGCTTACTCGAGGACGAGCAAGGTTTAAGCATGGGGGTATGTTGACGGTCGATTTTGGTACACCTAGCTATGAGTTTACCGTCAACATTTGCACGTATTTGATATTCTAACTAATGGTACTAACCCCCCGGAGGTATCAAGTTCACTCTTGCATGTCGATTTTGGAGTTTATTGTTTACGCAGAAAATAACATTAAAGAGAGACTTTGGGATAAGTTCATCAAGCACTTTATGAGAAGATCATAAAGCCCGACACAAGTCAAGACACATGATGAACATGACTCCAAAAGGCCCGAGGACCAAAGCATGAAGTTGTGAAAGTCCAGGACCTAAACAGAATATGTTGAGTTTGCGCCAAGGAGCTCTATCCAAACCGTGGAAAGACAACGTCAAGGGCCCACATGAAGTTCGCAAATATTCAAGAGAAGCACGAGCGAGGCGGGTCGGCCCAGGCCGGCCTGGGCGAGGAGTTGGGCCTCTTTGACCCACGTGCTCCTCTATATATTACCTCGTGCCTCCGCCCACATCCATCCATTCACTAGAGAGCCGCCGACCTAAGTGAAGCACCGGAGGAAGACGGCCGCCAGAAGTCCTCGAGTTGCCTAGGGATGGCCTAGGCCATGCCCTAGCCGCCATGGTTGGTGGTGCCATGGTGGAGTTGAGCCAGTTGAGGTCATCAATGGTATGTACTGTGGTGATTCCACATCAAGGCAATTGTACATTACAATCATGTTTTCCGGTCTATATAAATCATGTCTTTTATGCTTTACTTTGATCTATCATCGAATATGTTTATCCTTATGTAATACATGGTTAGCATATGCTTTTAGTAGGAATAGATCTAATCGTGGATTAGGTTAGTCACCTCTTCATGGTTACGTAGACACATTCATGTTTGAGGTTGTGCCCTATGATTCCCACTTCATTAAGGGTGCATCGTGGAGATGACTACCCGGCGAAAGAGTGGATGTCTTGGGAGGTATATCGGGTTAAGGATGTAGTAGATGAGATTAGATTGGTTTGTCATCGTTTAAAACTTCAACAAGAATGCGATAGGCTAGTTACCTTTGGTTGTTTACCTATGGCCAGGTGGATGTGAAAAGATCAACCTTTCATAACTCATATCTATCAAGGTTTATGCATCAACGCTCATCTGTTTAGATTAGATGGATGCAATTGGAGTAAAACTTGCTCATATTGATAAATGGTAGAGTTGTCTCCTTGATGCGGCATGAGCCAAGTCACCCGTTGAGATGGCCATTAGATGCGCTAATGCATGGTTTTGGAGACTTTCATGATGGTGTCGAGAGTCCCTTTGCCTCACCTTGAACACATACCTAGAGCATTTTGCTCATCTTGTGATACCGTTGCCCTTGCCTTAGGGTAATCGAGACTTGCTCTCTCAAGTGATCTAGATAGATTCGTATCGGCTAGGCTTTGATCACTTGTTTGAGCATCTCAAGTTTTCTTTCATTTCTTTAGCAATTGGTGAAGCTCACGTGTGTTGTAGTCCTTGATAAAGGCGAGTGCGGCAGATTTCTTGCATTTCTCAGCCGGTGGATACAAGGGTGAGATCATTGTCTTAGCTAATCTTGTTGACTTTATGTATGCATGGTATTGAGATGGTCACATTGTTAGCTTATGTAGGGTTTGTTCTTCATTTGTGTGTGGTGTGTGAAGGCGGGAAGCGAAGAGTATGGAACTTAGCCTATGTGGCCTCGAGGCGGTGGAGAGACAAGTGATCGCTACCATGGACCCCAATGGAACCTCCACTTCACGGGCCAGTGGCAAGAAAAGCAAGGCAAGTCATGAACATGAGCATGTAGGGTCTGCAGCCAGGCTGCCACCTCTTTGGTTGAAATACCACAAAACCAACACCGAGCGCTCATTGAACAAGATGAAACACATAACATGAAATGGTCGTGTGTTGCTTTGCCGAGGCAGTCAGCCATGTTTTCATGAAGGAATGGGTGTGCCCTTGCTTGAGCCACAAAACCAAGACCATTTGTGACTCTTTACATGTGTATAACATCGCCATTTCACCGCGGCGGGATACAAGGCGAGGCATCACGCGGAGGAGTATGCTCCAGGATACAGTTTGCTCCACTCGTGCGATGGGATTGCCATGAGGCCGTGATGGTAGTAGTATGTCGCGATGGTGTAGTATCTTACTTTCATGATGGTAGATTGCTAGTAGTATGTCGTGAAGAGTATGTCGTTGTACTTGAGGTGGATCGATCGATCCTCTCATGATTAGGAGTATGCTCAAATCAATTTGAAATAGATTAAACAAAATCAGGATAATAAGATGGCATCTCATAGCAACTCATGGTGAAAAGTCTTTAGAGAGGGATGGATGATCGGAGGCAACAAGCTAGACCTTATATGAATCCATCACAACACATGTGTTGTACACCACCGTTGCCCTTTTGGTGATATGATAAACCCAACATCTTGAAAAATAGTAGTAAAGAAAGATTTTCAGTGAGAAGCTTTGGAGTGTTCTTTGAGATCATGAACACATGAGGTTGGTGTGCCTCTTTCTTGGTGATCTTGCCTTAAAGCCCAACATCTTACAATTTAGTAGTACAGTTCTTCGTGTATCTTGAGAAAGCAGTAGTAAAAGAAATGATAAAAGCAGATTTGCTCTACTTCTTCTAATCCATCTACTTGGGGCATATCTTCCCTTTGTGGTTGCTCATCGATCTCCCAAAATCGTTCCTGCTCCAAGTGGTTTGGGAGATCCATTGAATGGAAGTTTGATGGTGGTTTCCACCTGAGCATCGACCGCGGTGGTCATTCGTCCATTAGTGCCTCCCAGGCGATGGTGCCACTCCATTGAGTGCGAGTTGAGCATGGTGGATGATGGCTCTTGAGGATTCTTGACATTCAATCCTTTTTTGAGGATGAGATAGGATGATGGCACTTGGGGAACGGTTCGTGACTAGTGGCGTTGAGTTTCACGCCTGACCCCTAGCACCTCTTGTGACTGCGAGGTGTGATGTTTGAGGCACCCATCTTGATTTCATTTGTTATGCAAACTCACGAATCCTCCGTCGAGGATGGGACCCTTCTTCCCTCAAGTGTGAACCCATGGTATTGAATCCGTGGAACAAATGTGTGATCCTCAGAACCTATCTATTAAAGAAGAAGAGGACGTGGCTTCTTCAAAGCACCTCTAGGAGATAATGGCTCCATGTGGAAAGAATCTAATCTATGAAATTGTTGTTGGTTGCAAGAGTGGGGAGAGGAAGGAAACCAATCTAGAATGGGGTTTGTTGTTGGTTGCAAGTGTGGGATATTTAAGAGATGAACCCATTCAGCCATTATTGACAAGACATCCCGAAAAGATTACTTTTTCTATAATGTGGGAAATATTTTGAGAAAGGGGAAAGTCCGTTAGCGAATGTTAACATGCGAAGAAATGTTAGCCTCCCACCATCCCAAAATAATTGAAATCATCTCGTATCTCATTTTCGAGGTCAAAATGACTTATTCGTACCAAATTAAGTGCGTCTCAATTTTCAAGGAGTAAGAAAATATGCACTTGTTTGACTTGTGGATTGGCATCGGCAACTCTTCTCTACTCGAATGTCAATATGATTGTTCTTTGTTGTTTTAGATGGAGACAAGATGAGATGGATCAAATTACCTCTTGCATTCATTCCCGGGGAACATTTGGCGTAGTCTTCCTTGCAAGGTTCCACGTTCCAGGAATAGATCATCTATTTGGTCGACAAGTGCATGGTTACACAAGAGGATGCCATGGCTTGATGCGTGGCTCTTGGCCGAGGGCAAATCACGTTTACTTCCGAACTTATCCCATGATGAAGAGGAGCGAATGGATCCGAAATGCAGGAATAGGAAATGTTCCTCAACACTGCTGATGAATCAGCGGGTTCCTAGGGATTGGATTTGGTTCACGAGGAACATGGTTGTTGCCCTTGACGCTATCTTGTGGATCTTTGATTATGTAACCATTCAACACATTTCTATATAACATACAAATATCTATATTATTAGGTCCTTGGGCTTCTTGGAGTCATGTTTTAAATGGCAAATATGATGGACTTGCTACCACAATCAAGGTCAAGTCACGAGGATACAAGTAGCTATGAACTTTCCCAAGAAGGTCCTTCCATAAAACATAAACATCAAACTCCAAAACCTCGCATGCCATAACTTGTTATACTATTATTACCAATAGATACCTCTTGTTCTCCTCTACCTTCTTTGTGGTTAGCTTATACGCATATGAATTCATAATTGTCGGTCCGCGGTCCAATCACTTTGAAATAGATTTTCAAATCAGCATAACAAAGATGGCATCTCAGCTACTCATCACCACAAAGTTCACATCACATATAATAAGCAACAAACATCATAAGATGATCCGATAGCAAACAACAAAATACAAGCATGATACAAATCTCGTTGCCTCAATAACACCACGAATCACATTATGCCTCATTGTTGTCCTTGAGTGACCTCTTATATGGTCCATTGTGACTATGTGAACTTGGTTTCTTCATCACAATCATGTGGTTGTGATTTTGGGATTGTGTCACCATGTTTTCGGAGAAATTTTTGAACCTCCATCCTCTAGCCTTTGCACATTCTTCATTCCACATCCTTGCCTCACTTTCAGCTTTTAGGTACCTGATCTAGCTTAGCTACTTTTTGAGGAGACAGAGCATTGCCCTCATTTTCTTTCTTATGCAAGCAGGTTAAGGGTTACCTCCCGTAGTATCACGCCATCGTAACACTTTGCGACATTAGCCTCCTAGGCGATACATGCTTCTTTCCACGACCTTGCTTCCTCTTCTCAATTGTCTTCATGTCCATTAATTTCTCTAGAGTGGGTTTTGGTTCTATTGATTGACAACTAGATTAAAGATCTGCAATGCCTTTGTTAAGCATGTTGTCATATAATTAGCGATTGACCATAACATCAAAAGCATAAACATTTGTTAGAAGTGAAACAAGTTATTGTTGTACAAGATGAGTTGAGGAATGGGTTATTGCCTCGTGAAGTTGGCTCATGGTTGAATGTCATGGTTATTGGATATGATTGATCCACTCATTTTACTTGATATTAAATCAAGCTAATGAAGGTCAGAAAGAGACATAGTGATATTGGATTATTGGATGGTCTCTAAATAAATTGAAATGCTTGTTATAATCTATTGGGACTATAACACCTCAAATATTGGCATGAATCTCAATTGAATTAACACTCTTAATGTTGACAAAGTAGCATGGCAAAATGGATGAAGAAATCAAGCAAGGGATGAGTCAACGAGGTACTAAGCTAAGGTTGCCGCTAGTAGTGACTTCACCATTCCTCCATGGTGAAGTGGCTATAGCTAGAGTGTGCCGAGGTATCTAGCTCTAGTCTTTGCCACAATGAACAAGCATTATATATTCGTTGAGTCATGTGAAGGGTGACTTGATCAAGAAATGGGTTTCATTCTTGAAATGAAGATCAAAGACATCTAAGCTCAAGGTGGGTGCTGTATTGAATTGACAACTGATTAAAGACATCTAATGTCTTTCAAGTGGATATATGTGATCAAGTTGTAACATTTAAATAAGCTCAAGAGCATGATATTGCATGACATTGTACATCTATGAGAAGACAAGCCATTGTTGTACAAGATGAGTTGAGGAATGGGTTTGCCTCACATTGTGAAATGGCTCAAGTAACCCATGTGAGTTGAGAGACATTAAATATGTGATCCCACGGGTTTGACTTGATATATAAACAAGCCAATGAAGGTGAAGAAAGAGCACATAGTGATATTGGAATATTGGATGGTCTCTAAATTGATTTGAAGAGCTTGTTGTATACAAAAGGATATCAAAATCAAATATTGACATGATCTCAATTGAATTTCACTCTTGATGTTGAATCAAAGCTTAACTCAAATTGACAACGAATGGATGAAGTTGTTAAAGCTGAAGGTTGATTGGTGTGCTACTAAGCTAAGCCAAAGCCATTCTAGCTTGGACCATGTGGTGGGTGAAGTGGCTATAGCTTGGAAAGATCTATCAAGTCGAGAACCGAGTGAAGCAATGAAGAAGCATTATATATTTGTTGAGTCATGTGAAGGGTGACTTGATCAAGAATTGGGTTTCATTCTTGCCTATGAAGATCAAAGCTCACAAGCTCAAGGTGGTGAGTGCTCAAATCAATGAGACAGGTTGATGGATGGATCTCTCAAGTGGAAGAATATATCTAGATCAAGTATGGCTATTCATGAAGATGAAGCTCAAGAGTTCTAATATCGCATTTATATTTGATCTTGAGTATAGGTCGTGTCGATCAAGAGGGATGCATCACAAGGAGTTTTGATAATGTCTCGTGCTCAAGTAACCCATGTGAGTTGAGAGAGACACAAAACCCGCCTACGCGTCTTGATTGACCTTGTGTGTCAAACCCTTCAAGAGCCGGCAGCCGGGTGATCTTGTCGCACCAACCCCACCACCAGCTGTGTAGGTGAGTAGATCCTGAGATCCTCGAGCTCTAGAGTTGAACTCAGTGCACCCTTTTCAAAGTTTGTAATTGCCGCTAGTTTTGGGGAGTCGGTGTTTATACCCCAACCCCAATGTTGCAAGGTCGTTCGAGAGGTTCTGCTGTGCTATCTTCTCTATCTAGAAGCAATGATAAGCCATTCTAGCTCTCAACAACCCTCTTGGTGAGGTTGTTCGATCTTTTTATATGTAAAAAACTCTAGTGAACCAATGTTGGGTGGTAGAGAAAATTGGTGCCTTTCTTGAGCAATTCAAACTTCACTGCATTTGTTCGACCTTGAACTCGCGTTTCTACAGCGTCGTAAGCTGGGTGAAGCGTTTGTTACTCTTGGAGGCTTGCCTCCCTAGAAGCGCAAAACCACAAGCTCCCAAGGTAACTGTGGGACGTTTGTGAAGGTCGCTTACCCGAAAGGGAAGAAGCTAATCTAGTGGATAGGGAAAAGGGTTGAA
Source organism: Cenchrus purpureus (assembly GCA_022644695.1). NCBI lineage: Eukaryota > Viridiplantae > Streptophyta > Magnoliopsida > Poales > Poaceae > Cenchrus > Cenchrus purpureus. The sequence continues at coordinate 22,720,777 of CP053454.1, read as the reverse complement.
TGCAACCCGGCTTGAGGGGAGAAGCACCTAACGGAGACTAGGATTCACAGGTGGTGAATCGAACTTGATAAAACAAATCCTTGTGTCTCTTGTTGGTTTACCTCGCATTTTGCTAGCTTGACTAGTACTTGCTTTTGTCATATTGTGGATCTACTTGGTTGTTAGTGTTTGTGAAGTGCGGTGCACTCAATATCCATCAACCATCCTTAAGCCACCAAGTTTGAGTTGAAGCCAAGCAAGCAAACAAGAAGAAGGAGATTAGAGGGAGTCACTTTGCCAGGCAAACCCGGTGGCATCGGATTGCAAAACCGTGGCACCGGTTTTGGGCGATGTGCATATTCCGCTAGCAGTGCGCTAAGTCCGAGATTAGGAGATTTTTCTAGAGATTCCGGACATTCTAGAAACTCGGGGAAAAGTCCGGAGTATCCGGGTTTCACTGATAAAATTGTTTTAAGTGGTAATTTTCAGGACTCGCCTATTCACCCCCCCCCCCCTCTAGGCGACATCAAGATCCTTTCAATTGGTATCGAGCTGGGTGCTCGATTCGAGCTTTAACCGCTTGGAGTTTAAAGATGTCGACTACATGTGAGGTATCGTTTGAGCCTCTTAGGTTTGACGGCTCAAACTACTCTTCTTGGTCTGCTCATGTTCTTCATGTATTAAATACTTGGGGTCCTCCTTTTGAGCGAGTTGTGGTTGCTAGCATCCTTCCCGAGGATTTTGATAGTGAGGACACGTCCAACCTATCAAAGGAGGAAAAGGAAAGTGTGCTCCATAACTACTCCATTATTAACCTCATGTTCAAAAATGTGAGCAAGGTCATTCAAGAGGTCATCTTCAGTCATGAGGACATTTGTGATGATGCACATCTCATTTGGGTGGCACTCAAGGATACATATACTAGTGTTGATGATGAGGATGAAGAGGAAGAGGATGAGTCACTAGAGGAGTGCTCAACATCAACATCTTGCATTCCTCCTCTAGAGACATCATCTCGAGATCAAAAGGAAGACAACATCACGACCACGCCTCGATCGAGCAAACTTGGTGGCAGGAGTTCGAACCGGTGGCACGGGTTTGGTGATCCGAGCTACAAGTTGCTGAGCATTAAATCGCATCTCACCAACCTAATGAGGTATCTACAGCTCCTAGTACTTCCTTACTATGTACTAACAATTTCCAAGTCTCAAGTGACTAAAGGTAAAAGGAAGAAAGGAAGTGAAGTTGAGCAATTTGACTTGAGCTTGACAAGATGACCAAGAAAGACAAGAAGAATGTTTTAGAGCTCATCAAAGAGAGTAAGAAGGCAAGAAGATGAGCTGCAAGACAACAAGCTTATCGTGACTCCTTGAAGAAGAATTGAAGAAGCTTAAGGAGTCAAGTGCCTCCTTATCTAGTAAATGCAAAGAAGACATTACCAAGGCATATGCTTGTGCCACTAACTCTCTATCTTGTGCAGCATCCTTGGAAAAGGAAAATCAAGCTCTCAAGGATCCAACTTGAGGAGATCACTTGCAAGTTTGTGAAACTACAAGGAACTCACACAAAGAACTTGAATATTCTTATGAGGCTTGTAGAGTCACACACTTTGCTAGAAGTGGCAAATGAGGTTATGGTAAACTCAGTTAAATCTTATACACCTCATTGCACCACTAGCACATGTACTCAAGTTGAAGATGATATATCTTGTGTTAACTCATGTGGCCCAAAAGGCAAACCTTCTTGGTATGATCAAGTGATTGCAGAATCTTGTGATGACTTCATTGCTCAAGAAAATGATGATCTTATGTAAGAAGTTGAAAAGCTCAAGAAAGAGGTGGCTAAGTTGAAGGGAAAAGAAAAGGTGCAACCTTCTCAAGATAATCGTGAGCCCATGGTGAAGAAGCTTGAGAAGAGAATAATCGTCACTCGATCAATCTCTCAACAAAGCCACAAGATCAATGATCACAAGATTAGCAACAATAAGAAGCTAGATCACATCAAGTGCTATAAATGCTCACACATGGGACATTATGCATCCATGTGCTCATTCAAAGAAGAAGACAATCCAAACCAATCAAAGAGGCAAAGAAGTCTTGCTCAGAGAAGATGCTTTGGTTGTCATGAGAAAGGGCACAAGATTGAAGCTTGTACTAACTGGTCAAAGGTTTCCTCGGAAACCGGTGGCACCGGTTTGCCAAACCTGGCACCGGTTTCGAGAACCCACATGAAGCTCAATAAAGGGATTTCTGAAGGCTCAAGCAAAATTCAGAGAAGAATGGCTCGTGACAAGTGTAAATGGCAATGGCAACATCAAGCACAAGTTTGCTACACTTGTCGTCAAAAGGGACATCTTGGTAAAGATTGTCCAAATAGTAAGAATCCTAAGCTCAACCATGTTCATTATAATAATGAGAAGCTTAGGAGTAACTCAAATGACCCTAGTGCCCCTAAAGTGGTTGTTTCACAAAGAAAAGGCACAAAGGCCATTTGGGTGCCTAAGTCCTTGATCACTAACCTTGTAGGACCCAATGCACATTGGGTACCAAAACATGCCTAAAAGGACTTTGCAGGTACTTGGAGCAGCATTGGAAGCTTGGTTAACTTGAGAAGATATTTATTTTCATTCATCTATATCTCAAGAGAAGTTTTATGACCCACTAGAAAAGAACCAAGTGATATAAATGAAAGAAATCTCATTCAATGCTCCTCCCATGATAAGTACCTCTCTAGTAGTTGTTTCACTCATATGTAAGACATGCTCTTGTGCTAGTTGATCATATGAGATGGACAACCTATATATGGTCTCTTTAGCAAAATTATGTCAAATACCATTCGATGCTATTAACCGCTTCATCTAGAAGCATTGAGTGATTTTGCATGCAGGAGAATATATGAGCTAAAGTGGAATAAAGAATCAAGAAAAGGATAATCTACTTTTGAGAAAATACAAAGATGCATAACTGGGAGAATCCGTGGCAGGATTGGTGAACTCTGGCACCGAGTTTCCCAGGATCAGCAGAGGCTAAAGAAGAAAATATTGCAAATAACTCAAGACCCATTATTCTTGATTCAAAATTAAAAGAAGACTAAGCAAATATTATTTGTGAGCTTTTCTTGATCTAATTTCACATATTCTTATTTACTTATATATTTTGACCAAAATGTGGAGCTTGCTACTCTAGTGCCTTAATTGAGCTAAAAGTGCATTTATCAAGATTCAAATACTTGATGCACCTATTTAGGGGGAGCTCACTTCACATTTTGTGTCTCTTGGTACTAACATCACTTGCAAGGATTCATGTGTGTAGTTCAAGTGTGAGGTGTCTCAATATTCTATCTATACTCTTCACTTGAATAAATCTTATGGCAAGTGTGTTGGTTGTGAGTAAGCCACATAACAAGGAGGTCATCAATCCATCTCTGTAATTGTATCTCTCACTCTATCCATGGATTGGATTATATTTATTTTTGGCTACTCACCATAGCATGGTTTAAATACCTTAACTTGGACACTTTTGACCAAGGTAGTGCACATGTCTTTTCCATCCACATATCTATGTGTGCACTATATCTTTGAGGAATTTAGCCCATTCTATGAGGTTTCATGTTGGGTGACTTACTTCCATTCCACTCTCAGAGAGTCATCCAATGTGAGACTAAAGCTTGTGCTTTTAACATTTGTGTTCTCTTGTCATCTTAGCTCACAATGGGTACTTCTCATCAAAAGTGACAAGAGAAAGTTATTGAAAGACTAAAAAGTGCAAGCTAACTTGTGTGAGTTCCTCTATGTGAGAAATTCTATATAATAGAGGCAAAGGTATGAATCCTAAATTCAAGTAATTAATTTGTGCATCTAGGCCTTATTCATGCTAGTGTGAGTTTTGGTGTGCAAAGGGAGCTAGCATCACCTTGATTTGTTGCTTGGTGGTAGTGATGGGTTTTAGATATTTGGTTGATGCCTCACAAATATTTTGTTGGAAATTTTGTTTTTCTAACCATGGCTGAAATTTTAGTAGAGGCATGAGCTAAATATGCTAAGACCTATCTTGGCTAGTAATCTTTGCATACTCTTTGTGACTTAGGATAGATTTTCAATATTCACTAGCATGTGTAGGTGCTGTGCCTTTTGCAAAAATATTTGAGTCTTGATCTTTTAGATTATTTCTTGTTGTCTATGGTTATTGTTGCTCATGTTTGAATGTTGGCTAACCATAAATGGCAAGACTCTCTCAAGTTCAAAAGAAGCTACTCATTCTCATCTCAAGGGCTTGCAAACTTTGGATTTCTCACATTTCATCAAAATCTCTCAAATCCATATCTGAGACAAAGGGCTGTGTAAAAATGGATACGAAGGACAGAGAAAGAAAGAGGAATGAAAAGGGAAGTGCAGATTTGAAAATATAGACAAAAGTCCACGGGTCAAGTAAAACCCGGTGGCACGGTTTCGAAAACCTGGCACCGTTCTATCGGCGATAAAGGATAAGACCCGTGACTCACTCTACAGTTACCCATTCATCCTCATTTATCCCTCACGACCCAAAACAGTAAAAGGAGAGGTCAGAGGGGCGATTCCATGGCAATTTGAGGGCTCAGCCGTGGGATTCAAGGATTGAAGCAAGATTCCGGTCCTCCAACTCAATGGGATCGGATTCCCCTCAGTTCTCAGGATGCAGCAACTTCTTCAACATGTCAGGAGGTACCCCATGTGTTGAGTTTGGCCGATCTACTTTTCTAGGACCTATCTCTTGGATTCCTTTGGTAGAATGGTATATATTTCGTCCTAGAACAGATTCCAACAACTGGTTTAAGGATTTCATGGCAACTTTGTCAGGGGCATGACCTAGGGTTCATGCTGAACCCGGTGGCACCGAGTTTCCCAACTCGATGTTACCGATTTTGGTACAGAGGGTCTGTCCAACTTGGGGATTTTGCTCGAGAAAATTCAATTGCAAATGTTTATAGCAGAGAATTGTTCCTAAGACCTATATGTATTTGTTTGTGTCACAGATCCAAAGTTTGACCTCGTTTATGGAAGAAGACAGCCCAGAATGAAGAATGCAAACTTCGAGCTCAGAAAAAGAGAGGGAACTAGCAGCACTCATGAGATTACAGAAGAAGTGCCAGTACCTCCTAGAAGGTCAAAAAGGGCAGCAGGGAGAATTAATCTTCCTAGAGGTGCTATGCGCATTGAGGACTCCGAGCCTGAGTCGACCTCTAGTGATGATGATGAGGAGAGCCCATACAGGCAAGAACCCTCTCCTCCCGAGTCACCTACAGCAGCTGGTCAGCGCAAGAGAAAGGGCAAAAACATCTGCACAGCTAGCCATGAGCACAGTCAAGGCACCAGAGAGGATGACAGTGATGGTGATTATGAGGGCATCTCATTTCTTGGACCACAGCCCGTTGAGAGTGATGATGAGACTCACTTCAATGTGAGAATGAGGCCACCCGTTGACCCTGAGCACCGCAACATAGTCAACTATAAGGGAAGGGGTATGACAGAGAGAGCAAGAAAAGAAAGGGAAAAGAATCCCATGGCAGTTGGTGGAAGGAATTTGGATTATTGATTTGGCACCAAGTTTCATCAAGACTATTATGCAAGTGCCATCATCAAGAAAGACTACCCCATTGCTCGCTCAGAATACATTGATTGAGGATTCTTGTCAGTCTTGGAGGATCCAAAGATTGCTGAAATTATTCGTGAGTGCAAGAGGAAAAACATTTATGATATCATGGGCTTTGCCAAGTCATGGAATAATTAAGTGATTGCACAATTCTCTGCCACATGTTACTTCACCACTTGGAAAGATGAGAAAATTGTTCATTGGATGACTGAGGGAAAATGGTTTGGTATCACTATCACTCAGTTTGCCTCTCTACTTGGTTTTGATGAAGAAGATCATGGAAGGGTGAAGATCCATAGAGATCATGACATGGACAAGGAAGACATGAAGTTCATGTATATCCCGGGACAAGAATGGAACTATGGTCGGGTCAATGGCATGCTACCATTCTATGCATACTTGCACCGCATGTTTAGAAAGACACTTGCTCCTAGGGAAGGGGACCAATCAAATGTGTCAAACTATGGAAGAGATTTGTTGAAACACATGAGCCCTAGTGAGCCGGAATTTAGTGTTGTGGACTATATTTGGGAAGAAATTCATACCATCTCATGTTCACCACAAAAGAGTTGTGGATATGCTCCTTATCTCATGCACATCATTGAGGCAATCACCAACTACACATTTGAGTATGATCATGAGCACAAACCTTTTCATTTGAAGAATGATGTTGTGGGACCTTCTCTAGCTGATTTGGCAAGTGCACAAGCAAATATTGGAGGGCAAGAAGTCCCCGAACCGCCTACTGCAGCTGCTGCACCATCTAGGGTAGCAAGGCCTTCACATGGTCGAGGGCGTGGACGTGGGCAACAACATGTGCATAAGCCCCCCTCTCCGCTTAGAAAGTTGTTCAACTTTTGGTGTGGGTCTTGCATGAAAGCAAGTGATGTTGTTCACAAGGAAAGGCAACTTAGGAAGAGGGATTCAAGGATGATAAGACTTATGTATGAAAACCCCTCTCCCACAAATAGGCCTCCCATTCCACATGCACCGTTTGATGATGAAGATAGTGAGCCGGAGACCTTTGAGAGCATTTGGGACAAATCACACCAAGTTGATCCGGCAACCAACAAGGATTATTGGGATAGAGCCTATGGAAATACTTATTACAATCCAACCTTTGGAGGAATGTATAGTGCTCGATCTTCATATTCAGAGGTTCCTTTCATGGGCACACAAGGGCAAGGCACATCCTCTAGCATGCCTCAAGTGGATCCTAATGCACAAGGAAGTTCAAGTGCTGCAGGTGGATACTACTATGGTAGCCTATTTGGCTCGGTCAATCCATATGAGGGAATGACGTCTCACTTTCCTCCATTTCCACCTCCACCATCTTTTGTGCCTCCAAGTCATTTTGTGCCACCACCTCAAGATGATGATGAAGAAGAACCATGAGCAGCTGTCCGAGAACCCCCCAGGACCTTTATTGGTGATCAATGACAAAGGGGGAGAAGTTGGGTCGATTAAAAGCCTCAGCTCTGTTAGCTCTGTCTCTATCTGGCAAACTCGGTGGCACCAAGTTTCCAAAACCGGTGGCACCGGTTTTGGCTGTTGGATGCAACAGGCCCATGTAATAAATTCTCTTTAGCTTCAGTTGAACTTGAGAACCTTTGGTATGTGTGCTTAGATGTGTGTTGAAGCTTTTTATGCTTATTAAGACTCATTTGCATGTTAGTGTGATTTTATGAGTGATGTGATGCTTTTGATGTGGCTGCACAGGCAAAACCGTGGCACCGAGTTTGGCAACCTCGGTGGCACCGGGTTTAGCACACTTACCATTTCTTTTGGTTTATTTGTTGAAGTGCCTTTTAGTTCATGCATCACGATTTAAATGTTCACACACTTGTTTTGCACCCCATTCTTTGTAGGGAGCTCCATGGTTTCTTGAAAATGTGCAAAATGGCATTTGAAGCCAATTTTTATGAATTCCACTCATAGCACATATTAAGGGGGAGCTCAACCTAAATCTGAGTTTTTAAGCTTTATTGAATATCTCTTGTAAGCTTTAATCGAGGTTGTCATCAATCACCAAAAAGGGGGAGATTGAAAGACATCTAGGCCCTAAGTGGGTTTTGGTGTATTGATTGACAACTAGATTAAAGATCTAATGCCTTTGTTAAGCATGTGAGCAGGTTGTGACATATAAATAACAAAGCATAATATATGACATTGAACATCTATATGAGAAGACAAGCCATTGTTGTACAAGAAGAGTTGAGGAATGGGTTATTGCCTCACATTGTGGAGTGGCTCTATTTAAGGTTGAATGTCATGGTCAGGGGCGAATCCACCGTGGGGGCGGTGGAGCCCCCTACTATGGACTCCATGGAAGCCCCAAGCCCCCTACAAATTCTATGCATAGATGAAGAGGAGGAAGAAGAAAAGGAGGAGGAAGAAGAAGGAAAATGAAAGGAAGAGGAGGAGGAAGAAGAAGTTGAGCCCCCCAAGAGTTGGATCCTGGATCCGCCACTAGTCATGGTTATTGGTATGATTGATCCCACGGAGTTTTACTTGATATATAAACAAGCCAATGAAGGTGGAGAAAGAGACATAGTGATATTGGATTATTGGATGGTCTCTAAATAAATTGAAATGCTTGTTATAATCTATTGGGACTACAAAATCAAATATTGGCATTATCTCAATTGAATTTCACTCTTAATGTTGAATCAAAGCTTAACTCAAATTGGCAACAAATGGATGAAGAAATCAAGCAAGGGATTAGCAACAAGGTACTAAGCTAAGGTTGGCCGAGTAGTGACTTGGACCATGTGCTTGGCTAGGGTGAAGTGGCTATAGCTTGGAGAGTTTCGAGGTATCAAGTCGAGCCCTGAAGCAATGAAGAAGCATTATATATTGAGAGTCATGTGAAGGGTGACTTGATCAAGAATTGGGTTTCATTCTTGTATGAAGATCAAAGTCACTAGCTCAAGGTAGAAGTGCTCAAATCAATGAGACATTGATGGATGGATCTCTCAAGTGGATATATTGATCAAGTATGGCTATTCTTGAAGATGAAGCTCAAGAGTTCTAATATTGCATTTATATTTGATCTTGAGTATAGGTGCCATACTATCAAGAGGATGCATCACAAGGAGTTTTGATAATGTCTCGGTGCTCCAAGTAACCCATGTGAGTTGAGAGAGACACAAAAACCACACGTACACACGTCTTCGGGTTTGACCCTGTGTCAAACCCGGTGGCACTGGTTTTGGGAAACCGGTGGCACCGTGTTGTGTCACCGCCCAACGCGGCTAGTTGTTTGAAATCTCGGTGGCACCGAGTTTGGGAACTTGGGCACCGGTTTTCACCGAGTTTGTAACGGCTAGTTTTGGGGAGTCGGTATTTATACCCCACAACCCCTCAAGGTTGCAAGCATTCCTGAGGTTGCTGGTGTGCTTCCTTGCTATTCCTTGCTAAGCCAAAGCCATTCTAGCTCTCCCCAACCCCTCTTGGTGAGGTTGTTCGATCTTTGATAGATCTAGTGAGTTGGGTGGTAGAGAGAAGCCTTTGTGAGCAATTCAAGAGCACTTGAATCCCTTGAGCATTGTTGGACGCCGCCAAGCTCGTGTGAAGCGTTTGTTACTCTTGGAGGCTTGCCTCCTAGACGGCTAGGCGTCGCCCACAAGCTCCCAAGGTGTGGTGAGCTGTGGGACAGTTTGTGAAGGTCGTGCTTCGCCTCCGAAAGGGAAGAAGCTATCTAGTGGATCGGGAAAAGGGTTGAATGCAACCCGGCTTCGGTAGGAGAAGCACCCAACGGAGACTAGGATTCACACGGTGGTGAATCCGAACTTCGGTAAAACAAATCCTTGTGTCTCTTGTTGGTTTACCTCGCATTTACTTTGATATATCTATCCTTGCTTGCTTTTGTCATATTGGTGGATCTACTTGGTTGTTAGTGTTTGTGAAGTGCAGGTGTGTCTAAACCTGTGGAACCACCTTTCCTGAGCCACACACCAAGTTTGAGTTGAAACCAAGCAAGCAATCAAGAAGGAGATTAGAGGGGAGTCACTGCCAGGCAAACCCGGTGGCACCGGATTTGCCAGTGTGCATATTCCGCTGCGCAGACGCAAGTCCAAAGATTCCCGAGATTTTTCCAGAGATTTCGGACTTTCCAGAAACTCCGGAGAAAAGTCCGAAGTATCCGGGTTTAACTGATAAAATTGTTTTAAGTGGTAATTTTCAAGACTCACCTATTCACCCCCCCCCCTCTAGGCGACATCAAGATCCTTTCAGTCTACAAGATCCATGCACTCTGGAGAAGAACTGTAGTCAATAAGTTGCTTGTTGTCTTCTGGACTAGGTACCGACGACAACTTATCATCGCAAGCCATGGGGACTGAAGAAGCGAAACCGGGCGGTGTCTCTGGCGAACCCGGTTTGACCGCCTGGTCAGGTTTGACCGCCATGGGTGGTTTAACCGCCTGCTGTGGCGGTTTGACCGCCTCTGCTTGAGGTGTTGTCTTGACTCTCCACTCCTTCCCTTCTGGCAGCATGGGCCTGTAACTATTGAAGATCTCGTCCCCCTGTTTCTCCAGCTCTTTCTCTCTTTTCTCCCACAGCCTCAATCGTTGGAGCTTCCTCCTTTGAGTATGAGTCAAACCGGGAGGACACCATCTTGGTAAGAAATATTCTGGACAAGATTTGCTTCTGCTGACCTCATGATCATTAGCAATAGATCCCTTTTGAGTAGGTGTCACAACCTGATTGTTCATCACAACCGGTCCTTCGCCACTTTTCTCAACGGGAACGTCCATCGTCCCGATCTGGATAATGTCGAAGCTTGTAGTCCTCTCTGGGTCAATGTCCATCTTCTGAACCTCCTCCTCTTTGACCTTGGGCCTGTACACCTTTTTGGAGGAAGTTGAACTTTTCTGGGCAGGGCGGTCTGACCGCTTATAGGGGGCGGTCTAACCAGGTGGTCCTGGTGACCCTGTCCAGATTGACATGGTGTCCAGCGATCTTGTGTAGGTCGTGAAATCCGGTTCAGAGCTGGTCTCTTTGGTCCTGCTCATCCAGGATGGAAGGACTGCTGGTATGGCACCCACATCACTCCATTGTCGTCGTAGATCAGACGAGGTGAGTTTGAACTTGAAGGAGCCCAAGTTGGAGCAATGTGTCGCCCTTTTTTGAGATGATTCACCCCTGATCCTGACAGCTGCTCTGGGAGGCGATGATGGCCTCTCTTGATGTGTGAGTGACCTTATCCTTTTTTTAACAGCCGATTACTTGCAACGGCCTTTTGCTTTGAGTATTTGTCGAATAGCATGTCTAATGTGACCTTTGGCTTTGGAACACTTCCCTGATTCTTTCCCGTGTTAGGCTTCCAAATTCCAATCTCCGGTCGCTTTGGTTTGAGCATCCTTGGGCAACCATGGGCAGGGGCGGTCTAACCGCCTGCCCCAGCCGGTTTAACCTCCTCAGCCTTGTTAGGCTCAAGTGGTTGCCGACTGACAGGCACGGACAACCCTTGCCCCCCATGTCTAGAAGCTTTGACGGTGATTCTGAATGTTTCTCTGCCATCAGGGGTCTTCTCATAAGCAACTTCCCGCGTCAACTCTTTTCCTCTCAAATCGGGCTTAGCTTTCCCGACCACCACATTCTTGCCCTTGGTTGCTTCGACTTGATGTGGCCGAACCAGAACCTTGGGCTGCTGCAATTCCATGGTATTGATAGGAAAAGGATGCTTGTTAAATTGCTTTTCAAGAAGTACCAAACGACCTTCATTTATGGCCGATTGAATCTTGCGACGAAACACATTGCAATCATTAGTAGCATGAGAATAAGAATGATGATTTTTACAATATGCACGTCCCTTTATCTCATCAAGTGGAGGTATGGTATGAGATATTTTAATATTTCCAAGTTTAAGCAATTCATCAAAAATGCGATCACACTTAGACACATCAAAAGTAAATTTTAATTCTTCTTGCCGACCTTTACTAGCCGACATAAGTGATGCACAAGAAAAAGATTTATCTTCAGAAGGTCATACAAATTCAGCACTATATACTTCACTCTCATCGTTCAAATTATTAGAAACATAATCAACCACATGAACATCGGACCGATGAGACTCAAGTTTTTCTTTTTTTTTATTCAATTTCAACTCTTGTGCCATGCCTCTCACAAAAATAGAATCAAGCGAATAAAAGTCCGCACCTTCTAATCTTTATCTAAGAGCAAATTTTAAACCTTTAACAGCAAGATTAGCTAGGTCGGAATCAGAAAGTGACAAATCAAAACAACGGTTTTTAACCTCTTTAAAACGCTTAAGGTAATTGGAGATGTTTCATCTTTACATTGCTTAACCGATGTCAAATCTGTCAATTTTAGTTGATAATCCCCACTAAAGAAGTGATCATGAAATTTTTGTTGTAGGAACTCATACCAAGTCCTCCCTGGTTGTCGTTGCTGCAAGCGTCGTCCTTCAACGTTGTCCCGCACCGCACTGGAGATTGCCAAGCAACACCAAAGCGTCAGAGAACGTCATGCGATGGCAGCCAAGAGAAGACACACGGTCACCAACAGGAGAGCCGACGTCGAGGCTTGACGTAGGCAACCCTCTTGACACATGGCATACGATAGAATCGTCACCCCCGGACAAAGCAACCACAAAGAGCGGACCGGCCATGCCGACGAGCCGAACGGTTTCGCTAAAGACGATGCCTCCGAGGAGGTTACGATGCCCACAGGCGCCGCCGTCACTCGTCCAGAAGCTGGACTGGGTTTTCACCTAGAGACCTCGTGCAGCAGGATTGTCACTCGATGATGTCACCCTCAATAGGGAGAGCGACACCCGAGGGCGCCGCCGCCATACCACCAGAATGAATCTGGCTAGGGCTTTCGCTCGGAGCAACGAATCTTGCTGCAAGCGTTCGCCATAGCAAGCCGGCACCACCCCTGCAGCCACATCTGCCGGGGAAAAGTCCCTCTTGCAGCATCCCACCACCCGCCGCCGTAGCTTCGTCTCATTGTCACCATCCCCACTCCTCGACGACGCGCCGGGCCGACAAAAAACACCGACCGCCGGCAACGCAGTCGCCGTACGCGGCCCTCCCTAGCGTCCAGCAGCTTCACGGTCCAGCAACAGCCAAACACCCACCGCCAGCCACTGTCGCAGGTGAGGTGAGCACCACCGCATTGCCGCACCTCGCGCAACAAGGCGGGCAGCCACCGCACCACCGCGGTGCCGCGCCGGGGACTGAGCCACACCACCACGGCGCCGCTCCTCCCACCGGGGCACGACGCCGCACTACGCCGCCGCCTTGGCGCCGTCCGTCACACGGAGGCCACCGCCTAACGCCAAGCCGCCGAACGCCGAACTGCCGCCGGAAGTTGCTACCACCTCGACCGGTGCCCCCGTGTTGACGGATAAAACTCGTATCCACCTACGATCCGCAAGCGTACGGACCTACACCTTTTTCACCACGGGGATTCCCTAGGTTCTTATCAATCCGCAGAGCAAGGGGATTACAAGCGTTTGATCTAGCACTACTAACTAACTTAACCAAACCCTAACTACGGTTAAACTAGAGAACTACTACGCTACACAAGAGAGAACGATTAAACTCACAAGATATATAAAAGACACTTGCCCAAGGGTCTACGATACTTGAACATGCAACCGCTTAGAGATATGAAAACCGATCTAATCTACCGGGAGTTGTGACCATGGTTTCGCACTTTCCCTCCCCCCGTACTGTCACTACGCGGAGGTATTTGTGACTAGACCTATGATGATCACGGCGTATTGAAGGGTTCTAAGGGAGAAGTGAGATCTATACTCCCAACATGGCATGGTAGCTAACCTTAAACAAGAAAGCATCTTCAACAATAGATGATAGATTGAAACCATAAAAGTTGTGATTACATCTCAAGATCGATTACAACCCATGGACAAATGAGAAGATTACCCCATCAAGGTGCTAGGCATAGCACCGTTGATCATGGTGACGCTTCCGACGGTGTCTTCCTTCTCCTCCGGGGGTGTCTTGGCAGGGCCTCGACGTCCTCCTCCACTTGTGATTGTTTCCTTTGAGTAGAGCGATCCTTCTCGCGAATGATCTCTCTCCTCTCCTTCCTCTCTAGCTTGTGGACAGCCTCTCGGGCGAATGGCTCTCTCTCTCTGCGAATGGCGGCGCCTCCACGTACTTAGGGTTGCATCATCTTCATGCTAAGAAATGGGGGGCCGAACCGCCTCGGGAATGGGCCAGGTCGGCTGGCCTGGGCCGCCCGGCCCGGTTCGGTCGCCCCTTCTCTCCCATGGGTTCTCTTGACATTTTGCACTTTGCCCCCTCCAATTGCATCATTTTGACAATGTCATCCTCACGTCCAAGATAGAGGGTCTTCTCGCATGAAGTTCGGTCTTTTATGCTTTAATCCTCGGGGATGTTCCTTTGTAACACCTTGGTCCTTGCCACCTTTGGGAGTGATTTCATCATGCTCTCGAACACGAACGGGACTCCTTATTTGCTCCTTTGAACTTGTTGTGAATCCGTCCTTTATGTCCATGTTTTCCTGCAAAAACATAACACTTCCAAATGCACATACAAAGATGAACTTGTTATATCATTAGCGTGCCTAGTGGCGGGTTAGTTTCATAATCAAGTCCAAACCAAAGTGTAATGAACATGTTTGGTGTACCAAAATACACCGTCAACATCTCCCCCACGCTTAGATCTTGCTCGTCCTCGAGCAAGTTTCTCGCAAAAGAACTTTTGTCCAAGGTGTTGAAAACGTGCTCCGCTAATTCTTCCTTCACAAGTTAGTCAATCCTTTATCTTTAATATAATAAACATAAAGCAATGATCATGATACATGAACATGGGCGTTTAGAATTTTTACCAAATCGAGATTTACCCCACAACTCATACCTTTCACTCTAGGTCCTCAATTCCAACCATGCTTAATTCTTTGCTTCCATCGGAGGGTTTTCATGATTTTTCAAAAATAAAATTCCTGCAACAAGTATTAGACAAAGACCTTTCTCCAAGTTCTCACATGTCGCTCATATAAAGTGGCTATCCTAAACAATTCATAAAAACTCTCACCTCCCACAAGTCTCTCATATTATCATGTAAAGTGGAGCTATAGGTATGGCTAGTGAAATCAACACAAGTATTGCCGAGCTAAGAAATTCCTCTAATGGTTGTTTACCTTTCAAAGCCAATGATCATGAGAATTAAACCATGATGTGGGGATATCAAGGATAAGAAGATATAGAATGGTGGATATGTGCAAGGGCAAAAGAAAACAAGACTACGAGGCACCGATGACGTCCTCGTTGTCGGATTGGACATGGTTGGAGAAATAGAAGTTTCGTCTCTTGACAACAACATGACATCCTTCCTTACACTTTACTTAATCTTTACTTGATTCATCCCTCTTCATATCTTTCTTGCTTTACCTCTTTCTTTCTCTTTCTCTTTTATTTTATTTTCTTTTCTTTTTATCTCCTTTTTTCTTTTCTTTTCCATACACATATATATTTTTTTCTTTACTTCTCTATCTCTTTTGACATCTTTACCTCTCTTTCAAAGCTCTTTGCTCATCTCTTCTTGCATAAACGCAATCTGAATTCAAAATAAAAACCATGCTAGAAACGAGACGAAACTTCGAACATAGGTTGTGTTCAAGGAATATGATGTACAAAAGAGATATTATGGTTTGGGTATGGAATTCGGCGATGTACGGGACTTTCGATGTGAGAGTCTCGTTACCGATTGCATGGCGAGGCTAGCAATAAAAGATATATACAAGGATATGATCATTACTCGAAATTAAAATTTCCAAGAGAGAAGGATCCTAGCCCAACTCATCATGCTAACTACACTTATGGTGGAACGGATATTGAGTTGGCCTTGTATAGGATTTTTCTTTGTCTCTCAACTTGGAAAAAGAGAGTTTGCTAACCTTTATTACAAGGGTTTTCATATAATTTTCAGAATTAAACTCCTCCAACATTAGCATCAAACTTAGCACAACCGAAACAAGGTTCTAGATCAAAGTATGGTGCGGGCACTTTTAAAGGTAAAAACTCCACTAAGCACCACGGTAAACGTTTCAAACCAAATGCTCATGCTCATGTATTAAAAATTAAAGACAAACATACGAGTAAAGAAAGAAAAAGCATCGCATGAGACAAAAATTAAAGGACACTTTTTATTTGATTTTTCGACTCGAACACTAAATTAACACACTTCAAACTTGAAAATTTAAAAGCACACCTAAAAATTTAAAACTCTCGCAAACTCTAAACCAAACTAAACTCACTAACTCTCGCAAACTCTCAACCAAACCAAACTAAACTTACTAAGGCAAAAATTTTAAGACCTAGCTAGCTAGCTCTCCCCCACGCTAAAACCATACGACGTCCCCGTCGTATTTTACAAAAATCCTAAGGGGAAACCCTAACTTTCTAGTGGAACTTCCCACAATCCTTGCACCACCTTTTCTTCATGTTGTCGACCATCCCGAATAACTTCCTCACGTTCCGATTAAGGAACTTGTAGTCGTCATCTACTACTCGTTCCAAATCCTCCATTCTTTGCCTCATCGCCTCCATATCTTGGAAACACTCCTCAACCGACGCGTAAAGGTACGAGATGGAGTAACGGCAAGCCGCACAACATAACGGATGCATCCCGAATGGGTCGTCGCCGCCGCCGTCGGGATCTCCACCACCGTTTGGACCTTCGGGAGACTTCTCTTTAGGCACCTCTTCCCAATAGAAGAGGTCATTGTCGTCCCTTCCGGCGGCTGCCCACGAGCTTGGGCTGCGGTCGTCGGAGTAGTCACTCCCCCCATAATCTTTCGGCTCGGGCGACTCCTCCTTGTAGTCTTTCCTCTTCATGCCTCGGAGTCGCTCCGATCTACGGACGGGAGTAGAGACCTCCTCCTTGACATGGTGGCGAGATGCAATCAGCCCGATTGGGACACACCCTCCGCAACGGATGTGGGCGGTCCTCTTGATCTCCATTGATGGCTTGAGCTCGCATCGCTTCGCCTCCTCCGGCTCCTTGGGGACGTCATGGATACTGCTTGGGTGCAAAAGGATGTGAATTGGGATGGATTCCCAAGCTCCAATCTCGTCCCTTTAAATAGTCCGAGAAGGAATGCCCTAGAACCCTTTTTTTCCTTTTCTTGACTTCCCTAAAATTCTCTGACCAAACAAGGAAGTCGAAGACGCGCGTCCCAAAGGAAAACGGGGGTGAACCGCCGCCCTGGCCCCCTGGGCCGATCCGACTGGGCCGGCCGGCCTGCCCTGGTTCGTGGGCCGGTTCGGTCCGGTTTTTCGCGTGCTCCACTATTTTTTGATGTTTAGCCCGTGTAGAGAAATTGGCCTGGTAAAACTTCGCGAGAAACTCCAAAAAAATAAAAGAAGAGCTATTTACAAAATGCTCACCTTGTTTTACGTCCTAGGCATGACGTTCGGGCTCATCCTCCATGATGAAAATATCAATATGGTGAAGGGGCACAACGTCGGGTTTGAAATACACCTTAAGTCGTTGACCATTCACCATGAATTGATCTCCTTTCATATCCATGATGGTAACCGCTCCATTGGAGAGCACCGAATGAACAATGTAAGGTCCATCCCACTTGCTTTGCAATTTCCCCTTTCCGAAAGTTTTGAATCTCGAATTATAGAGGAGGACCTTATCTCCTTCTTTAAACTCCTTCTTTAATCTTTTGTCGTGCCATCTTTTGATTCTCTCCTTGTATATGTTTGCATTTTCATAAGCCTCTAACCTCATCTCCTCTAGCTCGCTAATTTAGATTCTCCGTTTCACTACCGTGGCGTCTAGATCGAGGTTCATCTCTTTTATTTCCCAATATGCTTTATGTTCTAGCTCAACCGGAAGGTGACAAGCTTTGCCATAAACAAATTGATATGGGGTCATACCTATCAGTGTCTTGAACGCCGTTCGATATGCCCACAAAGCTCCATCCAACTTCTTTGACCAATCCTTGCCTCCCTTCTCTACAGTCTTGTTAAGGATGCTCTTTAGTTGCCTATTCGATGTTTCCGCTTGTCCATTGGTTTGTGGGTGATAAGCCAGAGACTCTATGTTCAATCCCAACTTGGACAAGCACTTCTTAAAGTTCTTCCCTGAAGTGAGTTCCTCCACCGCTTATCAAAATTCTCGGTGCATCGGCGAGGAAAATCACACTCTTAATCATCGCAATGGATTTTTCCATGGAAGCTTTACAACATGGCATGGCCTCTACCCACTTGGATACGTAATCAACCATAACTAGGATGTGCTCAAATCCATGTGAGTTTTTGAAAGGCCCCATGAAGTCAATTCCCCAAACATCGAATAAATCGATTTGTAGATTATAATTCAAGGGCATAGCATTCCTTTGAGATATGTTTCCGGTCCTTTGGCATTCGGGGCATGATGCAACATATCTTTTAGTATCTTCATGCATCTCCGGCCAAAAGAATCCGCTGGACCACACTTTTGCTTGGGTCCGAAAATGACTATAGTGTCCACCGTACTCCGCCGAATGACACTTTCTCAAAATTTCTTGCCTCTCTTCTCTTGGTACACATCTTCTCATAACTCCATCATTCCCAAGTTTGAAGAGGTAAGGTGAATCCCAAAAATATTTCCGGCTTTCGGAGATTATCCTCCTTTGAGTGTTTTTATTTAAGTGATCAAGGGGCATTCTCCGAATTGCTCGAATGATATCGATCATCCAAGTATCCTTGTCGAGTATTCGGTAGAGGTGTTCATCTCTCATCTTATCCTCTATGGGCTCTTTGTCATCTTGTCCATGGTTCATCCTAGACAAATGATCGGCCACAACATTTTCCACCCCCTTTTTATTGCGAATTTCAACATCGAACTCTTGGAGAAGAAGGATCCAACGAATCAATCTTGGTTTAGCATCCTTCTTAGCCAAAAGATACTTGATGGCCGCGTGATCGGTGTAGACAATGACTTTCGAGTTCACGATGTAAGATCTGAATTTTTCGAAAGCAAACACCACCGCTAGCAACTCCTTTTCCGTAGTGGCATAATTTAATTGTGCCTCATTAAGAGTTTTACTAGCGTAGTATACGGCGTGAACTCGGCCTTCTTTTCTTTGACCTAAAACCACCCCTACGGCATAGTCACTTGCATCGCACATGATCTCGAAAGGTTGACTCCAATCCGGAGGTTGAATGATGGGAGCACTCACCAAAGCGTTTTTCAAGGTCCGGAATGCCGCTAAGCACTTCTCATCAAAGTCAAAAGCCACATCTTTTTGAAGAAGTTGTGTTAAAGGCTTAGTGATCTTTGAGAAGTCCTTAATGAATCTTCTATAGAATCCAGCATGGCCTAGAAAGCTCCTCAAAGACTTAACATCCGTTGGAGGTTGGAGTTGCTCAACCGTCTCCACTTTAGCTTTGTCCACTTCAATTCCTCTCTCGGATATAACATGTCCGAGCACTATGCCTTGCTTTACCATGAAGTGGCATTTTTCCCAATTTAGCACTAGGTCGACCTCCGCACACCCCGTGAGAACCTTGTCTAAGTTTACCAAGCAATCGACGAATGTCTTCCCATAGACGGAAAAATCATCCATGAACACCTCGACAATTTCCTTGATAAATTCCGAGAACACCGCCATCATGCAATGTTGAAAAGAGGCCGGAGCGTTGCATAAACCGAAGGGCATCCTTCTATATGCAAACGTTCCATAAGGACAAGTAAACGTTGTCTTGTGTAGATCATCCGGGTCAATGGGAATTTGCATGAACCCCGAGTATCCATCGAGAAAGCAAAAATAAGTGTGGTTTGCTAACCTCTCGAGCATCTCGTCAATGAACGGTAGGGGGAAGTGATCTTTCTTCGTTGCTTTGTTTAGCTTTCGATAATTGATACACATCCGCCATCCCGTCACGGTTCTTTGCGTTATTAATTCGTTCTTCTCATTTTTCACCACGGTCAAACCTCCTTTCTTGGGCACACAATGTACCGGGCTCACCCACTCGCTATGCGGCACCGGGTAGATGATTCCAGCATCAAGTAGCTTGATAACCTCCTTCTTCACTACCTCTTGCATGGCATGGGTTAGCCTCCTTTGATGGTCCACTACGGGCTTACATTGGTCTTCCATAGGTATACGATGAGTGCAAAAGGCTGGGCTAAGTCCTTTGAGATCATTGATCGAATATCCGATCACCTTCTTGTGCTTTTTCAATAAATTCAGCAACTTCTCATTTTCTTCGGGACTCAACTCGTCGCTCACGATGACTGGATAAGTCTTGTCTGGGCCCAAAAATTTGTACTTTAATCCTTTGGGCAAAGGTTTGAGATCCACCTTGGGCACTTGTGGCTCTTCGGGTTTAGTGTCTCCTATGTCTTCAAATTTTTCTTCCTCCACGCATCCATCTTGTGGTTCTAATCCTTTCGTTGCTTCCTCTAGTTCCTCGTCTTGTTGATCATTGGATTGATTCTCCATCGCTCTTTGCAGCGGGTCTCTAAGGGTTTCAACAAAACAAAGACTACCTACCTCCTCTACTTCTTCATCCTCGGGAGGAAAAGGTGAAGGATGACTAGAAGCACGAAGAAAACTATATGTGTACTTATCTTCATTAAGATTTATTGTTA
Organism: Cenchrus purpureus; assembly: GCA_022644695.1. NCBI lineage: Eukaryota > Viridiplantae > Streptophyta > Magnoliopsida > Poales > Poaceae > Cenchrus > Cenchrus purpureus. The sequence continues at coordinate 22,700,562 of CP053454.1, read as the reverse complement.
CTTTTCCTTCTCCGGCATCCAACACGGCATCAACCAACTTAAGAAAAGGCCTACCTAGGATTATGTGATCATGATTATTATAGTAGGCATCTATAACAAAGAAATCGGTTGGTATGCACTTTCCAGAGATTATTACATTAATGTTGCAAGCAATACCTAGAGGTTTAATAGTTCTACCATCTCCCATGATTAATTTTGTTGAAGTTGGAGCTAAGTCTAGGTTATGGTCTTGAACTTTATCGTAAATCTTGGAGGATAGGACACTTACTTGGGCTCCGATGTCGCATAAAGCCTTGCATTGAATTCCGTTGATCTCACAACTCAAGTGTGGTGTCGTCTTCTCCTCTTGATCGGATCCTATTGCATAAACTTCGGCGAGGCAAGCGTATGGCGATGCTTCGGGCTTGATCCCCATGATTCTTTTCACCTCGGCTATGTGATCCGGATCCACTTCGTCATCACTAAAGAGCTTTCGAAAGATCTCACCGGTGGTTTCAAGATCGGATGAATTTTCCGCTTGCTTTTCCGATGGGAAGTCTACTTCCAATGCTCTTGCCATCCCCTTTTGGTTAGGGAACGGTCTTCTCTTGTCGAATACTTCTCCATGATCAATTGGAACCCAATCCATATGCTCGAACTCCCTTAATGGCTTCGCGCTTGACATACTTCTTTTTTTCGTTTCTTCCGACTTGGCGAAGTCAACTCTTGGGGTAGTTCTTGTCTCGGTGTGTACTTCTTCAAGCTTTTCCGGGATTGGCTCCTCTTTCTTGTCTTCCGGGGTTGCCTTTTTGGAAATTTCAGCACATGTCTTCATCCTTGAATCGCGTTCCGGCTCTCCCGAAAGTCTTGTTTTTCAATCTCTTCGCATGGCCGCCGCTTTGCTAATCTTTTGTAAAAGTTGAGCGGCTTTCGTGAGTGTTTTCTCCATGAGATCCCCACCTGCACACATTTGAACATGTTCCATGCAACTAGGGTTAGGGAAAAGAAAATGTATGTAAGAGTACGTCACCGGAGAAGCCGAGTCTTGGTCCTTGTTCAATCAACTCATTAAAGCTATTCCAAGCTTGGTCTATCCCTTCCTCTTCTCCTTGCGTGAAGGTGATCACTTGCCTCCTTAGATGTTGAACCTTACTTATTGGAAAAAACTTCTCGCAAAATTTCTTCGTCAACTTGTTCCAATTGCCTTCAACTTCAAAGGACGCAAACGAGTACCACGTCTTTCCTTCGCCGGCAAGTGAGTAGGGAAAGAGATTCCACTTGAACCATTCATCGGGAACTCCTTCTTGACGCACCGTGTTGCATAGTGTCGTGAAATGCCTTATGTGTCTATACGGGTTCTCCGTCTCCATCCCACCAAATGGGGTTGCCGCCGCCATCTCGATGATCCTAGCTTTGATTTCATACTTGGTCGCTTCGAGCTTCGAATCTGACTCTTGTACTTTAATGTCTTCACACCGAGGACTAGCGTAATCCCATAGCGATTTCTCTGGTTCTTCCACGGGGTGGTTAGTGAACGCCATCTAGACAACAAGATAGAAAAACAAAAACAAAACAAAATGGTTTTCTAGGTAATAGGGGTTAGGTGTTAGCAATAAACGATAAACAAAAACAAAAATAAATGCAAAACCAAACGATGTAAACTGGCTTGCTCCCCGGCAACGACGCCAGAACAAGAGGCTTGTTGACGGATAAAACTCGTATCCACCTACGATCCGCAAGCGTACGGACCTACACCTTTTTCACCACGGGGATTCCCTAGGTTCTTATCAATTCGCAGAGCAAGGGGATTACAAGCGTTTGATCTAGCACTACTAACTAACTTAACCAAACCCTAACTACGGTTAAACTAGAGAACTACTATGCTACACTAGAGAGCGATTAAACTCACAAGATATATAAAAGACACTTGCCCAAGGGTCTACGATACTTGAACATGCAACCGCTTAGAGATATGAAAACCGATCTAATCTACCGGGGGTAGTGACCATGGTTTCGCACTTTCCCTCCCGTCGCATCACTACGGAGGTATTCGTGACTAGACCTATGATGATCACGGCGTATTGAAGGGTTCTAAGGGAGAAGTGAGATCTATACTCCCAACATGGCATGGTAGCTAACCTTAAACAAGAAAGCATCTTCAACACTAGATGATAGATTGAAACCATAAATGTTGCGATTACATCTCAAGATCGATTACAACCCATGGACAAATGAGAAGATTACCCCATCAAGGTGCTAGGCATAGCAACCGTTGATCATGGTGACGCCCGACGGTGTCTTCCTTCTCCTCCGGGGGTGTCTTGGCAGGGCCTCGACGTCCTCCTCCACTTGTGGTTGCTTCCTTCGAGTAGAGCGATCCTTCTCGCGAATGATCTCTCTCCTCTCCTTCCTCTCTAGCTTGTGGACTACCTCTGCGAACGGCTCTCCCTGCGAATGGCGGCACCTCCACGTACTTAGGGTTGCATCATCTTCACGCTCAAGAAATGGTTGGCCGAACCGCCTCGGGAATGGGCCGGGCCGACCGGCCCAGGCCTATCCCCCTGCCTCGGCCGCCCTTCGCCTCCGTGGGTCCTCTTGACATTTTGCACTTTGCCCCCTCTAATTGCATCATTTTGACGATGTCATCCTCGCGTCCAAGATAGAGGGTCTTCTCGCATGAAGTTCGGTCTTTTACGCTTTAATCCTCGGGGATGTTCCTTTGTAACACCTTGGTCCTTGCCACCTTTGAGAGTGATTTCATCATGCTCTCGAACACGAACGGGACTCCTCATTTGCTCCTTTGAACTTGTTGTGAATCCGTCCTTTATGTTCATGTTTTCCTGCAAAAACATAACACTTCCAAATGCACATACAAAGATGAACTTGTTATATCATTAGCGTGCCTAGTGGCGGGTTAGTTTCATAATCAAGTCCAAACCAAAGTGTAATGAACATGTTTGGTGTACCAAAATACACCGCAACACCTCGCCCGCTGCATCCGGCCGGGAGGCTGTGCCTGTCTGGGACGCAGGAGCTGCGCCCTCGCAGCCGGCGCCGCCGCATGCCTCGCTCGCCGTCACCGGGGCCCCATGGCCTTCATGCAGATCCGACCGGGCACCTGATCCGGCCGCGGGGACCCCGGATCCGTCACCCCGCCGCCGTCCTCGTCTAGACCGGTGGGGCTCCGCCGCGCCATTCCGCCGTCCCGGGCAGGCGCAGCCACCGAGAAGACCCGCCCGCCCGCCTGGCCGCGGGCTCCCGGCAGGGAGGGGAAGCTGGAGGGGAGGGGCGCTCGCCGGGGTTGGGTCGCCACCCAAGTCGCCCGAGGCGGGGGCGACTCGAGCGGGTCGAAAGGAATCTTGTGGCTATTGAGTTCAGTACCTCTTGCTGTTTTCTGCGTGTTCATCACCGAGGGCGCAAGCAAGCAAAGTTATAATAGGTACACCATCAATGACATGTGATGGCTGTGTGCGGTTGCAGAGGTCGGAATTAATTCCATTTTCTAAAAAAAAATCAATGACATGTGACGACGTATAAAGCTGGTGGGAGCATACACGTGAAAGCATTAGTAGAATGATACCACTGGCATGCAAAGGGCGGAAAATAAAGCTAAATCAAAGTTACAAAGATAGTACGTACGACTAAACCTCTTTTAATTTTGGTTTCCTCATTTTTGGATTTGGATGTGCCTTTCGGCAATGTAACAAATGCTAATCAGACTGTCAGCCGGTGAAATCAGTAGGTGTTTGGTTAACTTTGAGGGATGGAACAATATATTATCTTTTCGCGCGCTCACATTTTTATTTAGTTTGTGGAATAGAATAGATTGATATATCACCACCACCTCATCCATTCACAAACTGTCTTTATTCTGCCTTGGAGTTATCTCTCAGAGGAGTATAGACGATAAGACGATGGAGCCTCCCACCAAAAATCACATGTCACATGCATGCGACAACATAAAGCTGGGACATCCATAATTTGCTTACACGTGAGGGCATTAGAATATCACTACGGGCACGCAAAGGGCAGCATGCTAAAGTAACAAATATGCATGGTACGTACGACGACTAAACCTTTTAATCTTTTTCATTTCTTGGACTGTTTGTCTTTTGGCAATGTAATTATCAAATCTAACAAGACTGTCAGCATGTGAAATTAAGCGCTTGCTCTTACTTTTTTTAGTTCGTGGAGTGGAATAAATGCTTGCTCTTACCTTTTTTAGTTCGTGGAATGGAATAATAGAATGGAATGGGTTGGGTTGATTTGATCCATCACCAACTCATGTATTCACAAGCTAATAATTAATATAAACCCAAAAGGTATAGAGTCATGAGTCATCACACTAATATTCACAGGACGATGAAGTTCAAACCAAACATGAAACATCTCTTAAATTAATGTTCACTCCAAGTTTGAATAGTATGTCATCATTAATTTTTTTTATAACTTTGACCATTCATTTTATTCAAAAAATTATGCAAGTATCATCTATATTGTTGCTGCATTCTTTACTATTATAAATACTTTAAGCTTGACTTATCATTTTTATATATTTGCAATATCTTTTGAATAAGACGAATGGTTAAAGTTGTAAGAAAAGTACGGAGGGAGTACAGTAGAAGCTAAGGCACTCACATGAGTGAGACTAATTAAGATGATCTTATTACTGAAGCCGTTCACATAATTACTTAAATTATCAAAGTATAAGCTTAGTAAAGCCTTCATGCATGGAGCGTACTAGTCAAGAAACCATGCATCGCCTATAAGATGGCAACGGCCGGAGGCCCGGAGAACCAAGGAGCCCTCGCTGAACCTTGCATTGTAAACCTACTTACAAGTTACAACAAGGGTTCCGGCTTGTAGTTAGCTGCGCTGAGTGATCGAGTGTCTGTGATACACAAACACACATAAAAAAGAAAGGGGGAAAGAAAGAAGTTTTATTTTAAAAAAAGAGAAGAAGAAGAAGAAGAAGAAGAAGAAGAAGAGAGAGAGAGAGATGGTTGATCAGCTGGTGGATGCTATGATATGGTGGGACAAGTGGCAGCTTCGCGTGCTGATCCTCGGCAGCCTGATACTCCAGTGGTTCATCTTATTGGCTGCCCCCATGCGCAAGTACGCCATCTACCGGTGCTTCAGGACATTCATCTGGCTGGCATACATCAGCAGCGATGCCCTGGCGATCTACGCGCTCGCCACACTCTTCAACCGCCACGCCAGGGACACCGGCAGCTGCGGCTTCAGTGCAAGCGGCAAGGCGAGCGCCCTGGAGGTGCTATGGGCCCCTATCCTCCTCATCCACCTCGGCGGCCAGCGAGAGCTGACAGCCTACGAGATCGAAGACAACGAGCTGTGGACACGGCACACGGTGACCCTCATCTCCCAGGTCACCGTGGCCGTGTACGCCTACTACAAGGCGTGGCCCAGCAGCAGCGACCGGAGGCTATTGGCGTCGGCTGTCCTGCTCTTCATCACAGGGTTCTTCAGCTTCTGCGAGAAGCCATGGGCTCTCTACAGAGCCAGGATCAACAGGCTGGCCGCCGTGTCGTCCATGCTAGGAGACGATGATAAGAACTGCAGGACATGGAAGCTGTGCTTCACCGAGTTGAACAAGCTCCTAACAAGAGACTCCTCCGTTGGCAAGAAACACCTCCTGTCGCCAAGGGTCAAAGTCCACATGATACTCTCGGACTTGTCACTGTACGCTGCTGCCAAGGATCTGGACCAAGAACTGGAGCCTCTTGATCCAGCCGTGGGTAACGTTTCGCTGTGGCTCCGCAACGCATTTGGGCTCATCTACACAAGATCCAATGTGGTTATGACTCCTGCCTACTTGTCTTACCATCTGCTTCTGGTACCGTCCCTGCATGCGGCTGCCATCGCGCTGTTCGCGAGCATCCCCAAGCACGGGTATGAGGGCACGGACGTCAAGATGACATACATCCTGATGTGCCTCACAGCCGCGCTGGATATCCTAGCGGCGTTCATCCGCGGCCTGCTGAATTTCATCATGACCTACTGCGCAAAAGTTCCGGCAATGTGCGAGATGATTCCCGAGTACAACCTCACCGCCTCGGTTCTCCGGAGGATGCAGCCCTACACCGGATGCCTCCTCAAGTGCCTCACGTGCATCGGCTTCAGCGAAGAATACTTCGATCGTCCCACGAGGAGTCGTAAGTTGTATAATTCATTCTTGAGCTTCTTTCTACTAGATTTGTTGACGTCCAGGGGAGGAGGCAAGGGCCTCGACCTCGCCAGCTACAGAAGCTTCTCCGAGGACAACTGGGCTCTCTCTGCTGACCTGCGAGAGCAATGCAGCCCCGCGGTACGGCGCACCCTGCGCCTGGAATCGTTCGACAAGAGCGTACTCCTGTGGCACATCGCCACAGATCTCTGCTGGAAGCAGAGGGCGCCGCCTCGTGATCTTGATGAGGACCAACTGGCTCTTCGGAGATGCACTCTGGCAATCTCCAACTACATGGGCCACCTGCTCAACTTCAGAGCTGAGATGCTCTTGACTGGAAGCAGGAGGCGCCTGTTTACTAAAGCCATGGGTGAGAGGGAAACCATATTAAAAGCCAGCAATAAGAAGGATGCCAGGCTTGCCAGCTGCTCCGACGACGACAAAGCCCTAGCAGAGGAGATCACTGACGCAGCGAACAAAAACGCTGAGTTCTATCCTCTCATCAACGGCGCCTGCGTGCTGGCACGAGAGCTGCTCAAGGTGCCCGATGATGAAGTGCGCTGGCGTTTGATGTACCGTGTGTGGTTGGGCATGCTCTGCTACTCCGCCAGCATGTGCAGGGGATACCTGCACGCCAAGAGCCTGGGTGAGGGAGGCGAATTCCTCTCTGTCATCTGGCTCCTCATCTCGCTCAAGGGAGCCAAGACCTTGGCGGACAAGCTTCAGATACCGGAGCCAGAAGACGGCGACAAGGATCTTCATCCTGCGACGCCATCGCCGCAAGTGGGTTCCACGGACAAGCAGCTTCGGATGCCGGAGACACAAGAGGGCGACGACAAGGACATTATTGAGGCGCGAGAGGAGGGTTCTAATCTTGCATGATGTCATGTGTTACGGCGGTGAATAATTGTTAAGTTGCTTGCTTGCTTGTTTGTTTGTTAATTTAATTCCGCTGCAGCTTGTTTGTTTGTTAAGCTTGCTTGGAGTATATGTGTAAGCAGTAAGCCGGTTGTGATTGTGTGCGCGTTAATTCGCATAATTTAACAATAATTTGAGCCTCCTGCTCTCTGGTTGATTGCGTGATATGTATTTTGTTGATGCTTTATTTGCAGTTATATATAAATGGCCGGCCGCACATGACACATCAAGCTGGCTCGTGCATATATATAGTTTAATAATTGATATATTTTACATCTCAAGTGCCGTGCGGCCCACCAAGGAATCAGCTACGGAGTCCTCGTCCAAAATAAATAACTGTCGTTTTCGCTTTTTAAGAAACAATATTGACTAAATATATACATTAATATTTACTGTGCAAAATTAATATTATTAAATAAATATTTGAATCTAATTTTTTATAAATTTATTTAATGATTTAAATGCTGCACATATTTTACAAACTCGGTCAAACTTGTTGCGCGAGAACCAATAATGATAATCATTCTGAGACGGAGGGAGTAGCTTGTAAACCACGATGTTCCCACTTCTCACCTGTGTTGTCACTTGTCGGTAAAATAAAATGGCATCCACACTAGAAATATAGAAGATAAAGCATTTCGAGTCTCGACAGTAAAACATCTCACAAATATAAAGCACAAGCGTACCGAATGTATACCATTTCGCCAACATGCGTGGATCACGGGCTCGCAAAATTATTCCGGCTTCAAACCCCTCGTAAAAGAGAGGCGCGAGATCGTAATTATTACGTACACGGTCCAAATTTAACTCATACATAATATTTAACATTATTGACCGATTCGTAAAATGAAAGCCACCCATGAGACACAAAATTAGCGTGTATCGATTTCATCTCTTTCCTCATTTTTCTTTGTTTTGGGGCTTTGATAAGGTAACACCAATCAGAATCTTAACTGTTCACCAAGGTGATGACCAACCGACTCCGGGATGCCATCCCAACCATTGTTGATCCTGATCAGACGCGTGTCATTCATGGGCGCAACATCTTCGAAAATTTTGTGTATGCTGCTGATATCCTCAGCTGCTGCCATAAACAAAAAGTGTTTGCTGCTATTCCGAAATTAGATTTCAAGAAAGCGTTTGATTCCATTGAATGATCAAGCTTGGATACTATCCTCCGGGCTCGCGGTTTTGATGACAAATGGTGTGGTTGGGTTAGCAATGTGTTGACCACTGGGAAAACTGCTGTTCTGCTAAATGGAGTTCCCGGGCGTTGGATCAAGTGTCGCCGTGGTCTCAGACAGGGCGACCCTATCTCCCCGTATCTCTTCATCATTGTTGCAGATGTGCTTCAGCGCCTCATCAGATATGCCTCTGTCCATGGCACCCTGTGTCACCCAATTGACCAATCCCTTCCTGCCCCGTTTTGCAATACACTGATGATACCTTGATCATCATCAAAGGTGACTCAGCCTCGGTGACCGATCTCAAAAGGCTACTGGATGATTTCTCTGCAGCCACCAGCCTGATGATCAACTTCCACATGTCCACTTTCGTTCCGATACATGTCCCCGAGTCTGAAGCAGAGGCAATGGTGGCGATCATGGGATGCACCATCTCTAGTTTCCCCCAGACATACCTTGGTTTGCCACTCTCTCCTCATAAACTCCAAGTAGCTGACTACAAGCCCTTGATATATAGCATTGACAGATATCTCTCCGGCTGGAAGGCGAAGCTTCTTTCCACCGGTTAGTCCTTGGGGGGCTAACAATCTAGTTTATGTCCTCACACCTCCTCCCCAAGACAGTGGTTGATCGCTTAGATGCTCGACGTCGGGCGTTTCTGTGGACGGGCGAGGACAAGTGTAACGGCTCGCAATGCCTGCTGCGATGGGAAAAGGTCTGCACTAGTAAGGCCTACGGTGGTTTGGGGATCAAGAACTTGGAGGATCAAAACCACTGTTTGCTGATGAAGTTTGTACACAAGGTTCACGAGTTCGGCCCTCTCCCCTAGAAAAGTTGGTTCTCCCGGCACGAGAGCGACGACTCTTTCTTGCAAAAATTGGTCCACCATGCATGCATGAGCTCTCCCGCTATCAATCTCTCACCACGGTACGTATTGGCAACGGGGAATACCCTTCCTTTTGGCATGACAAGTGGATGTTCGGTACCCCCTTGGCTCTCACCTTCCCTGCTTTGTACTCCCATTACACCGACACAAGAGGGACAATTAGAGAGGTGCTGGACGGGGGCTTGACAAGTCACCTTCGGCCTAGGCTCACCAGCGCTGCTTCAAAAGAGCTCGCCATTCTACAAAACTGCATCCAGGTCTTGCGCTTCCGTTAGTTGAACGACACTCGCTTCCTCAACACTTCGCCCCTCACTCCCTTCAGCACTAGCGGTGCCTACCGTCTAATGCACGCAAGGGATGTTGCTGACCCTGATGCGGAAAGGATTTGGAACACTAAGCTGCCAGGAAAGGTCAAATTCTTTGGTTGGCTTCTCGTCTATGGACGTCTGAATACTCGGGCGAACCTCTTCCACAAGAACATCCGCCAGCGCGACGAGGCGAACTGCGAGTTTTGCCACAACATCTTGGAGATGGATGATCACATCTTTATACACTGCCGCCGGGCACAATTGGTTTGGTCAGCCCTAGGGATTAGACCTGCTGACGGCGATCATAAAAGGTCGTGGCTCTTTGGCTCTGAATTGGCTCTACCGAACTGTGTTCGAATCGATGTCTCTCTTGTTCTCCTTTGGCACGTTTGGAAGGCGTGAAATGCAAAAATGTTCGACCAACAGGAACTACCACCTCGGGAGGTCCTTCGTCATGTTCTTCATGATTTGGATTCGTGGAGCTTCCGGTATAAACACCACTCGCAACAGGTTCAGGCTTGGCATGTGTTTCTCTCCTTTGTAACTGATCCCTTGTAACTCTTCTGCTCTCCCCCTCTCTAGAAATTCCCTCCTGGTATGCCGGGAGTAGACTTTGTACAAAATTTTAGCAATATAAAATAGGTGGGGAGTGCCCCCCCCCGGCGCGCGTGAATTTGTTTGAAGAAAAAAAAAGAATCTTAACAGTGGAACTGAATGTTGCTTAGACTGTTCTAAATTGAAGCCTTTGCAATTGCAGGGAGTATCGTGTGATACCAAATTTAAGCACATTATCACAGAAAGAAAACCTCTCCTACTGATCTCTCTAAGCCACCTGTACCGCCGTGTCAGCCATGCTAGACCAAGAGCAACGCAAGAGGCCGGAAATGCAGCGGCCATGCTGCACCAGCAGGTTGCTCCTCGAGTATGCCACGAAGATCAACTTGATCAATGAACAATTCTGAATCCAGCCGTTCTGAGTTGTGTGGCATGGTTAATTATCGGATTCTTCGCCATAGATGATGAGGTCAAGGCTGGGAATATGTTGAGCTTGGGCGGCCTCGACCTTTCCACCTACAGAGTTGGGTCTTTTTTTTAAAGTGTCCATCTTAGGATATTATGTGGCTTTACCTGAAGGCTTTAAAGATTTTTCTTTTTGTTCAGAGTGTCCACATGCTGTCGTAATGGCATAGGTGGATAAATTTTCAAAGAGTATATATATATATTTCTTTTTTTAAGTGTCTTCATAGGATCATAGGTGCCTTCACGTGTAAGCTTCACAGATTTTTCTCTTTTTTAAATGTCCATCTATGATCCTAGGTGACTTCACGTGAAGACTTCAAAAAGAGTCTTCAATTAGTAATAGTAAGATAACCGTGCACATCCTTTGAAATTAGATTACATGGTAAATGTTCTCTAACAGAAACATCACAAAATAAAGTGCAGCACAGAATAAATATATGCCATTTCGCTAACGCGCGAGGACATATATCAGGGGGCATGCGAAAGTAATAGGAATGAAGCTCTCTAGTACGTCTTTAGTGTCGTAATTTTATCTTTTCTTCCTTTTCCTTTGTTCTTTTAGCTTTGATAAAGGTGACACCGTACCAAGCAGAATTTTAACAGTGGAACTGAATGTCGCGTAGATTGTTCTAAACTGAGGCCTTTGCAGGGAGTATTGTGTGATATAAAATGTGAACACATTATTACAGTGCGGGAATAAAATCCTCTCTTACATACGGATCTCTGTTTTTTTTTTTTTGACAACAACATACGGATCTCCTTGGCGTGCGGCCGTTGAGGCCGTTGTAATCTTTGTTTTAGTTTGAGTTTTTGTGCTTCTGTTGGTTGTTTCGGCCCGCGGGCCCTTGTATTTGCTGACTCTAAGACTTGGTTCTCTCTTCTCTTAATAAAAAACGTGTTTTACACGTCTTAAAAAAAATTGATGACACATGGTTTTTACATGCTGGCAGGCACGATGATTGCCAACTGCCAACACAAAGACCAAAGAGCTTATATCCCATAAAGAACGGTCACCACATATACAATCTGTGAGGGCGGTCATTTAAGTGTGTCCACCGACACAAATGACCTACTACTCCGTCCCAGAAAGAGTGTCGTCCGGGAAGTGTGTTTGTGAGACGAACACGGTTTTCTAGCCACACTAGGGTGTACATCTGTGTTGGCAGGTATTTACATCACCCGCTAGAACAAACATCCTTTTGAATTTATAACTATCACTCACTTCATCAATGTCCCTCTCTCGCTTCACATCGGAGATCTTGTAAACCAAAAAACACTTTGAGAGCTAGTTTAACAGCCTTTTGGTCCGGTCATCAGTGATCCCTTGTTAAGAATTCCACCCAATTTTCCAGACATTTATATTATATAACTGGGAATGGTTTTAACTAGAGCTTTAGCATTTTTTTAAAAATGTTAGTGAGGTACTGAGGTGCCATTACTATTGTGGCAGACTTCACCTAAACACACCAGCGTTACGGATAACTCACACCATTAGATGCAAAAGTCAAACAGGCCAAATTGCCGTCCTTTTCCTCACATTTTCTGGTGGTATTCGTGTAAATTTCACCAGATCTTGTTTGGACAACCAATTCCCTCAATCCATGCGAGTTGGGGCCATTCCATACATATGTCATGTTCCCAAACAGAGCATGTAACCATTTTTCACCTAAAATGAAGCTAAAACAGTTGGTGAGTTCCTTCTAGGAAAAAAACATGCTCGCCAAGTTATTTGTACCCAGCGGTAGACGAGACCACCACACAGCAGTGAAAAGATAATTTGACTGGCTGGCTCTAGCTACGATGACCATAGTGTTTGTAGCAACCCCAAGTAAATTTCTCTACATAATTAATGCTTTACACAGGTAACATAAGCCTTGGGGGTGGAACCACATGTACAGCTCAAATTGAGCAAGCCAAAAATGAAAGGAAAAGATAATAGATGGTGGGAACCCAAAGAATCAAAGTAATTTCGAAGCTCAGCTATACAGGCAGTACCAACTGTCAGAAACCATTTGCGAGGACCAACGAGCATTTGACAGCCGCTAGACAAACAGCAACAAAGTGTATGCCGCTCAAACATCATGCACCCTCCCATACAATCATTCGGCCGTGATATTATTAAGCATGGATGCAATTTTTGCCGTCTTATAATCATCCCTGAGCTGAATGAACCTGAAATATAGTACAAATCCCCAAAGTCAGCTCTGAGGTCCTAACAAAACCGTGACTGATTCTGGAAATGTCATTAAACGTTCTATGCAGACACAACCTCAAGGCATCCTTCCGGATGCTCGGGGTTCCTTCAAACAATGATGCTAAACTTTCTGGAGCAACAATGAAGACATTCGCCACGCTGCAGGATAAGAGTAAAGATTAGTGACAAATTTGCACAAACATCATGACAGAAACCACAAATACAACACTTACATTCCCAGTTGTTCAAACTTCTCATCTATGGAGGGGGCATTGAAGCTACGAACAAAGTCCCCGTATTCAGTTATGTCACGTTTCAACCGTAGGCCACCACTACAATAAAACAAAAAAGGCACTGTAAAGTAAGGCTCTGCCAAGATAACCACTTTGCAAGGGCGGGTGTCCACAGCAATTCTAGTAGTTCATGGACTCATGGCCATTACTGCATTACGCTTTCTCAGTCTTGATGTTCCTGAACTCAAACTAGATAGTAGATACGACCACTCCATCAATCAAAACTTGGTAAACATGCACTTTTACATGATGCATGCAGCATCATGAACTAAAATGGTAACCGGGACCTAACCATTGGGTGCCCACTTTCATCCATAACACCATAAATCTGTCAAAGAACAGCAATATAAAAAGCAACCAGATAGAAGGAACACAAACATATTTTGAAACATTCTGTAAAAAAAATAGGTCTCTTCCATTGCACCAATTAAGGTTTCAATATTTCCCTTGCTTTTACAATCTTTAGACTCATGCCATCATCACTCAGCAAAACCCCATTTATGCCACTACACCCAACAATTTTATTGCCAAAACTCGATTGATTCATGCCACTCAAAATGATATCGCAGTGGCATAAACGGAACAATATTTACACAGTGGTGGCATGAATCTAAATATTACAAAAGTAATGGCAAATATTGATACCATAATTGACACAGGCACACCTATAATTCTCAACAGGGTTAAATATTTGGTCTTGCATTTTTTTAACTTAATATTGAGAATTGTGAAGTTGAATATCCTATTTATAGATCAGGTTAAAGGGGGCTTCGCTAGTTTCCGGGCGACCGGACGGAGGGTTCCATTCTGTCAATTCCTACCGACAGCGTGTCGGATCCGTCCGCCTCCCGGTCCAACATGCGTGACCATGCCTGTGTTCTCCTTTCAACTCCAAAACACACACACACGAATAAAAAAATGGAAGTCAAACTTTTGAGACAAAATTTTGAAGTAACTTTACGAAAGATTTGTGAATAAAAAATCAGAAAAAATTGATCCAAAATTAGGAACAAGTTTTTATGAAAAAAGATTTGCAAGAAAAAGTAGGAAAACATTAGAGAAAAGCTTTGGAGAAAAAATCTGACTGCCGCTCCGGAGGAACCACGATCGGGAGTCGCCGTCCCCATCAGGAAGCTTGCCCAGGTGGGTGTGTGCGCCTCGGCCATGCACCACCACTCCCCACGAGGGACGCTGCCCCGGCGGCGGCGCTCGCGCCGCCACTCCCCACTGCACCTGCGACCGAGCTCAATGGGGGAGCAGCAGCTCCGGGAGTCCGCCATGTGGAGAAGAGAGAGAGAGAGAGAGAGGAAAAGAGCTGAGCCGCTGAGGTGATAAGATTTCCTGTTGTTGTGGAGCCCGCCATGTGGAGAAGATCAGAAGAAGAGCAGTCAGTGGAATCGACCGGAGGGGAGGCAAGTTCCGGGTGATTGTAAAATTAGCTTTCCGTGTCAAGGCCATGGGATACTGAAGTAATCAATACTGGACAGCTTAATATGGCAGAATGTTGAGTGGTTGACAAAACATTTCTTATTAAATTAAGTTGCCAAATTTCCATAATCACAAAAGAAAATGAGAAACTATCCAATAAATTTATAATCCAATCAATTCAAGGTTGTTTACTTGATTCTTTTGCTCAATTTACCATTTAGAAAGACACTTGATGAATCTAACATTATCCAATCAAGCCAATAAAAAATGGAGGTGAAATATCACAGGACTAACAAAGTAATGCTCCAGAAAAGAACTGAAGACGCTTATGAGCCAGGACGCCAAAATATAAAAATAAGGACATAAATAATTTATTTGGAAATGGTAGAAGAGTACCTGGGACTAAATGTGAACTTCTGCCAATGATTAAGCAGCCCCTTGTGCAAACGATTTCCCTAAAGGCACAGATCAGGTTATCTAAAGTACATATTGGACATGATAATAAAATATTGCATAGAATATCAGAACCAGCAGTCACCATATCAATATGAATATCAGCAATAGCACACATGTCAAAAGCAGCAGTTTGCTCAACATATTTCTCTAGTAAACTGAATAGTAGGTCCTATCAAGCTGATCAGGACAGTAAACTTGCAAAACTAGGATTTTTGCTCCTCAAACTCATACAAATGTGTTTGAGGCCTAATTTTCAAGCACGGTTTCATTTTGTCACAAGTCTAGGGTTTAGGGTTTCACAAGTCTCCCCCATTGTATTTGAGGCTGTCTTGATGTTTTAGGGTTTATGGTTTCAAGCATGATTTTTGCTCCTCAAACTCATACAAATGTGTTTGAGGCTGTCTTGCCAAATTGCCATCCATCTAGTTTCTGTATTTTCCTACTTTGTAATAAAGTACACAAGGAAAACTTAATAAAAGCACTATTGTGCAGTCATGAGAAGGAATAACAGATATTTGCATGATCGCTGTACTACAGTGAAATAGTGGACCGTTCCCCATGTATATTGTAGGATAACTGTCCCACAACCCTGTTCTTGCATGACTGTAATTCACCCCCTAAAAAATGAAAATCAAGGTCATTGTGAACTTACCAGCTCAGTCAAAAAGGACTGCTTGTTGAGACCTTCAAGGGCATTGAATGCAACCTCAAGAACACGAGAGAGATAGGCTACAATTCTGAAGTAACCAAGACACAAAATTAGTTATATTGGATCATGCTAAATATTAAACATAGAACAGATCACCTTATGCAAGCGTTAGTTGGCCGATGATCTGGTGCAGCTCCATCATCTGGTGTCCGATAATCTGTAGCCTTCTGTTCTGAAGACAACAATCTTTCGACCTACAAGGCCAAGCCATAAGTATCATGCTTATGCATCACCAAACATACAGAATGACAAGTGAAGCGAAAAACGACTGATGTGATTCAACCATTTAGTACCAAGACACAAACTGCTAGTAATGTGGTCCCACAAAATTCATATTTCGAAACGAGAAAAGGTGCACACCTCAGACATAACAGTATCAATACATTGTAGCAATCCTTTGTGTGCAGCCGCCTCAACCACTGATACAGCTGACCCCATATCTTCACAAGCAGATGGATGAGCACCATCGACAGGCAGGAGCAGTCGAGATATGGTATTTGAGAAGAACTGCAGAGAATGAACAGAAAAAATCAAGCATGGTTCATTGACTTCACTTGCTAGCAGCCAAGGATGCAAGTTCAAAAATAGTTATCAGCACAGATTACCTGCTGAAGAATAGCTATGCTACTGGCACAACGCTGCACGGCAATCATAAAGGATCTAAAGCTACTCTCACCAGCAGAAGCTGCTGCCTCAGCCTGCAAATATTTCAACTACAGATAAGTCTCCCATACATTTAACTTTTGGACAGAGCCGTATTTGACTGCCAAAAAATGAACAGTAAACAGAAGGACAACTTTCGGATAGAGCCATTTTTTACTGCTAAAAATGGACAGTAGACTGAAGAGAAAGAAAGAAGACTTACTGCAGAAGCAGCAGCAGCAGCCACTCTTCTACTAACACTTGACCCGATGACATATCTGTCCCGCTGAGCAGCAGCATCATTTAAACTGTCTCTAGCACGATCAAGCCCTTCAGTTAAGTATTGGCTCACCTATAGCAACAAACCTTGTCATCTGACAGGCATTAACTTCTATATTATTCAAACAATAAAAGTTCATGGTTATTTACTTACTTGATCAAGCAAGCATGCAAATATGGATCTCACATTAGCTGCAACAGCAGTAGGCTGCAAAGATATTACTTATAGTTAGTACTCCAGCCAGAACAATGGTTAACAAGGTATGTGGACTTGCAATTTTACATAAGAAACAAGTTCAGTAGTTTTTTCCTCAAACCGGCAGCACAGCAGTCTGCCATCATTATATTACGGAGAAATAAAGAAGCCAGTACCATAAAACACTACCCCCGGTTCAGATCAACACACCTACTGTTTAAGATTACTAATCAAATTTAGGATTCATTGCTGGAGGGGGGGGGGGGGGGATAACATGAGAAATGACTATACATAAACACAAATAATGAATAAGAAAAGAAATGGCTAGGTGGATGGTTCAACCTGAGAAAACAGAAGTGTGCATCTGGCTATGGCTTCCTCATTCCAACGAACAAATTCCGTTACTACAGTGACAGATATCAATTGCTGTGGTGATGTAGTCAAAGATGCGCCTTTTGCACGTCCGATTGAGCCAGTTGATAACTCAGATTGTTGCTTAGCCTCAGCTCTTAGTTCAGCCATCTGCACAACAGCTTAATTTTACAATAGTGGTACTTGAAATGATTTTTTTACAGAGAAACAATATTTGAAACGGCTACATTTAATAATACACAAATTTGTAACCTTTGACTGATATAGCTGCCTGAGTGATGCCTGCTCAAATTCCGTGTACTCGTCTTTGTGAGCAACATATATGGACTCGGTGAGACCTGAAAAACGAGAGAGAATCGTAATGACAACCAACAAACCTGCAACTGCCTTACAAAATGTTAATGGATGATACTCAGAGCTATGATTTTAACCATTTAAGGTGATGAACCAATAGGCCATCCAAACCAAATGATTACTGCCTCAGAACTCAGAAGTAATCTTTTTTTTAGATCAACTCAGAAGTAATCGAAACTGTTAATCACACTACAAATAGTAATGCTACAAGTATGTATTATCTAATGCATCACCCGATATTCAGATCCATTATACAAACAGAATGTGGTAAAGTGATGTATCCCTTTGCAAGGATCGAAATTAGCCCTATAACCATATGAAATGTACAATGATAAAAAGTTCGCATGGATTTATAGCATGGAACAACAAAAGATGAAAAGAAGAAAAAAAAAGTGCATGATACCTTCAATATCCAAATCCCCACAACCAATAGACTGCAAGTCCTTGGCCAATTCTTTTGTTTTGTCGTATGCAACTGCCAGAATTCTTAGATACTGCCATTTTAATTTGACATCAGCAGGACATCACACTTGCATGATGTGGCAAAAAGCATGATGGAAATACTATAGAGCATAACACTTACTTGTAGAAGGCCTCCTTCTAGGGGTGGCAAACTAGCAAGAGACGGCTTTATCAGAATTCTATCAAGAATAGTTGTTACCCTTTGTTCTAGCACTCGCTGAAAAGCAAATAACAATAGTCAATCTATTTATAAATCACAGCAATCACACAGACTCAGAGTGCCATTTAAAATACATACCTGCACAAGTATTGCCATGACCTCATTCGGAGAAGGAAAGACGGCTGTTATTGTAGTTGCCTCTCTCCTCACAGTATCTGAACAGAAGCATAATAATATATTAGAGTGCTGAAAGTAAACATCATCGAAGTATAGCTCTTGAACAAAAATTGTAAAGAATGTAGCCTTTAAACACCTGCAATTTCCTTGTACAATGTAGATAAACCATCCGCAATATAATTGGAATCAGCTTGCAGCCCCTCATCGCCCAGAACAACTTGAATATCAGTGTTCATTATGTCCACATCAATAAACATTGGCCGTGTTGCAACATAGTGTTGCATAGCACTGGTTCCTCGATTGAACTAAAATCAATGTACCATGGAAAATATTTTTAAAAAACAAGTAAACCCTAGAAGGTAATAGAGAAAAATAAATAGTACTATATGCCTGCATAGACTAGCACCTAAAACAGGACCAAAAGCAAGTATATATTTGGCCTTGAATAATAAGCCCAAGTTCCTTTCTACAGAAGTTACTCGTGTGATTCTTGGGCTTGCAGAGGTTTATAGTTTAGTTTTATTCAATTAGCCTTTTATAGTATCCAAGCTACATATTCAAGCCCAAACATAATTTTTTTCCCACTTCTATTGCACAAATGCTTTTTTATAGAACACGCAGGAGAGCTGCGTATCTTTATATTAAGAGAGAGAAAAAACGGTCCAATTACAAAATAACCATTCATCACCTTGGACCATAATGATGAATGAAAGGATCTAGAAAGGACTATTACACCAATACTTTCTTTTAGGACCAGACCACACACACACCCTTAACAACTAAACCAGCACCACCTGCCTCTCAAGGGTCATTGCACAAATGCTCACAATTTTCTTACTGACAAGTCCTAACTCAGCATCATATATGTAAGGTTGCTAAAAAACTCAGATCCAGGTCTTCAGCCACATTTTTTATGTTATATTTTTGCAGTCTAAAAACTAATAGCTCAAAATTTTAAAAACAAGTGGCTATTACATTAATCCCCTCAGATAGTCAGTCCAAGTACTCAACTTCAAAATATGAACCAGGTGGATTTTCATCTATTCTACAATTCATGGAATTCTACAATAATGACCATGAGAAGTAGTTGTTGTTGCTGCTGCAAACAATAATGGATAATATCAGCATGCTGCAGTACCCTGTTCCTTGCATAAATGCATACCTGTGACAATATTTTAGCACATTCTGCCATTGTAGACAATTCCCGTCTCTGTGATGCACTATCAAACCGAGCCAATAATCTATTCTCCAGTTCTGCACAAAAAATAATAATTCACCATCACATACTAAAGAGAACCTCTATAGAAAGCTGAAAGGAAGCAAACTGACCATTACAATATTCTTGGAGATTCGCAACAGCAACCTCCAAACCACGGCTTGCATTAGCAGAGCCTACAGCTGGTGTTACACCATGTCTACCAACATCCTCCTCGGCAAATGATCCTACATTATCATAGCATGCAACTGATTGAGCAGCATGAATACACTCGAGTTCATTGACATAATGGGAAATGATAATAATACTACTTTGCTCGAAGAAGTCCTTAGATTTTAGAAAAATACATGCATACATCAAAGTAGACTGGTGTTTTCCTATTAAATATTGATCAACTAATGAGTGCTGACCAGCAGAAGGAAAGAAAACAACATAAGAATATGCCACAGCTCAGTTAGAGACGCAATTTCTGTGCAATTGAAGCAGCCTCAGCAACACGGCTGTCATCGGAAAATAAAGGAGAAAGTTCCATAAGGTCCCCAGGTGTGCTGTTGAACTCCATTAGATACTACAATGGAAGCATATCTCAAATTCATTTAAATGAGGTCATGCAAAAACATTATCCCATGGAAATAGGTAACATACAAACAAGTATGTTACCTTGATGAGATCTATCGTCTGACTAGCAGTTTCCCTCTGGGATTCTGCACTCTGAAAGACAAGACAAGAAGTTATTAAACATAAATCAACAAAAAAAACTAAACGGAAGAGTAAAGTCACAACCTCGGAATCATCTAACATGTACAGTAATTACAGGCATAAATCATGCACAGAAGAATTACCTGTAAATGATCACCAATTTTTGCAGCTGTTTGACCAACACTGGATATGCGAGAATCCAACCTAGCAAAGCTATCAAATAGTCCATCCACACCTTTCTCAAGCTGAAGAGAACAATAAAACAATTAATATGAAAGAAAAGTGAACCATTAGTTCAACATCATCTTTTTAATTAGTATCCATGGTCATTCTATGTTGAATTTCATTCAGACTTCTGGTTTATTTGAATGGCAAAAGTCAGTCAAAATTACTACCCTCAAGTATAGAGAAAGTCCATATAACCCCCTAAACCATGTTTTGGTTCAATTTAGCCCCTAAACTTAGCTATTTGGTTCAACTTACTCCATAATGCAATTTGTCATTTTGTTTTTGCAAAATGGTAGTGGACATCATAATCTATATTAGAAAAATATGTTATGAATTTTTCATCATTAGTTTTTGCATAATTCTGTATCTCAACGATAAATTTTATTATTAAATATAGTACCCTATCAAAATAGTGATGAAAAATTCATGATATATTTTTTGAACATGCTTTGTGTTGTCTTCTATCATCTTGCAAAATTTGAACTCAAAACTCCAGTTGTGCATGGAGAAATAAAAAAGACAAATTAAGTTAAGGGGTAAATTGAACCAAATGGTATAGTTTAGGGGGTGAACTGAACCAAGAAATACTTTAGGAGGTTATCCAGACTTTGGTTGTACTTGAGGGGAGTAATTTGGACTTTTCCCTGTTTGAATTGATGTATCTTGAATTCTTGACCATTGAGCATCAATAGCTTGCTGCATGGGAGTATGGGACAGATGAACACCCAAGAGCTTACAGAATTTACAAGTCTCCCTAGAATTTCCTTGCGTGATGGTCTAGTGGATCATAAGCATGTGGGGACAATAAATCAATGGACTGGTGCATTATCCACAACAACCACCACTAGCCCCAACATGCAAATTGAAGTCAAATGAGACTCAAACAAAGAAAAAAAAATGATGGCTTCATACCAGATAACCAAATGCATGTCAACCGAAACACAAACTGTAGATGCTATGGACCTGGCTGGATCCTTAGCCAACTCAGACTCCGCAGTCCTATAAGTGGCTGAGATATCAGATATCTGTGTAGCTACCTATGTATCCTATTCCTAGTCTAATAGCCCAACTTGCAAAGTTTTTGTAGTGTTTCCGAAGTCAGCTAGATACTCATATAGCAACTAGTATGTGTAGAATCCCAACCTTATTTAGGGTTGTCAAATATTAATTCAGTAAAGGGCTCTGCCCACCAAAATGAGCTTCGATTAGAGCCTCTTCTCAACAGGAAAAGCCCGATAATTAGAGGGAAATCTGGCCACGTCATATATTATATTAAGTTGATGAGAGCAGGGAGTGTTTTCCCGTCCCATGGCTTCTCCATACTTTATGAAGTTGCAACTGACAACTGAAGGCTGATTATTTGGCCAATTACTTGACTGACTCATGTGGTCGTATCTTTCTTTAAAGAATGCCAGTTCTATTGGTTATTTAAAACATAAGAAAATACAAATGCCCCCCCTAGTCTTAAATTCTATTCGTCAACCAGAAAGCTGGACAATTACATGTGACTCATTGAATACGGTGGAGGCTAGGGTCAGTTTATCAATTTTCCTTCCTTTGCGGAAAGGGGTGAACAGAGTGCGTCAAGCCATCAAGTTATTGACACAAACGAATCAGATTCCTTTATCTGAGGATCCCATATGAGGAAAGAAATAAACAAGACGTATACATGAAACAACTCCATCGGGTCTGCAACTGTCATCTATAGCTATGACTGAAAGGAATTTGAGCTTTTCTTTCTGAGCAAATAGGTTTCATATGGTTCTTTCCGGTGTCATCTACACGTTTTCATTTACTTACCATTAACTATTTTCCTAGAACAATGCATATACTGCACTAAACATGGACAACTACAAAAAAAAAACTGCAAGCATGGTAACTAACCTCCCCTAGCGTCTTGCGATGCTTGGAGTCCTGTACCGCCACCTCCTTCTTCAGATTCTGGAGCCTCTTATCAATCTGTCAGCCAAAAACCAGAAATCATCCAGCCATAAGTGCACACAACAGCAATCACCAACCAACCGCTCACTTCAGTCAGGCAGGCAGCCCACAGCCAGCATTCAGCGCCACCATCAGGAGGGGAGAGGACGCGACGTACCTGCTTGCGGAGGTCGACGAGCTCCTTGCACGAGTGCTTGAACAGTCCGAGCAGCTCGTCGACGGCGGGGAAGACGGGCGGGCCGCCCGAGCACGGGCGGGGCGGGGCGGCGCGGCGCGGCGTCGTCCTCCCCACGGTACTCCGGTAGCAGCTCGTCCACCAGGCCCCCGAACAACGCGTCGAACGAGAAGTCCCCCTGCACCGCGCGCACGCCACGGTGAACACACAGCACGCCGCGGGCGAAAATCGAGACCGAATCGGAGGGAGGACGGGAGCAGGGGAGACCTACCTTGAAGTCGTCGAGGTCGAGGGTGAGGGGGAGCGCGGCGGCGGGTCGGCGGCCGTCGGCATGGCGGCCGGAGATCTGAACGGGGTGTTCCCTTCTCTACTGTTCTCCGAGGCGGACAGGCGTCAGAATGGAATGCCGGCGGTGTCGCTTCCGTTTGTTCGATCTGGAGGAGGGTGGGGGCGGACGGACGGGACGAGAAATGTATAACGGAACGGGACGAAACGGAGGCCGACGCTGCCGCGGGGAAGGAGAACGGAACGGGTCTGGTAGTGGTAGGACGAGTTGAACGTTAAAGTCTGCAACCACGTTACTGCAAATTACACATTGGACCCTTGTTCTGATTTTTTTTCAATCTTGGGATCGTCACCAGGTTCTAGAAATTATTTTTTTACCTCATTTGATTTTCATTAGATTTCTACTATAGGAGAAACCGAGAGAGTGATTAAAACCTATATCTGGAAATTTTACAAAGTGGCGTAATTACAAGCTAAGCTCAAGCTTATTTGTAAAATGCAATTTTGATGGATCCTAAAATTACGAGAAACATGGCAGCATGGCGCATGTGTCATTTTATTTTATTTGTCATCTTTTTAAATATTACTTCGCTGTGTCTTGTTGGTTTCATACACAAATGGAGTCAGGTTTGGTGGATTGTATGCTATCCCACCTCCCGCAAAATTGTGATTTTTATACTCTTACTAAAATTTTAAAATGATTTTTTGGGGTTATTCACGGTGAAGAGGGTTTTCCGTTTAATATGTTTCTCCTAGTTCTGGAGCATACCTGAGTAACGCTTTAGAGTAGTTTGAATCAAGGCGCTTGCGATTTGGTGAATGGTTGTGCCTACTTCTTCAAATGTATCAAAAGCTGAGGAAGCTCTACATCAGTTTGGTGTAGAAAGATACCTTATGGAGGTTGACAGTAGGCTTGAGTCAGGTTACTGTTGTTGATAGTTTTTGGCTATTTGCTTCCTAACCCTTTTTTCTTCCCAGCTCATGTGTGTGTGAGTCTAGCCTCAGAGTCAAGTCCGGAAGAATCTTGGGTTTTTTTTTTTTTTTGAAAGGAACGGCAAAGGATTGCGTTCCCTACTCATTTTTGCTTCGGGTAGCCGAGACGGACTGCAATCAAACTACAACATTTTTTTGTTTCCAGATCAATGGTTTGGTTCTCCTTAATAAAG
This sequence comes from Cenchrus purpureus, assembly GCA_022644695.1. NCBI lineage: Eukaryota > Viridiplantae > Streptophyta > Magnoliopsida > Poales > Poaceae > Cenchrus > Cenchrus purpureus. The sequence continues at coordinate 22,676,651 of CP053454.1, read as the reverse complement.
CACTCGTTATTGACATAAAAAAAACTTTTTCTTTCCCTCAAGCTATTCTCAACTCCACTGCATAACATTAATTTAAGGCATGAACCAAACTAATTGTGGTAATCAAGCGCGAAGAATACTCTTAATATTGACAGATTGAAAAAATAGCATAATTCAAATAAACATGACCCACGGCATATGCTTAATAGAACATTCCCCATTTAGTTTATTTTTGCACCAACACCGTTTAGACAAACCAATATACATATACAATTTCCTATGTCAATATATAGATGCACCGTCTTACATTGGAGTGAAAATGTGACAGAACCGCCCAAAATAATTCCGTATTATCGCCTAAGCCTGTCCACGTGGCCATTAAGCGATAATAAAGAACTATACATCGCCTCTGCCGGGTCATGCCGGTAAATCACTTACACGGATCGGATTATGCGCTAAGCCCACACGAAGCGGGACAGAGTACAACATTACATTACATAAAAGGTCCATAAGTACTTAAAATTTACAAACTAGGTTTTGAGTACATAAAAGTAAACATGGTTCGAGTTTAAACAATGGAAAGTAAACTAAACTAAACGCATGATACACGAGGCCATCCATGCATATCACTCCTCATCATCGTTCTCCCATTCAAGTTCCCAACCATCCGGGATGGAACCAGGCCGAGATGGGATTACCAAGACAACAATAAAAGCAAGTGAGTATACTAATACTCGGAAGACTTACCCGACAAAAAAAAAGACACTAGACATGCAAGGCTTTTTGGTGGTGGGTTTGTTTTGCCAAAAGCAACTAAGAGTTGATCCTTACTTTCAAATTTTAGCTCAAGTTCTAGTATGTTAACCATTCTAGGTAAGCACCTAGCTAAGCAAGCATGGTTGTACAAACAAGATTAATCATCCAACAATATTAATGAAATGTTCCATAAATAAACATGGGGTAGCCGATTGGTCAAGCCGACTCGGATAACGCAGTGACCGACGATCGATCGATTATATCCTTACAAGGTAAACCCAAGATACACGGAAGAAGGTAGACCAAGTGCAGTGTCTACCCCAACCAAGCGGTTCCCGTCATTCCCATTAGGGACAAAGCGATCTTAAGTACAAAGGTTCTTGGAACGCCTCACACGGCACGTCGGATCACACTTGCACTACCGGAGCAAACCGGGAGAAGCATCTCAAGAGTAGTAACGATAAAGTCCCCGCACTGGTTCATTAGGTACTAGGCTTACCGGTCCCATTCTCGACAAGCACTTGGTACGTTCAATAGCTTAGACCAGCACCATGCTACTCGGTCGAGACCGAACCCATTGCTCTTACCACATGAGCGAGTCAATTTATCCAACTTATGATTCCAACATAAGCATCCTATATCTCATGAGCAATGAGTCATTACTCGACTTGTACCGTCTCCTTAAAGCATGGCACTAGCGTTCCTAACATACTAGTAAAAGAGCATAGGAGTCCTAAGGATCATGCATCTAGGTTTCAACACAACTCCTGAAACGTAAATGCACAAAATAAATAATAAATCTTGAAAAGTAAAAGTGGAGATTTTATCCCAAAAGGTTAGATGAAACCAGGTGCTTGTCTTCCTACTACAGCACTAACACTAGCCTTGGGCTCTTCGGACTTTGGTCCAGGTCTTGCTGCTCACCAAGTTGGTTCACTTCCCTTCGCTAGCTGCTCCTCCTCCTCCGGGTGAGCGTGTACTTCCCGTCCGGTAAATCTACGTATACATGCATATGCATTAAATTAAGATGAGCTTTGATGGTGATTGCGTACATCTAAGCAAATTGAGCTATTTAACTTCACCAAATAGTAAGGGGGTGTTTTTAAATTACTAAAAACAGGAACAAAACATGATTTCACAACTTACACTTTAATCTCCATTTCCTTATTTAATTCCATAAAACAAGCCTTTCAACCATAAATCCATATAAAATCAAAACACTTCAAAAGAGCCTAAGCTTCTGCAAACATCATCATATACTCATTCTAAGCTCACACACCAAAATTTAGATTAAGAACATTTATAAAATAATTTATATGAAAAAGACAAATCTTAGCCTAGTAAATCACCATTAATTCATATAAAAAGATTTAATAAACTTTTTGATCTCAACTTTCTCCTACAAGTCATGTATGCCAAATATAAGCTTGACCAAAGCATAAGTGCAGATTCAAATTATTTTTCAACTTTTGAATTTAAACTCCTACACAAGATTAAATGCAAATCACCTATTAAACAATTTCCTAAAATCATATCCACTCTACCAGAGGTACAACTCAACAAGGTAAAGCCCTAGGGTGCACATGTGGTTACAGAAAAGTTTAATTAAGGGACTATAAAAAGCATCAAGCTTAAACTAGCCTAGAGCTTGCATAAATCATATCTGAAAACCTACACATCCAAAACATGCCAACTTTGGTCACAGATCTAGAAATGCCATAAAGAGCAACATATCCAAAATTCAAGTCCATAGCATGTGTATATTTTAAACTACACTAAAAACATCTCAAACTGAGTTTGAATTTTCATTCAAAAACTACACAGAAAAACCCTATACAAGCTTTCTAGAAAAGGTAGGTTTCTTCACCAGGAACCCAACAAAATTGGATTTGCATTTTTCTGATTTTTCTACACTTTTCTACGGATTTTTGAAGTTACTGCTGAAAACCTAAAACACAATTACAGAGAAACCCTTGAAGAAACTTTCCTAAATTACACATACGCCCTTCGTTTCAGACCTGACAGTTTTCAATCCTTACAAAAGATCCGAGGAGGAGCTGCCGGGCGATGTAGTGGGGAGCTTGGGTGGCGGCCACAGGGCAACCGAACCGCCTGGGGTTGGAGGCGGCGGCGGGGCCGGCGGCGGCCAGGGCTCACTCAGGCGGCACGCGCCTTTTGGCCGCGCGGCCAGCCTGCAATGACGGCTCGGCCGGACGGCGGCGGTGGCGGCGGGGGATGGCGGAGGAACTAGAGGAGGGAGAGGAGAGGGGCACGGCTGGTTGGGTGCGGCCGGTCACCTTTCGGCGGCGACAGCGGCGGCGGTGATGCTAGGGGCAGAGGCGGCGGGCGTTCGCGGCGGGCGTTCGCGGCTCGACTTTTGGCGAAGGGACGACGATCGGCTGCGGCACGAGGCGGAGGATAGGCGCTGACGGCGAGAGGTGGCCAAGTAAGCATCGCACGGCGCCGTCTGTGGCCTTCATGGTGGCTCGACCGGTCGCCGCATCTTTACTGGCGCGTCACGGGAAACTTCGAGGCGGAGGGTCCACAGCGGGTCCACGGTCCCACAACGAGGTCGTCAAGGTGTCCGTCGCCCGGATTCTCACCGTCGGCGACACGTGGATGGGCGGAGCAACGCAGGCGCGTGCGCTTCTGGAGGGTGACGCCCGGTGATGGCCTCTATTTCACGTGACCCCTTTCGAAATTGCTTAACTCCAAAAAGTATCAACTAAAACGAAAATCTCCAAAAATAAGAGTTGTAGAGGAGCTATAGACCTACAACTTTCGCAAAGGGCGACATATGTTTTGATCAACGGATTTGTGGGAAAAACTCGTTGAACTTTCAGGAAAACTTCGCCCGAATTCCATGCAGAACTTCATCTCGAGTTTATGTGGCTTTGCACTCAAAATTGGAATGTCCGCCAATTATGAGAAATGTGTCCCAAAAATAACGAAGAACTTTTATATTGGCCGATTTTTAACTTCTATAGCAAAATTTGGAGAACGCGGAAGAAAACCAAATCAGCATTTTGGGTACTTAAAGGGGTTTGACCAAGTGTTGAGAATTTGACCAAATGTCTATTGGCAAATTTGATCCCAACCATGCTAAACATGCTTAAACACTAATTGCACTTGATTAGCAAAACTAACTACTATACTTGGCTTAACTAAACAATGTTAAAACCCGACTTGCGCCTGCACTCGTCAAGTATGCAAACAGAGAATGTGATCGGGCACTCCAAATGCATATGGGTGCTTATTCTGCTTATTTATCACTCGACCACCGTAAAGGTACTTTTCTCGAGAACAAACCACCAACAATCAACCAGCGATCTTTTCTCTCGAACAAATCAGCAGACCACGAAACGAGGCACGCTGCATTCGTCACTGAAGAATATAGAAATGAACACAAACATCTGAACTATAAATTTCACTCCCTCTATTTGCGAGGAACTGACGTCCGCACACCGGGAACGAAAACTGGACGACTTCACAAGTAAAATCAGAGTAAACACAGAGAGGAAATGGGACAAGCAAGGATTTACAAATCAGATGTTGATTCATTGCGGATTGCCTTCCCCTGGAAATTCCAATCATTGCACAAGAAAGAGAGCAAAGCCTCAAATGCTTTGGCCTCCATGTCATCAACGCGTATGACAAGGAAAAATGGATACGAAGGCCATACAAAAAAGATGGATATGAACTCGGCGCACGCGGCATTTTTACCAAACACATCCTGCTGAGTTAATTCTTCCAAAATGTCACAAAAAACCATACAAAATGTCATAACCAAAATATGATCATACATTAATATATAGATCAACGCAGTATTAACATAACAAATGTTCATAATTATTGCATAGAAGGAACTAATAGCCAGGTTTTCTCAGGAAATAGCTGCTGCCACAAAGGATGCAACGATAAAACATAAACAAGATAGAAGCGCGTTGCCTCCTTTTAAGTATAAGACAATACATAAAACTACTAGTACTAGTAGTTGATACCAGTAGTTAGTTTGCTTTCCTGTCGCGTACCAACTCGCTTGCCCTCGTCTTACTTCTCCAGCATCAACAGGCACACAGGAAGAGATATTGGATATTAATTCTTTCATAACAGAGGGGCAGCTTCTGGCTAAATGCTCAAAGCCATCAGTTGCCATCACTGCATTCAGCGCTGATGGGGAACTGAGGAAATGGGAGCACGACTTCTTAAGCAACTGGCAGTTGTGCTGCTCCGCCAGTGCCAAGATAGTTGCTGCGGTTCCCGTTTCGATATGCTTGCACAAATTATCTTCGCATATCAGTTTCAGCCTGTCAAGGTTATACTTGTCGGCTGCCACGAGCAGGTGTTGATTCAGCGCAGACTGCTTCTTCTGTGGGAAATCAGGCAGTGTATCAGTGTACAAGAAAGAAAGCAAAGCCCCAAATGCTTCAGCCTCCATGTCATCCACGCTTACGACTGCTGTGTCGTCTGTGCTCTCCTTCATGGCACCAAAAAACTGCGCCTTGAAGACAGGTGACCGTGCTGCAAGCACACACTTGTTCGTTCGTGATCTTTTCTCTCGAACAAACCAGCCATCGCCAATGGTAGCGTGATCTTTCTCTCAGAACAAATCAGCACCAACCACCAGCCAAACGAACACGCTTGCGCGCTGAACGTCTCACCGGCGACACGGAACTTGACATCAGAGCCATCTTTGGCCTCGAGTAGATCCCCGAGATGGCGGCTCAGGTCAGACGGCGGCACAGGAACGGGGATTAGTGCAGGTGCAACCGCCCTGTCCTCCGTTCGGATGTCCTTTGGGATGATGACGTCGCACCTGATCTTGAAGGAGTCGTCGTTGAGATACTCCGACTTCTCCAATAGCTCCGCCTTGATGAAATCATAGAAGCCATGGCAGCAGGAAGCCCCATAGCCAGAGTCGGAAAACTTGCATAAGCTCGTGGTTCGGGTGTGCGACGGCACTGGTTTTCCGGCCTGATCAAGCAAGCTGAACTTGGCTTGTGCCTGGATGGGGAGCCCGACCTGGTCGAGGAAGAGGAAGATGGATACGAACTCAGCGTGCGCGGCATTTTTACCTCTGGGGCAGTACTCGATGCACCAGCGGCTATCCCCGACAACGAAACAGCGGGACCTGATGAATTGGCCAGTGGCGCAATCCTCCTTGATGCGCGAGTAGCGTTCGATGTGGAGCACATGGTGTCCTTCCAACGCGCCCCCGAGGATAGCCGAGGCGGATCCGGCCGGCGGCATCGGCATGGCGCTGGAATGTGATGTGTTTGGCTTCCGAAAGGATGGTGGATGGGCAGGAGTGGAATGATGCTGCCTGGGCGCCTGGCTGTGAGATGTGAGTGCTTTGGTGACACAGCCAACAGCACTGGAGCAACTGCGATCTGGGTGGAGTGGGTTATCGAATAAAGGGGCCAGAGCTGCCGGCCACCAGCCGCCGGTATAGTGTTTTCAACATTGCCAATGCTAGAAAAGCACATTTGAACGAGGTCTTTTGGAAAGAAAAGCGGGGAAAAAGGAGGACCTAGATTGCTATTTGATCAGGACAAGCATTGCAGTGACTAAAATTTCTCATGACCTTTCAGTACAAGGAACGGGTCTGTTTAGTTTCCAATAAAGGAGGACCTAGACTGCTATTTGATCAGGACAAGCATTGCAGAGCACTGCTATTTATATGCGTTTTGTTGGTTTCATACACAAATAAAGTCAGGTTTGGTCTTGAGATTGTATGCTATCCCACCACCTCGCGCAAAATTGTGATTTTTATACTCTTATTGAAACTTTGAGGAAAAGGGACAAGCAAGAATTTACAAAAGAATGGCCTGTCACCTCGATCACCCCCGAAAAAGAGCAAATGCACCACCACCACTTCTGTAGGTTGCTGATGCCGATAGAAACAGGTGGGTGCAGGTTCGTTTCTGTGTTACTGAGTTGCGAACAAATAAGAATTAATAACTAGCAACCATGGATGTCAACTACGATCACAAGCTTCTTGGCACCTTGGGTTGATAGGAAACTCTACATAATTGCACAGTTGCACTTTGATTCCACCTTTGGAGGCTTCATGCTGTCAGATGTCCTTAAAGATTCAGGGACCGCTCGCACAGGTACAGGATCTTTAGTGACAACGTCCATCTTGCCAGTTTCTGTAACAGTTCCACCTTCTGACCTTTTCCTATGTTTTCGCATTTGTTTGTTGGGTGGCTTCAGTGAACTGTTACCCCTTGAAATGGATTGTCCTACCATGGTAACTGTTGGGCGAGGAGCAGACAGAAGTTCTGATTGCTCCTCTCGCTCTAGCCCAATTGTTGCAGCCCTGTATGCAATGTCATGAGCGATGGAACTGCAGAAGAGAATTGTATCTGTAGCCTCTTCTAAAGTGAAGCATTTCTGAGTTTGTTCCCTTGATCCCTGAACTGTAGCCAGTGATTCTTCTACAGGTCAGACATGAATAAGTGTTAATTAATTGACAGACCAATTTCCTCAAAAAAAATTAGCAGACACAAAATATGATTAATCAAATTCAAACTAAAAATGTGCAGCACTTGCAGCATAACTGCAGGGAGGGTAGACAGAAATGTGTTAGGTGGCAGACTTTAAGCACACACAAAAATTCATTAAACTATTGAGACCGAATGTTAAACATGTGTGCGGTGTGCATGCTATCTCAAGTCTCGACCCAGATAGTTCATCTCTCCCTTGTATATTATCCAAACTTAATATGGATAAGTATGAACTCCCACCCTCCCTCAGTCCCTCCCTCCTTACCTCCCTCTCACACTCTTCTAAATCTAGTACTTCCTCCGTTCCAAATTGTAGGTCATTTTGGTTTTTCTAGATTCATAGATATTATTATGCATCTAGACATAGACTATATCTAAGGACACGTAAAAAATTATGCACCTGGAAGGCTAGAAATGGCAGAACGACATACAATTTGGAACGGATGGATTACTAAATATGAAATAAAGATTAGTCAAATTTACAGGTCCAGTTCACAGTTTAATATGGCCGGTGACCGGCGATAAGTAGTTGGTTAGTGGGTAGTATTCCAGTTAGAAAGTTTGTTTTGTTCTTTTTACACTAATGTCCTCAAAATAGTGTGTTTGTTTGTTGTTTCACAAGCACTGACACTAAGACAACATAAAAAAAATGGTATGCAATCACCTTGTACTGGCAACAAAATCACTTGAAAATATGCTGCTACACAACACTCACGTCTAAATCTTGATGAAGGAAGTGCTATTGAAAAGTCACTACAACACCACGTCTAAATCTTGAGAAAATATGTTTATCAAATAAGGCTGAAATGCTTGCGAGTATACTGAAAACATGAGAGAAAATCTGAACTTTGTGGAGCTAACAAGTGAATATGAAAATTAGCAAGTCATGAATACATACCATTACCAGAAAGCTCCACTGTGTTGTCCTCTGTTGCAGAAATCAATACATTCTCCTCAGATACGACAGACACACAACCATCATCCAACCTATTTGCCTCATTAGAAGTTGGAACTGATTCAAACTGCATTTGGTAATTATCAATGGCACACTCATCATCTGGATATTCTGGAGTGCCAACTGAACAGCATTGAATCATGGCAGATGTACATTCTTCAGTTTTTTGTATGCAACTTTCCTCAGGGGGCAAAGACAGTGAGATATTGCTATGAGTCTTCATAGCTGATGAACATGAATTCACACTTGAGTTATCTTTGTAAGCCACCCCACCTGTACTTTGGTTCTGAATCGCTACATCTCCAAATGAATCAATGTCATCATTAACAATTGCCTGGGCAGCAGACCAGCACTCTATAGCACTTGAGAGGTGTACTTGCGACTCATCAAGTTCCTCAGTACAAATCATGGACCTTGAAGCACTGCTTTCTGAATTGTCAGTTTGGAAGCCAGTATCTACAATTGCATTACTCGAGGGCATACTGAAACTGAGCGATTGCTGGTTGACACATCTGACACAGATGCAATGCTTTGGCAACTCACAGTACTACTTATTTGAGACCTCTCAAAGTCATAACGATTACTACTTTTAAGGCGCTCTAAATGTACTGATTGCCTTGAAGACCCTGATCAATGGAAGAAGTAGCGGACGAGCTGTCCCATCCAATAGTATGCTTCACTGTACAGACATTATCCCTTGTATAATAGGGTTCTGAACAGAGAATATTGGTAGCAGCTAAGGGTCTCCCTTCTACAACAGGCCATTTGTTGCTGCTTGACTTCTGCAATAAGAGTAATGAAATCCCAGCACCCTCAATATTTTCAGTCTTCAGATTAACTGGTCCCATTTCATGAGAGCTGTCAATGGTAAGTGTATTGGAGACAAATTCAATGCTTCCATGCATTGTCTCCAGCAGGCATTTGGATACCTCGTTGTGGTGGTTGGCAGTTTGGTCTCTTAAAATATCACACTCAATTACAGATGTTGGTTCTTTTTGTTGACAGTCACCTATGCTACATTGATGAGATGAAATATCAATGTTATTTCCTAGAGGGGAATCACCAATATCATGTGGCTTTAAATTCTCAGAAACATTCTCCGCATGTTGTTGTGACAGCATCCTTTCAGTTGTATCCATTGTTGACTGAGGTTGAGGACACTTTTGCAGATAATCAGCTTGAGTTTCAGCATTCGCCAGCTGATTGACAAGGGATGACGTCTTGATATCTTCAATGCAGTCTGCAGTTATATGAGGAGCTTCTGATGCACCGCAAGGTTTACAATTTCTAGTTTTATGATCCTGTTGATGTGCTTCTTCCAAAGTCTGTATATTGGGGTCCACAAAAAGAACCTCACCTACTAAAGCACATTCTTCACAGAAATTAACTTCTTCACCATCCACTATTGCATTGAATGACTTCCCACATCTAGTGCATGTTGCCATTTTAGTGTGTTGGACATTAGCACTACTAACAACATTACATGAGGTCTGAGATATTCTAATCGTTTCCATATTGAGGCCTTCTATGGTGCTTTCTGCATATTTTACTGAGCTTGGACATTCTGGGCCACTTCGAGTTGTTGATAAACTGTGGCAACTGGGTCCTTCATTCAGTCCATCCAATTTATCAAACATAGATGTATCCTCATGAATTATGGAACTAGGTGTTGCTTCAGATTCACTGACTACATCAATCTGTTCTTGATCATCACCCATACAAGGGCCAGAAGTGACACCGTGCTCAGAGCTTAAATTACTGCTAGTCGTGAGTAAGGACTTGTGCGACAAGATAGATGAGTGTACATCATCTCCTTTTACAGCACCAAATGTGGTGGAAGGAACACTTGATAGAAGTGGCCTGAACTTATCTTGAGGAGCTTTCCGATGATCCTAGGAAAAGGGAAAGTATCAAACAAGAGAAAGGGCTCTCACTTGCATTAAATGTAGATCAACTGCACAAATAAATTAGTCTAGGTGCACAACAAATGCAAGCTATATTGAATTATGCAATGATTTCAGAACAACTTATGATATGCAATCATGAACAAGTGATCAAATATAGTATTGGTCACAAAACACCAGCAAAGCACAAACAGTCTCTGTTTTTCAAATGATCATGTGAAACAAAGGCAATGAGAACATAGTTTCACACACAGGTATCTAAATATAAATGTGAGCCATCTTGCCACAATGAGTAAAAAGGAAGAACAAAATAACTATAAGGATATAAACTTTTTTTCAACTTTTACTAAATGTGTCACTAATTGACTTAAAAGGGTGATTCTACCATGTGGTGCAAAAACAAATATTACATCATAATGCCAAATATAAAAGAAACAGAGCAATGTTTACCATCAACCAAACTGCAGAATCGAAGGACCTCTTTGGAGCAGAACTAGGGGAGAAACTCTTGGATGGCTTATTAGGTGATGCAATAGTTCTGGATTTCATTACTGATAAGTTCTTTCTTACAGCTGGGCTAGTTGGTATAGATTGCATGGACTCTAGATCATCTTCAGCAGACGATGTCACAGATGTTTTGCTGTAAGAGCTGGACGATCTCGATCATTGCTGTGGGATGAACTGACTCTTCTTGATGGAGTAGGGGACATAGATTGCCTTCTACCTCTCCGATTCATGTCCAATCCACTGAAAGATGAAGGTGATCCACCCCTTGAACGGGATACTGGACGATCTGACAGAGACGTGCGTAGGTTCGGAGGTGCGTCAAAAGAGAAACCAGGATGACTTGACTGCCAACCTTGAGGTTTTGGTGAAGATGACCTGTGATTAGTTTTAATTGGTGAACTTCCCCTTCTTCCGTTTGAAATTAAGTCACTTGAACCAGCACTCATCCTCCTTGAAGCAGGACTTGGTGACCTTCGTGGAGGTGTTAATGTCTTAGAAGCTGGAGATAAAGACCTTCGTGGTGGTGTTGCTGGTTGTAAAGCAAGTGGTGGGCTGCATCGTGAAGATGAGTTTGATGATCTTGTCCTAGTCAAGACAGTGCTGCTATATGAGCGGTGAAGGGCTAAGCCTATTTGGGCTTGCACTGCTTCTGTTAGATCTTGAGTATTTTCCATCTGTGTAAAAGAAAAAGGAAATATTTCACAATTAGTATATGGTCCTGTCAATTATAAAAGGATGAATACCAAGAACCTGTCATGAGGTAAGCACTCACAGTGGATGACCTCGAAATTGATATTGGCTTAATCTGTGTCCTGCCCCTATGGGCCGTACCAATGCGATGGTCTTCATCACCATCCAATGAACGAAAAAGTGGTGTCTCTGGTGGAGTTAACAACCTGTTAAGCAAAATGTTAGATGGCTGGCATGTAATAGCTTACACCTAATATATAAAATGCCAATAGTAAGGTCGGTGGTTTAGTCCCTGGGCCTTGACAACAGGAGACACGAAGGAGATACTGTGTTAAAACTCAAATTCCCTAACTTGATGGCTAAGGCAAAGCCAAACCCAGCCGCCTGCCCTCGGCTGCAGGGCCCTAGATTCTCTGCCAGCTCTAGCTGCCCCTGGCCCCACCCCCACATGACACAAGAACTATAGCCACTTGCCAGTGTCAGAGTAGACCATGATGTCTAGAGCCTTGCAATATTTTTTGTGTGCACTTCAGATATGAAAAATCTAAACGAACTGACAAAAAAAAATCTAGGTCAGCATGCTTCTTGTGGCCTGACCAGCCGAATTATGTGGGTTAGCCAACAATTATACAGTGAAAAGTAGAGGCATCCGCTTCTTGGTTATAGTATAGTAGAATAGTTTTCAGTAGACCAAACAAAGCACCAATTCTATTGAAAGTCTGAAATACTAACATAATTCTTAGTAATGAATAAGAAAAGATCCACAATGTTTTCACTTGCCTAAGTACAAGTGTAGGGCTACGGTTAGTATGACACACCCAGTGAACTCCAAGCCTAGGGGTGGTGGGCTCTGGGCTAAGCTGCTGCATGGTTAGTTTCTTGCACATCAACTAAGGAGTGTCTTAGTTTGCTATATGATTTTATTACTTTCTATGCATTCATATATTGTTGTTAGGCATCCCCTCTCTCTAAATAATAGGAGGAATTAACAATAAAGTGCAAGAAGGAATTATCAAGGAAAACTCCCCAGTCACTGTCTCATGCTGTGAGGGGTGTTCCACTTTCGGCACACAGCTCCAGGATGATGGCGAGGGCCATCCACTCTCAGATCCTGTGTTTTGCTCCCAAATTACTTGATTTAGGAGGAGTATGCATTTGATGTCAGGGGTAAGATGATGACGATTGAGGATCTATATCATATGCTGAACTACAGCCACACCGGTAAGCCACACCACACGATCAAATTAACGAGTAGACTGAGCAATGTAACTCTCTGCTTAGTTTCTCAACATCAGATGATGAGAGCCTACACGTCAGAAAAAAAGTTAAGAGATATGAACCTCACATAGGTCCATAAACTATATTTATTTAAACACATACTATTTGTTGAAGCAAAACAAAGTACAATACGTATCAATCATGGAGCAAACAAAAGAAACATGTGCTGTTAAGTGTACATACCAATCATAATCATTTCTTTCACCGTCACCATTAAGAAAATCATGGTTTTCCCCCCGTGCAGCTATGCTGGCACCAAGCTTTAAATCCCGAAAGTAGCTCAGCTTTGCTGATACGCAAGGCCAGAAAAAAGAACAGACAGCAAATATTGATCAAATCATGAAGTTCACACTAGAAAGTACAATGTCACAAAAAAACTGTAGGCAGATTATAAGGATGGTATTTATTAGCCTTACAGATCGATTCATCAAAATCCTCTGCTGATTCCAGAAAGAAGTTATTATTATCCCTCTCATGTTTCTGCATATCTGTGAACAACATGAGTTCGTCATCCTTGGGTTTAGCAGGGGGTATACTTCCAAAACTATGCCCCTTCTGTGGGAAAGCTCTTTAAGAGATCTCCTAGGTGATGGAGACGGGGGCATCTTTGTAGTCTTTTAATCTGAAAGAGAGTGTAGCTATGCTCTTTCTTTCTGAGATAACAGACTCCGAGTAATCCTTTTGAAATGTCTGCAAATAGGCTTTTGTTAGTAAAAAAGGCACCAACAATTCAGAAATCATTGGACGTATATCACTGATATAGGAAAACCTGCTGATAAATTGCAAATGAAGGGTAAGAAATGGAAAGTAATAAAAGAAGCCTGAGTTGTGAACTATGCATTGCCCAAAGTAACCAACCCATCACATGGCTGCACGAAATAATCCCGCCAAACATGATCATACGGCTACTACCTTCCTAGAAAGCAATCAAACAGGATGAACCAAACAGAAAGTGCCTAAACAGGACCCCCAAACTTGAAGCCGCCCATATTTGTTGCACTCCAAGCCCCAATCTGCCCAATCCATCACATTCTGGATGAAAAAGACCCACCCAATCAGGGAAAAAGTAGCCAACCCAGTGGCAGGCCTCCCAAAATAAGCTGGATAACAAGCCAAGCAAACACCACCCCATTGGAAAAGCTCACATTCAAGCTCTCCATTTCGCAACTCACAACACGTCAACACCACAATGGCTGCATCCACTCCTAACCTACCGCGATAGCACACCCAATTCTTCTAGTTTACCATGCCGTAAGATTAGGACCGGAATGGAGGAGCAGCAGCGGCATCAACGACGAGTCCTTCAAACCCCGATACAAGAGCGGCAAAATTCGAGCAGAATGCCACCTCTCCATAAAAATGCGGCCACCAATCACATCCCGACTCTAGACCCCCGAGAATTGAGCTCTAGCCTCTCTAGGAAGTTAACCCCCGGGGAATTTGTTGGGAGACGAACTGCAGACTGGGGCCCTAAAAGGCCCCATTGCGCAAGCTAACGTCGATCTCGCGCGCGGAAGGAGATGAAGAAGCCAGGGACAGGAATCAATCACTCACCCGCGGAGGAAGGAACAACCAATCCACTACCGGGTGGATCTCTCCGCACTCCGCTGGACGGGCGGGCGAAGAGAGAAGGCGGCGAGGCGCGGGGCGCTGCGGCGGGGAGGGCGGAGCGGGGGTCGCCGTGGTGGAGGGAACGGCGGCGGGCTCTGGGAATGAGAGAGAGTGTCAGGGTGCCGAATGCCGATTGCGTCACCAGATTTTGTGCTCGTTTTTTTTTTCCCCCTCCGGAAGCGGGGTTTCCGTTGCATCCGCGGCTGGACAGGTATGTATGTCCTGATTGTTTGAAGACCAAAGTTGCCAAATCAAAGTTTTGGCTATTTTAAATTCTGATTATCAATTCAAAATCTTAACTAATTTTGACAATCCAAATGAACTAAGGTGCACAAGATGAACCTTTTTAGCCACCCATTCATTTAGATTGTTGAAATTGGTCAGATTTTAATTGATCAAAAAAAAATACCAAAACATTCTTCAACTCAACCAATCAGACCCTATAAGCTTCGGCTTTGGGCCGGATCAGAGGAAGGAATTCCACGGCACGTGAGGCCTATCGTTCGTGGAGAAAAAAGGTTAAGTCTGTCGGTAATCAAAATAAAATATCCGGGGCCAAACAAAGTTTTAGATCTCTTGTGACAGACTAATGCCGCTAGTTCATTATTTCGAAACAAAAAGTACTCAATCTTTCGTTACCTTATTAAATTCATTTGTTCTAAACATCATATATTCAAGGATATCTTCAAGGATGGGGACTCGAGTTTCCTCAATTATTGGAAAATATAAAAAAAATAGGTTTGGTGAATAAATCCAAAATGTGAGGGATGCGGGTATGCAATTTCATTTGGCAAACCGAGAGATGCTTTAAGGCAAACTGACAAAGCAAAGTGATTATTGTCTATTAATTATATTGAGTCAAAAATAATTTTAAAAAGTAATAAATGATCATTTAATAATTATATTGAAAATGTGTTTTGTTACTAGCCCAGAAAGTGGTCATATGGAAGTGACAGTGTTTGGTTGATTGTAGAGGTTGAAAGGGACGGAATGGATATCATTTTCACACCGTTAGCAACAATATTCTGTGGAGCCCACCTATCATCTATGAAACCCACATGTCATACTTCTCTTATATTTTCTCCACCACCGTTCCTCCAACCCAGCCCAACACACATCATCAACCTTCAAAACACCCACTAAAGAAGAAATGCTGGCTGTTTCGTGTGCCGGGTGTGTGCATTTGCTTTGGCAGGCAGCCGCAGCCCGCAGGCCCGCAGCAGAGGTCAGCCCAACAGTGCTCTCTGTTCGATTTTCAACATCACAAGAAGCCCATGCTCACATTCGCGTACTACGTACAAATGTTGAAAGATATTCACACAACAAGCCACGTGCATTGCAAGAAAATCCGCTATCAACACAACACCTCCTCTAGTAGTTTCTTACACTTTGGACAAACCGCAATGGCAAGCAAAAAGGAAGAAAAGAAAGAAACAAGAATTTACAAAAGAATAGCTCGCAGTGCATTCTGTCACCTAAAACACAGCAAATGCACCATACGAAAATAATCTAGCAGAAGACCCGTGTGGAATACCTTCTTTGCTGATAACAGGTGAAGCCATGCTTCTGCTCTGAGCCCACCTCATGATATGAAACCTGTGATTCCATCCGACCAATATCCCAAAAATCTCCTTCGATCTTGGACATTGGAGGTACCTACATAATTATACAGTTGCACTTGGACTCCAGCTTTGGAGGCTTCATGCTATCGGAATTTCTTGTAATGCCGGAAGCAGAACGTACAGGTGACGAGTCCTTAGCAACAGCTTCTTTCTCAGTAGTTTCCGTTGTAGTTGTTTCGCCTTCCAATCTTTTCCTTTTAACCTTCCGATTTGGAGTTCGTCTATGAGGTAGCTTTGGTAAACTACCTTCCTTTTGACCAGATCTTCCAACAGTAACAGTTGGGCGAATAGAATCGAGACATTCAGATTCCTTCTCATTTTCCAAGGCAATTGTTGCTGCCTTGTATGCAAGGTCGTGGACAATAGAACTACAGAAGAGAATTGTGTCAGTGGCTTCTTCCAATGTGAAGCATCTCTGGATTTGTTTCCTTGATCCTTCTACCGATACGAGATTCTTCTGCAATTTAGAAAAAATATGTTAAATGCATATATTCACCAAAAGCACAAGAAACATTATTGGTTACCCTGTGCAAAGAAAATTTGTAGGCAGCATAACTGTGAACTAGGAGCAACTGTAAACAAAGTACTCTTTGGTATGAAAAATGTAAGCAGCAAAACGTTGTATACCTACCTCTAGCTGATAATTAAAATGTTTTTGTTTCTCTAGAACCACAAAAGATTAAATTTATATCTGTGCCATCACTGGAATACAATTCAAATTCACTTGGCAAGAGCGGAAGCATCTAAAGTTGACAGACATGCCAGAAAGATTAAACATAGGCAAAAGTCAGCAGCAGCGATCCAAGCGACAAACATTTGATCAGACAGTTGCATGTAAGCCCAGGGGCTAGAAGACTTTCATACTAAACTGCTCCAGTGCTGCAGTGTTCACAGGAAAAAACATAATGGTAAAAAATCGTAAAGCTGTTCTTTAAACTAAATCACTTGAAAATTATACACCCCTCTTGTAAACTCACACATTAATGATAGTTTATGTACCAAACCTTTACTGAAATGATCGACACACCTACTTAGACTCTTAATCCCAGAATGATTGGCTACTTGGGTTTTCCTTTTCCCTTTGGTTCAAAGAATATTCACAAAAGTGCTTTCATATATAAAATATCAGTGCATTCTATACCACCAAAAACTGTGTCCAAGACAAGACAGATAGAGGGTCACTAAACAATTATAGCAGGTAACACGTACAAATCTTCATAGGCATAATTCTTGGAGGTGGAAAAGATAAATGAAAATACATACCATCATTAGGAAGTTCCATTATGTTAGTTTTTGGTTCAGAAACCAACATATCCTCCTCGGAAATGGCAGACATACAACAATCATCCAATCTGTTTTCCTCATTTGAACCCTGAACTGCTTCGGACTGCATTTGCATATTATCAAGGTTGTTCTCATCACTTGGATGTTCTGGAGTGCTACTTGTATTGTGCTTATTAATAACAGAAGTGTCCTCTTCAGTTTCTGGTATGCAACTTTCCTCTGGAGCTGATGATTCTTGGATGTCACTAGGCATTTCAGTATCTGACAAACACATATTTGAACTGAAATGATCACTGTCAGCCATCCTGTCTGTACAATGGTTCTCAATTGTTGCATCTCCTTCTACCACACCTACAAAGCTCGAGGTGTTCAAGTCAACAAGGCTGTCATCATTGACAATAGCCTGTGCAGCAGACCAACACTCCATAGCACTTGTCAAAGCAACCTTACCAGAACTATCATGTTCTTCAGTACGGATCACCTTTCTTGAGGCACTACTCTCCAAAGTGTCTATTGGCAAATAAGTATCTCCTACTGCATCACTCTGAGGGCATAGTGAAGCTGAAGAACTACTAATTGACATATCTGACACAGAAGCAATGCTTTGATGACTCATAGTACTGCTTATCTGAGACTTCTCAAAGTCACCCCTCTTACTGCTCCTAGGGCGCTCAAAATATATGATTGATTGCCTTGAAGACCCAAGATCACTAGAAGAAGCAGCTGAAGAGCTGTCCCGTCCAAAGCTACGTTTCATTATATTGACACCATCTCTTGCGTAATAAGGTTCCGAACAAAGCGTATTTGCAGAACCCAGGGTCCTCCCTTCTACAACAGGCCATTTATTGCTATTTGACTTCTGGACTAACAGTACTGATATCCCAGTGGCCTCAGTATTTTCAAGCTTCGGGCTTGTTGATACCAGTTGATAAGAGTTATCACTGGTCACTGTTTCAGAAATAGTTTCACCGCATTGAGACAATCCATGACTGTGGCTGTCCATTTGGTCTCGGAATAGCTCATGCTCCACAGATGTTGGTTCTGTTTGTTGACGGTCAGTTGCACTAGATTGATGATATGGGATATTGATGCTATTTCCTAGTGTGGAGTCTCCGACGTGTTGTTTTGTATGTTCTGCATCAATCTTCCCCTCCTGCACCAGCATCATTTCCTGAGGTGTCTCCATCATTGAGTGAAATGGAAGCGCATGGTCCAGGGAGGCAGTGTGAGGTTCATTGTTCACTAGTTGATGATCAGAGACACTTCTTTCCTATGGTCTATAGAGTCTGGGGTTATATGAGGATCAGATACAATGTAAGGTTTCAAATTTGCAGCTTTATCATCCTGCTGATTTGCTTCTTCTATAGTTTGTGAGATAGAATCAGTGAAGATACTCCCAAGCTTTGACACACATGTCACAATAGTCACCCTCACCATCCACGTTAAAGACTTCCCACCTCACACAAGTTGCAGTTTTACCATAGCCAATCAGCGAACTGTTAGTAGAATGGCATAAGGACTGACTACATGTTCCACTTCCTTCGATGTCGAAGTCTTGTCTGTCACTTACTTGACATTTTATTATGCTTGGGGATTTCTCCACAGATTCTGTGCTCTTGTAATGTATTTTTTCTTCATTTAATTCGTCCAAATTATCAAACATAAATATGTCCTCATGACCTCGAGAGCTGTCATCTGCTTCCCATTCACCTACCAAATCTTGTTGTTCTTGATTGCCATGCTTATATGAGCCAAAAATGGCACCATGATCAGACCTTGCATTGCTGCTAGTTGTCAAGAGGAATTGTGTGAGAACATAGGCTTGTGCAGATTATTTCCATTGCCAGAGCCAAAGGTGCTGGCAGGGACACCTGATAGAAGTGGTCGGAACCTATCTTGTGGAGCTTTGCGGTGATCCTGGAAAGGAAGATCATGTATCACATCTTAGTTCCATGTTTCAACTTGAAAAGAAAAACACAAAAAAACAGAAATTCAGTCTTGATTCGATGTAAAGGTACACCCACACCATTGTTTAAATGAAATTATGCAAATAATCATTCTACCTTATATCATTGACTACAAACGATGGCTCCTGGTTGATCCATGTCAAGAAGAAAAAATAAAAGCCATCTGATTTTTTTTTTGACAAAAATCTGAACCATACATAGCAGGTTCACATTGATCAAGTAACTAAGCGCTCCGTTTAACCACTACCTAATGAAAGGACGTCTGTTGGCCCGCAGGCACTGTTAGAAATACCAGAAAAGCTTACCTGAAAGATCATTATTTGTTATTTGTGTATTATGAAGACCCATAGGTTTCCAGAAATACTATAGAATAATAATATACCAAAACGAAGGTTTATATGCCCAAATCACTGCAACAGCACATGGAAAGTACACCTAATTTACTATATAAACATAGTTTTGAGTGGAAGTTAGAAATGATAGTTTGCATAAAGTGCCAAGTATCTTCAATAGAAAAAATGGACTAGATTTGCCACGATCAAGTCACACCGGAGAAAAATTGATGTAGCCGAGTTTTAGAATTACAAAATGGACTACTGATTGCTATACACAAGGCAAGATGATTATAAGACATGAGAAATATTCTACTATTGTGACATAAAAGCAAAGGAATGCTAACCATCAACCAGACTGCAGAGTCAAATGATCGCTTTGGGGCCGAGCTAGGGGTGAAAGTTTTTGGCAGATTCTTTGATGATGCAATAGTTCTGGTCTTCATCACAGCCAAGCTCTTTTTCATAGCTGGGCTACTAGAGTAGCTGATTGGTACAGACTGCATAGAGTCCAGATCATCCTCACCAGATGATGTTGCGGAAGCTTTGCTGTAAGAGCTCATTCGGTCCCGTTCAATACTGTGAGATGAACTGGCTCTTCTAGATGGAGTGGGAGACATTGATTGTCTTCTACCTCTTGAACACTTGTCTAGTCCACTAAAAGATGAAGGAGAACCACCCCTTGAACGGGAAACTGGACGATCAGGTAGAGATGTGCGAAGGTTTGAAGGTGCGTCAAAAGGGAAACCAGGGACATTTGATTGCCATCCCTGCAGCTTTGGCGAAGAAGATCTGCGATTAGGTTTCACTGGTGAAGCTCCTCTTGTTCCATTCAAAGTTGGGACACTTGAACCAGTACTCATCCTTCTTGAGGCAGGACTTGGAGACCTTCGAGGAGGTGTTAATGTCTTAGCAACAGGAGGGGTTGGAGATCTTCGCGATAGTGTTGGTGGTTGAAGATCAAGTGGTGGGCTAGAGCGAGAGGCTGAACTAGATGATCTTGTCCTTCCCATAGAGCGTGGGGATGGGCTAAGCCTACTTGGGCTTGCACTGCTTCTACTAGCTCTTTGAGTATTGTCCATCTGAAAATAAATAAATTAAATTAAATTGATAGGTAACGGATGAAATCTGATATAGTTATTGGAAGAAACTCCTCTGGACATAAGCACTTACTGTGGATGACCTCGAAATCTGTATGGGCTTGCTCTGAGCTCTGCCCCTAGAAACCTGAGTGACAGATTGATCTTCTTCATCATCTAATGATCGAAAAAGTGGAGTTTCTGGAGGAGTTAACAACCTGTTAATTGGAAAAGCGATGGAGATAAAGTCGTTACTCTGTGCCAAGATATAATATCTGTGTAGAATTACAGGCATAGGAGGTATTGACAAATTTGAAACAATGCAAAGTAAAATGTACAATCAGTGTGCATACCACTCACAATCATTTTTATCGCCATCCACATTAAGCAAATCATGGCTTTCTCCACGGGCAGGAATGTTAACACCAAGTTTTACTTCCGGGAAGTAGCTCAATTTTGCTGATGGAAAGAAAGAAAGAAACTAAAAGTGTTAACAAAAACAAATAAGCAATATTATGGGACTGTGTAAAGGGGGAGGAGAATGGCATTCATAAGCATTACCTATTGAGTCATCAAAGTCCTCTGATGGTTCCAGTAAGAAGTTATCCCTCTCAACTTTTTGCATATCAGAGAACAAGGGGAGTTCATCATCCTTCTGTTTTGCAGGCAGAACACTCCCAAAACTGTTGGCCCTCTTGTGATAAGTCTCCTGTGCAGGAGATCTTGATCTCCTCGGTGAGGGTGACGGGGGCATTTTTCCTGACCTCTGAAGCCTCTTTAAGTGCTAGTATGATATCCTTCGTTTTGAGACAGTAGAATGCAGTCAAATTCCATCCAGATCAAATGGGACATATACCATGACCTGCAATATGTTGCAGTGATATTAAACAATCTGACAAACCCAAAATGCACCAAAGCGAAAGGGAAAAAACATGTGGTAAATACTACAGGAATAGAAACAACAAAAAATACTTAAGCTGCAAAGAAATGAAAGAAAATAGAAACATTGTTCTCATCATGAATACCCAATACACAAATTCATCCCACCACCATCAGAAATAACAGACACAGTTGCACTCACGAAATAAACATACCAATATACATTCATAAAAAGTAATCATACAGAATATAAACCAACAGAAAAGGCCCCAGAAAGCCCACAAAAAAGTTGAAGATAATCCTTGTTTCCCCCACTCAAAGTACCCAAATTGCTGAATCCATCACATCAACTAGGAAAATTTAGGTAAACCCAGTGAGGAGCTCGTGGCATCCAACTTTGCTCTTTTTGCAACCAACAGCCCCCTCTTATGGCGTCAAGTGAAATAATGAATCAACAAACACAACTAAAATAGCAAGTCTGTAAAGGAGTATGCAAGAATCAATCAATCGATTGGATACGTTCAACAAAGCAGCTTACAAACAACAAGTGTCAGGAGAAAATCTGAAAGTGCATATTCAATTGGACTAAACCTGAAAGTGCATATTCAATTGAACTATCAAGCACACAAAGGTCCCAAATTTCACTCTTTCAACTCGACATTCTATGTTATCTGCAATCCCGTGTTAGAGCTAAAGCACCAAGACAATTAAGGGGAGTCACATTGAGGACGAGTCAGTCCAATGAAGTCAAAATTAGACCAAACGGGAAATCAAATGGCCAAAACTGAGCCCAAATTCGACCTTGCAATGTCTCCCCGTGACGCTCCCCAAATATAACACTGCATCAGCCACAGCACAAAGTACAGGTTCCCAAATAGAAACGTAACACAGGAAGAGCAGAACTGAAGCAACAACATGGAGCAGAACAAACCGAATCTAGGCACCTGAGCAGCACAACTCGAGCTCAACCCTAGTTGTTGCCCTCTACAGAACAGCAGCAAACAGCAACGTGCTCCTAAACCCACAAACTCGAGTAAATCCTGCGCAAAAATAAAGGTTCGAAAACTGAGAGCAACAAATTGGACCCCGAAGCTAGCAGTATACGAAAACCAACCCCCAAAAATGAACTGAAATGACACCAATTCGGCGAAACCCCAAATCCCGTGTCCTGCATTTCCCCCTCCCCGGTCGACCCACGCAAAATCACAATAAAATCACCATCTATAATTCACACACGCGGGGAAAAAACAGGAAAAAAAAAAAGAGGCAGCTCAGCATACCGCACCACCCACCCGCATTCCACCGCCGCGGTCGCTCACCAGCGCCCCCAGCCGGCCAGCAACCCTCGCCACCAGCCGCGCCGGCCCGGCCCCACGATCTCCGCCGCGGGCGCGTGCCCCAAGGCAGATCCGGCTTCGGGCCAGAGCGGGAGTGGGGATCCCTCAGTCCCGCAGCGCGCTCCTCTGCTCCCTCGTTCCGCGCTCGCCCCTCGGCCTCCGGGGCTCGTCGCTGCTGCTGCTGCGCGCCGCCTGTGCCGTTGCCGCTGGGAGAAGCAAAGCGAGCTCGCTTCGTTTGCCGCCTGCGCGCGTCGTGCTCTGGCTGGAGGAGGGAAGGGGTGGTGGTGGACTGGGGAAGAAGTGTTTTTCTTTTTATTTGTTTTTTGCTGGTTGATTTCCTTTTTGGTTTATTTGGAGTTAAGAAATGAAAAGACGGATTAGTTGACGATTAGCGGTGTGGTGGCCTGATATGGTGTGGGTGGTCAGATTACGGTTTTGCCCCTAGGAGAAGATAAGACTTCAGTACGTGGTACCTTTCTTTATTATTTTCCCTTTTGTGTTCAGCTCGCCGGTGGTCGGTGCTGATTTGTTCTGAGAGAAAAAATTGTTGGTTGGTTGGTGACTGATGGCTGGTGCTGATTTGTTATTACAAAAAGTATTGTTATCTGGTGGCTGATAATCCAGACGAACGAGACAGTGTAAGCCAAGTGAGTGATTTTAGAAATGTTTGGTACTATTTCTCTTCGGTCTCTTCACCGAAGTCTACAAATGTTCATCTGCCATGACTACAAATGGAAAGAGTTAAATAAAGATTTATAGCATGTTTGTTTGTCGGTGGTGATCTTTGATTTTGTTGGGAGAAGTATTGTTGGTATTGGGATTTGTCGAGAGAAAAATATTCGATGCGATAAAACCGGCTCAAAATCTGTTCTTGTTTCTTAGGAAAATAAAAAAACTTCCACGATCAGAATGGTGAAGTTCCAAGAGGTTGCAGCATCGTATCAGTTTGAACAAGAAAGGTGGCAAAGGTCTATCAATCAGCCAGTTTTGTTAGCCAACGACCGCTCAGTGCAACCACGTTTTTCATTAGATGAGATGATTGCGATTAGAAGCTACATTAGCAGGATACTGTCGTTTTATTAGCATCGGCGAGATGATGACAATTAGTTGTCGCACTAATAAAATCAGAGTTACTGGTTGTTGGAAGAAGGTAGAAGATGATGAAATCAACGGAAGAAGCAATGATTAGATGCTGATTGGGGAGTACTGCAGGATTGACATTATCGAATAATCTCGCACATTGTTGCGGTGAGTGAATGCAGGAAAAGAACAGAACCGCGCGCGTCTTTAACACTAGTAGTACTAATAATCTTTACAATAAACCGTACAAAAGATAACGGAATTATATTATTATTATTACCACAGCAAAAAGAGAGAGGCCAATCCCTGATATGAAGAGAAAGCGAAAGGCCGAAATGCAACCACCAGCACCTGAACTGAAACTTCCCAAAAGTGCTTTGTGCCCCCATACAAACTGAATGGACAAATATGCCCTTCCTTCGGATTGAACCACAAAAGAGGTATCTGCACAAAAAACCAGTGGAGATGAAGGATTGTCATCGCCTTCCATTTGTTCAAGGATAACCACTCTCTAGTTTTTTGATAGAACCAAGCAGGCAGGCAGCAGAGAGCACTAGGGGTTAGTTTGGATGGAGACCTGGGAAATCTGCTTGTGCCAAGCAGCTGATCCAGGCGCTCCATTTCGTGAGCCTCTTGGCAGAATCGGCCGCGCAGCGCTGCGCAGGTCTCCATCCAAACAACCCCCTAACACCAACCGTGTGGGGGAATTGGCAGTTGGATTAAGACGAGAGCAATCAGCAGAGCAGCACAGGATTCCCTGCGCCAACCATTAGCTCCTGCTGCTCCCTTGCGTATTAGCAGCGTCCCCGACTGACAGCAGCCACCACCCCCGGCCCGTGGCTTTCATGTACACTACGAGAAGCGGTGGTAGTAGTAGTAGTAGGATACAGGCCGATCCACGCTGTCTAACTGCGACAGGAATATATGCTGTCGTGACCTGGTTTCATTCCCTCCTCTTTCTCCCGACAGAGATGCTACGCTACCGGCTCCATTCCGTGCTTAATTAGGGCAGGTTCGCTTGTTCTTCATTGGTGTACTTGTTTACCCGGTGCAAAGATGGGGCAAATCCAAATTTGCCGGTTTTTCTACGAGTACAACGGTAATTTGCTACAAATATAAAGTGATAGTTTGCTTGAAATATATTAACTAGCTTGAGATGATATGTTTAATTTTATATATTACAACAATACTATTTTTCATAATTTCTATCATACCCCTATACTACATGTACTACCTATGAACATTACACATGCTACATGCAACCGTCGAATCCTTCAAGATAAGTCATTTTTTATTACATACGAGCCATTTTCAAACAGGAAAAAGTCCGCATCACTCCCTCAACTATGGAGGTGGACTACATAACTCCCAATCTATGAAACAGTATATATTACTCCTGAACTTTTCAAAACTGATCAAATTACCCCTTGAAGCGGTTTCCAAAAATCATAGTAAATCACGAAAGTTATACATGTCACCATCGGAAAAGACGAAAACCGAGCACCACATACATACTACTTGCTTCGTTCTCTGTTTTGAAGAAGAAGAAGAAACAGCATGAGTAAAACGCTAATAACTAATCGCTAGAGCCAACGGCCAACGCAACGCCGGAAACTATCCGCAAGAGGAGATGCGCCGGCGTTCGGGTCGCGGAGGCGGCCGGAGCACGGCGCCCCGTGGCCGTCTTCTCTGCTCCCCGTGCTTATCTGCTGCGCATGCACGGCGGCGGCCAGGCAGGCCCCAGCCCGGCCGGTAGGTGAGCAGTTACCGTTGCCCGGCCACCACCACACCACCCATGCTCGCATGAACGTACGCCCGGATCGGAGCTTATCCCCATCCCAGCAAAACGTGCTGTGCAAAATTTACCCCCAAATTGAACTTCTTGTTTGCAATTGCAACGGCAAAGCCAAAAGGGTGACTTGCAAGTGTCCCGTCACATTCGTTCGTCTCCTCTCCACCAAACAAACCCGACTCCTGTTCTGTTTTGCCTGGTCCTTCCTGGTCGTGAGGTGCCAGATCTTATTCTAGTTTCGTTTCAGTCACCTGGCTGAGAAGCCATAGCAGCTACTCTCAACTTCACCTTCCTTGACGTATACTGTAGGCGCGCGGTGGAACAGGGGATCGGACCACCACCTCAACTTTCAGTTACACAACGGCAAGCATCCTCTCCGTCTAGGCGCGCAGGGTATGAATGATGATGGAGCCTGAAAACGAAACACTTGCAGGCGTTTGGTTTGGTGTTAAATTTATCTCCTGACAATCTAGCTCAGCTAAAATAGAGGATTCGCCACCTTTCCAACTTGAACATGGCTCTGACGATCGATCCTTCTATCATCAGGCCCTGAGCTTCAGAGTTACTCCTACAACTTATGAGAAATGAAGATGGCCACGCCCACGCACCACCACATACACTTCTCCTCACCATGCCATGAGGGTGTGGACCATTTTGCTAGCTCTCACGCGCCCTTCTGACCCCAAAGTCTGATGATGCATGTGCCATGTGGACCAGTTTTGAGCGAGTTTCAGTTACACAACGGTAAAGCTAAGCTGCCCAGCCACTGCACCTCTGGTTCGTTCTAGGTGCAGTAGGATTTTTTTTTTGGAGGGGGAGGGTCTCGATCAGCTAGCTAGCGTCCATCTCCACCAACCAAACATGCACGCAGCATATCCTTTTTCTCTGCTCATCTTTTGGATTCGCTTGTATTCCAAGTATATGTAATCGTTCCTCACAAGATATAGCCTGACTGACGACCACCACATTTAAGGTTTGTGATCGATGGAGAGAGACCAAAGTGTATGTATGGGTCACATGAAACCAAAGTTGCATCGCATGACCTTGATCTGGAGGGTTCCTAGCTAGGTCAGTTGCGACATGTTTCTTCTTAATTTAGATGGGCAAAAAAAGCATGCATATAGGGATTAAGGTTGCTGCACGATCAAAATCAACTTAGGACGAAAGGCATAGTAGAGTATATAAAACTATATATGATGCATATTTATGACTTCTCGATCAAAATCAATTAGATGCCATTTCATATCATTGCATTGCTCTTTTTAAAAAGTGTACGACAAATTTGCTTGTAGCATATTCAACAATCCATCCACCATATACTACTCATATTTGTGAGGAACTAATTAACCCGCAATCATGCATTCTGGCCTGTATATAGAAGAGAATATGGAAAGGGGCATCTCGAGGAGAAGAAAAGGAGGCTAGCTATAGCAGCTAGCGTCGTTCGTCGATCCATCGGTTAACTAATCATATGCATGCATGCGCTCACTCAACAGCAACCGCCCACCTGAAAACACGCCCCGCCCAAATTAATTAATCGACTAATTAAGCGCAGCTGATTAATTAATTATTATACCTTGCTCCCCATTGGCCTCTGCAGGATCCCTGTGTCCGGCTGCCTGCAAGGCGCCAGCTAGCAGCGGCTAGCTAAATCCAACCCAATCCACAGACGTACTAGCTGCGCACCGCATGCATGCTCAACAGACATCCGTTGACCTTGTCAGCTTGCTTCCTGCCAATCCACTCTCTCTCTCTTGGAAATTCTAAAGAAATATATTGATATTCCATCCTCTTCTTTCAAAAATGCATATATTTATCATTATTAAAAAAGGGAAAAGCTTCATTCCTAATAGCACACAAGCTTAGAAAAAAAACAGAAAAAAGAAAAAATATTTATCCTGTAGCAGAGTATCCACCAAACGAACCACTACCTCTATATGACTACCATCACAACAAAAAGGCAAGGACCGAGCACCTGACAAATCTGGATATTCTTGAAGTCATCATTAGCACCTCGTTGTCGGCCAGGGAAGCTACTACTACTAGGGTAAATCCTGGATTTGAACCTCAAATTCGCAATCTAGCATAAAGCTTACTTACGGTATAACTGGTTGTCACTACCTCTCTCTCTTTAGGTGTTGGATTATAGGTACAGTAGGTGTTCAAAATGCCAATTAAAGTTGTGATGCAACAAAATGGAAAGAAATACAAATCAAATACCGTGTTTTAAAAAAAGTATATACTCATTTAACCATTTGGAGAAAAGAATCAGTGCATTTCTATAGCATCTTCAACTGCCACGTCCTAATCACAAGAACATGCAACTACCACGAATAGATTTCTTTCTACGGTATTTCAACCTGCCGCGTCCTAATTGCATCCAGTGTCTTATCAGATACAGTTTGGGCATTTTACATACCACACGTACACTACAGAAATGCAACCATTGTTGTTAAGGACGATCGGAGTAGTTACATGCATCTTGTATTGCTCCATAATTAAATTGGAAGTATGTATTTAGTGCTGCTTACAACCATGCATGCTTGAAACACAAGTTCGTTTTTTTTCTTGCATTTTGAAAGAACATTTGATATTTTGATTAGTACACAGATTGATGGATTAAAAGCATACACTGCCACTGGAAGGTAGATTATTCCAAGACAGCAATTCCACTAGAGAATTGAAGATAAAGTATAGCACTAGGAAGAAGTAGGAAATACTACTTAAATTAGCCAGGCTTGTTATGCGACACAAGTACCAGCCACTAGTAGTGTCTATGTCTATTCATTTGTAAAGGCAAGAATGTACACACTGCCACACTGGTACTCTCTTCCACGTGCTGGTCCATTATTACATTGTGCACATTTTTCTCCAAACTATAAACGTTTTAGCAAGGACAAAGAGGAGCTAGGTTTGTTGCTCACTAGTCAGCAGTACATTTGAACAGGTCTTTGAAACTTTTAGTTACTATTCCCCAAAAAACTTTTAGTTGCTCGTTATAACACACACTATATATATGAAACCTTGGTGGGAATTGTTGTGATCGATGTAGACTCTTTACTGGCTAGCTGGTTCTGGCACAATCATTTGAAACTTAACAAAACGTTAGGGATTGCTCTCACCTCTGATTAATTAAATGTAAGAGCAACTCTAAGAGACTAGTTAAAATGACTTGGCTAGCTAAATTTTGAAAAAAAATCTCAAAAACACTCTTCCAACAGACTAGCTATCTACCCAACTAGCTATCCTAACTAGCTAAATTCGTTGCCCCGCTAGCTATCTTTGGCTAGTGGCTAGTGACTAGCTATCCTGATTTTCATGAGTATGGCAGGCGGGACCCACAGGCGGTGGAGCATATAGAGAGTTCAGTTTAGAGAGGTTGTTGGATGTCAACAACTTTTTGCTAGCTATTTCATTTTACATACTAGCTAAATCAGGATTTTAACTAGTGATTTTCAAAGAGGCTCTTGGAGTTGCTCTAACCACTACTTGAGAATCAACCTTTTATCTCGAAGATTAGTACTTGTTATTTTTACGCCGGTACCGGGTCCAACTTTAACCACTTCATGATCGAAAATTTACTGTAGATTAATGTGCACTGTAAAAAAACATATATAAAAGGGGACCACTTTAGGATCGGAGACGATGGTAGCTGCCGGTCGTTAAAGCGGTTACATCTTTTCCCTAACCATAAGTCAATGACAAAAGCGGTTTGGTTGGCTGGTACACGAATAATGGTGAAGCTTGAGAAACCAGTTTTGTACTTGGACGAGCTGTACGTTGCGCCGGCCGGCCGCCGGCTTGACACGCATTTTGCATTCCGAATTACTCTTCGGAGTGCATCTGCCCAACGACCCATCTTTCTTTTGAACGCGTGGATGGCGACTAATCGCTCGCTTAAGGGCCAAGATCTCAATCTAGTACAGCTGACTGATGCTGTTGCTACTACCTGCAGAGAGCACTAAATAAAAAGGAGGTTGTTGATTCATATATGCAACAAGAAAGGATGCTTGCTTGAGGTGCTACGCGGCTTCCATATTTCTCCATGTTTTGAGCCCATCTCTACCTTTGCTGCGCCAATATATATGATGATAGTGTCGGCAAAAAAGCATGTGTCCCCAGCATGCATATGGAGATGCAAAGACTATTCCATGCATGGATGAGAAGAATGTCCTGTTTGCGCGGTGTTTCAGCGTCGTAGCTCGTAAGAGATGGGTTTTACTAATATGGCAATGTCATTACAAGAAGAGAGGAGAGAGAGTTTCACATATGTGAAAGAAGTTTCATCACCATGAAACCTAGCTAGTATAGGTTTTGAGTCAAACATTAGAAATATAAATCATGAATAACTTTAAGTCGTTGAGTTTGAAAATGTGAAAATCATATAAATAGATTTGTCTTGAAAATTAGTTTCATAAGAATATACATATATAACTTTCCAATAAATATTTTTATAGAAAAGAGAAGTCAAAGTTGTGCTTTGATGACCGTGTCGCTGTCCTAAACGACTTCTAATACGAAACCGAGAGAGTACTTACTAAGTTCTCCGCTTTGATATCTATGCCATGAAATTGAAATTGTGCACTGAGTTTAGTCTTAACAGGTGGTTCCAATGAAGAATACGATTTCTATTGCGATCCAAATCCTAGTTCAATCGGCCGGGGAAAGCAAAGATTACACGTAGATTTGTGTGCTTTTGCAACGACTGGTTTTGTTGATGCTACTTCTATCTATTATTTTGGAGTGAAAATTTCTCAACATGTCACTCTCTCAAGTTTCTTGCAGGAATGTTTCTACACCATGCTTGGGCTACAGTGGGCTAACTCACCCAAAACTTCTAGGATTCTAAAAGGAAGGAAGCCCAAAGCAGCAAACAATGGGCTGTCAACTCTCCGCCGCCTAAGCCATGCGAATTTTTTTTTATATTTTTTTCTTTGATTTTCGAAAAATAAATGGACGAACCAAAAATTTCGAGAAATATACATCTGCCGCCAAACCCACCGTGTGTAGCGGGAGAATCCTACCGCCATGCCCCACGGCGTTAAGTCCCCGCCGTGGGATATACGGCAGGAGAGCACTCTGGCGCGGCAGCGGCCTGGCCGACACACCGCCGCCCCGCACGGCGAGGCCCCTCGTGCTACGTGGCGAAGGTCATTTTTTAATTTTTCATTTTAAAATACTTTTAACCTTTTTAAAAACAACAAACCGATAAGTGTAAGCATAATCACAAGATCATATCATAATCAACGAGTAGATGCAAATAGTTTATACAAAATCATGGTAAAAGTACTACTACATCTAAATGCGCGGTGCCTCTTCCTCTAGCGCCGGCCAGTGTGGTCCCGGTCGACGTCCGGTCAGTGCCCCGACCACTCGATCCGGTCCGGGAGGCGGTGTCGCCATGGCCGCTGCGGACGAGCCTGCATCCGTGTCGCTCGCCCGGTGTCGCTCCGCCGCCGGAGTTGCTCCGCCCAGCGGGTCGTGTCGGTGAGTCCCAACCGGTGCCTGTGTCAACTGTGGACGGGCCAACCTCGCCTACTGTTGCGGGGCATCCGGTCGCGAGAATGTCGCCGTACTATCGATCCCAGCCACCGGTCCTCGGCGCGTCGAGCGGTGGAACATAGGCGGAGTGGACGACGAAGGAATATCTATTCACGCAAACCGAAGGCGGCGGTCGAAACCTCCTAGCGGAAAGATCGGCGCTCTAGGTGCCGTCGTCTCCATTCGAGGCCCTACTGCCGAGAAGAGCGTCGCCTGCATGATTAGAATATAGTATAACCACAAACACACAATAATTGCGTGCATTAGTTGAAAATAAGGTCCATCGAAAGTACTGCGGGGGAACAACGGCGGCCTTGCGTAGGTGTCAGACCTGCGCTGCTTGTCTTGTGCCGTCGGGGAGAAGCCGCCGGCAAGGGTGGAACCGTCGGTGCAGCTGTCGGCGAGGCGAGCTCGAGGCACGGCCGGGTGGCGCGGAAGGAGAGAGGAATCTCGGCCCCGGCGTAGTTCACGACGGCGGAGTACCTCATGGCGCATCGATGATCACCGTCGCGTGCTCACGGTGCTGCCGAGGCCCCGGGTAAAGCACGCTCCCTCGCGGACGACTGCGAGCCGTCTGATCTCGGCAAGCACGCGTCGTCTTTGCTCACAAAATTAGAAACACATGTTATAATGAAAAGTCATATGAATGTAATATGTTTGCGATTATCATAGCTTATCAGTGTCGGCGTCGGTCTCGGCGCAGATGCGTGGTGTCCGGCAAGATCTGTCGTGGTCCGGACCCGGTGGCGGGGTAGCAACGTCGTCACACCGCGTCCGCGTCCTCGGGAGGTACCTGAAGGTACGCTACCCAGGCCGCGCCGTCGTGAAGGCGGTGCTCGGTGACGACGTTCTCCTCGTCTTGGCGCGGGCGCCCACTCGTCCACGTCTGGCCGCTTGCCGACGAACGCGTCGCCATGCAGCCACGCCCTAGCATAGATGAAACATAAAATTATTGGCAATTGACTATTTGTAACGGAAAATAATTATAACTGACAAATGGTAGCTCACACCGTGCGGCGTGGCGGCGGGCGTGGCGCGGCACGGAAGAGGCGCCTCGGAAGAGGCCGAACCGCCTCATCACCCACGGCGTACTCCTCGGCGTAGCGTCGAACGCCGATCACCGGCCGCCGTCATCCAAAGACGCTTGGTCTCGAGCACAGGACGAGCCTGCACCATGGCTGAAAATTTAATTGAATCGAACTAAAGAACTCATAACGCGAAGAAAACGATTAGGAGGTCATTACCCTTGAGGCACCACGAGAATCCATGGTGGGGAGGTCCTGGTCGGTGTCTTGCAACGCGTCTAGTACTCGAGAGGTCGGCCTTGGGCCGACCGATGTCGAACCGCTCGTGGATCCACATCTGCAGCAGGAGAGGGCACCCCAGGAGGATCCCCTCCTTACCGCCTCGACACGCCAACACCCAGTAGGTAGCGCGCGAGTCATGCCTTGCCCGGCGATCCGGGGCATCTGGTCGAGGGGTGCGTCGGCGATCTTCTGAGCCCAGGGGAGTAGGTACCTCGACACCGAGTCTCCCGTGACTGAGAAGACCCACCCAAACAGCCAAAGCGGTGTAGACTCCAAAAACCATCGACGTCGGGTCGTCGGCCTCGTCGCCATGTAGTCACCGTGCACACACACAAAGGTCCATCGTCACATTCGTTTAAAATGCATACAAACGTTGAAAGTAAGAGTTAGAATCACGTACGCTGAACTGCTGGATTCAAGTCCAGGTGGGCCGTGGGTGTCGGCGAAGGCACGTGACGGTCTTGTGGCCGATCGCGATCGTTAGGAACGTTCGCGAACCGAGCAAGGAAGTCAGCGTGCCACATCGCGGGGATGTCGATCGGCTCCATCGCCTCGCCAGCACACGGCAGTCCTCCCAACATCGCGGCGTCCTCCGTGGCGTCATCTCGCCGACGGGAAGTGGAACGTGTGTGTCTCGTCGCCACCGGCCCATGAACGCGGCGATCGGGCGTCGTCAGAGCCGAACTGCGTCAACCCTCGCCCGGGAACCCTCGTCCTCGACCAACCGCAAGGGAGAAGTCTATTAATTTACTTAACGCAATTACTATTGTAAAGAAAGCGAAATAAATAATAAATATGAATTACGTGCCGGAATCCACCATCACCTGGTGTATCGGCATCAACGCATGGGTCGTCTCAACGCGTATGTAGCGGTGCGAACGTCCAAGAACAAACAAAAATAATATAATTTAATCAATTAGTCAAATTATACTAATTAAAACGAATTATGTGAATTTAAACCATTTTCTACGAATTTTATATCAATTTAATCTAATTATGTGAATTATAACCATTTTCTAGGAATTTTAAATGAATTAAAACAAATTATGTGAATTTAAACTATTTTCTACGAATTTTATATCAATTTAATCTAATTATGTGAATTATAACAATTTTCTAGGAATTTTAAATGAATTAAAACGAATTATGTGAATTTCAACTATTTTCTACGAATTTTATATCAATTTAATCTAATTATGTGAATTATAACCATTTTCTAGAAGTTTAAAACCAATTTAAACGAATTATGTTAATTAAAATAATTTTTTAATACTTTTATATTAATATAATCTAATTATTTGAATTATAACTATTTCTAAATTTTTTGAAATTTCTAAACTAAACTAACTAAACTAAACTAACTAAACTAAGTTAACTAAACTAACTAACTAACTAAACTAACTAAACTAAACTAAATTTAGAAACATACCTCACCAAAAGTGCTCAAGGGTTGAAATCAAGATTTAGAGAGGAGAGGGAGGAGGAGGGAGGGTCGGTGGCGGCGTAGCCGCCCCTTATATATGAAGCTGCCGGTGGGGCACGGCCTAGGGCTCTGCCCGCCGTGGGGCACGGCTTAGGTTCTGCGCCGTGCACCACGAATCCCCCACTGGCGGTGTCGGTACCGTTGGCGGCACCCTAACGACGCGTGCCCCACTACGGGCAGATGTATATTTCTCGAAATTTTTGGTTCGTCCATTTATTTTTCGAAAATCAAAGAAAAAAAATAAAAAAAAATTCAAGCAAAGACGGCCCAAATATACTACATTATCGCAAAAATGTTGAACTAGTTTATTCAAAATATCGAATTAGATTTAAAGAAATGGTGAACATAGGGTTTCTAAATGTTTTTTTTGGACTATAGTGTTTCTAAATGTTGAATATACTAGATATGCATTTCCTCATGTTCTTATAAAAATATGGAGCTTTTTACTAGATGTTTCTATTTTTCCACCACCTGATTAAATAAAAATTAAATTAATTGAGAAAAACGCATTATGGTAATCTACTCTCTCCTTTCTCTGGCTCCCCTCTCCTTCCACCATCATCGCGTACGCGTCGGTCGACGGCGCGGCCCTACGGCCGGTGATTGACGGGAATTTTTTTTATATTTTTTTCTACGATTTTCCGAAAATAAATAGTCGTTTCAAACTTTATCAAAACTAGCCTTGAGCGAAATCGTTTGGAATGGCGCGGGAACTTCACCGCGTTTCAAATGGTGGCGAAACCATAAGCCGTTTCAAACGGCGTTAAGGGCTTGCCGCCAGTCCAAATGGCGGCAACCCTAGCCGCCAATCAATACGGCGGTTGCTCTTAAGGTAGCGGGCGGCAGGTAGCCACCGATGGCGGCTGGGGGTTGGCGGTCAACCGCCAGATCCCGTGGCGGTAGCACATGGCCTCTGCGCACAACGGCGTAGGTTTTTATGAAATGGAAATGACATCATTTAAATTAAAGACAAATCAACGAAATTGCAATGGCATGCGACACAACTCTAATCCTAACATGCCTTAGGGAATTTAGATACTGGATTACACTCGTAACCTAGTTGTACGAGAACTGGCCGGAGAGCAAGGAGCCGACGCCGAGGACCTGGCCGAGAGCATGTAGTACCCGGTGGTGGTGGTGGAGGTGAAGGTGAAGGAGGAGGGGACCAATCTCTCATCTTCGCGTGGCATTCACAAATGCAAGTCGCACAAGGGCAGCACTGGTTGTCGGCGGGACCAAGATGCTTGATCCGCCCGCCGCTTCAGGTTGTAGATGACGATGTCGTGGAGGTAGTTGATGTAATCCTCGATATGGGTCAATGGTGGGATCCACCCATTGCGAAGCCACAGTTGTCATCATCGTCGGAGAACTGAAAAATACCAAAAAATGTTAACAAACCAAGTATGGTTGATGAACAAATATAATTTCCATAGCTTACCCTTGCTAGTGGGCGTGCGGCGGCCGTGTAGTTGCTGCCTCGTAGACTTGCATCGCACGCTCACCGTGTGAACATGTTGGCCACAACACCGTTTGTTAGGTGCGTAGCTTCTAACTTCACGCATAGAACGGAAGTCCCTCTTGTGCAGGACTGGAAATTCTCCCTGGAACTCTGGATCTTGCTCCTCCCAGAACTGAGGACCACACCCATATTCACCTCCACTCCCGGAAGCCATTGCGTTTTGTTGTGGAGAGGCATCGTAGACAAGGGTGATATATGTAGAAGAAGGGTGAGTGGTGGGTCCTTCGATCCGTGGGAAGGGAATCAGCGGTGACTCGAGGAAACACACCCTAGCGGGTACCGTAGCGTTGGCCAGGCCCCTTTGATCCGTGGGAGAGGAAATTTGCAGTGACTCAGAGGAAACACACGGTCCCCTATATGTTCCAGTCACTCACAGGAAGCACACCCTCACCGACTCTGGCGGCACGAAATTAATTCGTGGTTTACAATTCATACAATACGACTCATGCTACTACTCTAGGTCTACTGAGTACAACGAGGGTATTTCCCCTTCCTAATGGCATCGGGTCCAACTTCCTTGTCCCGTCGAGCCCTCTCCCTCTTCCTCTCTCTATCTGCTTCGCGGGCCTGGACCTCTTCACGCTCTCTCATCTGCTGGCAAAAGCGAATTTCCTCATGTTGTTGTTTGCGTTTTTCCTCTTGTTTTTCCGCCTCGGTCATGCGGAACCACCTCTCTCTTGCATCACGGGCCGTTGACTCGACGTACCTCTTGTCGTCACTACATGAAATCACAAAGAGGAGGTGGACTCTTTTTGCAAAAACATGTTAGTAAAAAATACAAAAAATTGACAAATGAATAATCAAGAATTGCACTAAGTTCTTACTTTGGGTCTATCATTGCGGTTCAATGGCTTGATCGGGTCGTGCGCATAGTTGGCGCACATGAAGAACCGCATCCCGTAAGCATGCCCGAGAGCCTTGCACTTGACAACCTTGCAATTGTCACCGCAGTAGCACATAGGAGTGTGGATCCCCTTAGGCACCGCAACCACCTCTTTCCTCGTAGTGAGCAACTCCAAGTCCAACTCAGGACCTGAGGCAGCCATTCCGAACATGCAAAACAAGGTATTATTTGGATGTTAGCACATTGAGGAAATCCAAATATTTCAACGAAATTATAATAATGCAGTAAAAAGTGAAAAAAAAAGAAATTAAGGAACACTGGTTCAATTATTACAACACAATTAAAATAGGATCTAGTTCTTACAGAACAACATTACACAATTATTACAACACCATGATTCAAACGGAATAGTATTTCAGATATTACACCACCGCAGGATGAAACACTACAACATTGCACAACATGACAGACTTCAGCCATTCCTGCGACGTGACACAAAGGTTTAGCTTCCTTGGTAGGTTTTGTAGTTGGTGGATTAGCAACAGACGGGTATGGTGGTGTAGCATAAAGACCACCATAAGGAGGTTCCTCTCCTCTTGCAATGACATCGGCAGTTTCCGTTGCAAATAATGATGCATTTCTTTTGGAGCATAAATACCATTCCATGGAGGTTCCTCTCCTCTTGCAATGACATCTGCATTTATTCCTTGCAAATGACGAAGCATGCCTCTTTCGAACGTGCTCATTTTCTTCGGATCAGGTGTTGTTTCGAACGTGTTTTTCCCCTTGTGGTGTGAGGAATCACGATTACCACCACCATTGCCATCCTCACCACCTCCGGCAGCAGCTGACGCCATCTCTAATTACTGTTACATAGATTCAACATGACAAATAAATACGATAGCATGAATAAGTTCTTACACAACATAATCTAAGGAAATACTAGTTCAATTATTACAACACGTCCGACTACGGCAAATAAGACATTATTACAAACAACTCAGAGAAATAAGACAACTAAACTCAATGCATCCCTTCATTGCGGCGGCTCACGTCCACGTCCGTCCAAAGGTGCACTTCCACTAGCCAAGGTTGGGCGCGTTTGACGAACTAGGTGCATTGCAAGTGTACATTGTTGCAGTGCATTTCTTGTAGGTGTGTCCTGAATTGTTGCACTTTGAGTAGGCGCCAGCGAGCGACCAGCTTCATCCATCTTCATCCATGTTGTTCCTATCCTCTTCTTCTTCCGTCGACCAACGCCTTGGCACAATTCAGGATTTGGATCAGGTGTGTATGTTGCATCTCCTTTGGGATCTTCAATGAGCAGGCGATGAAGAGATGACCCTCAGTGTGGTTCCAAGTGTCCGGGATGGTTTGCTTCAAGTAGTACCTAGACACGTCCGACCCCGATGCCAACCTCTAGTTCTAAAACATGCACGAGCACATGACCTGCGGGGCTTGTGTAGTAGGCGTGGTTTGTGGCGGAGCATGAGCAAGTCGTGTTCGCTAGAACCATAATTTGCCTCCTTCTCTCATTGCCTCCTTTCTGTGATTTGGCTTTGCACTCGACGGATACTTCCACCTAGTTTGAGCCACTTGCAGTGTATAGACTCATGCTTTCGGTATTTCGATTGACTCGAGCCTTCTTTTGTTTTATGTCCAAATCGCAGTCATAGCCGTGGAGTACTGACCCGACTATCAACCATAGCTGCGTGTGCTGCATTTGCACGCTCATAAAAATACTTCATTGTGCGATACAGGAAGAACTCAATTATGCCAACTAAAGGATAACACCTGGCCCCACGCAAGATCCCGTTGTATACCTCGGCAAAATTAGTGGTCTTGATCCCATACCGTACACCTCCGTGTCGCAAGAGACACCATTTCTCCTTCGCTCGTTCTCAATCCATCGGTCAAGGTCTTGACCGCACGTCCTTCTCCTTCTAACATTAGAGCATCTAACCCAACATCCTCAAGAGAAATTGGCTCTTGCCCCGGTTCAGGATTGACTGGTTTCTTTGCTATTTCCTCTAATGCTTTCTTTGTGAGTTCATCTAGTTTTTCCATATCTCATTGAACTTCCTCTCCACGATTCTCGCGAGCATAACCGTTTGAACAATTCAATCGATTGCTTGTTCTTGAATTGGTGTGGAAGTTTGCTCCCATATGCCTAATGCACCATCTCGCTATGAACATCGGGCCCTTTGGGCTACTACTGCTTCTTTCTTCGCTACCCTCTTTGATGTCACTCATCGCCCGCAAAATTCCTTTGTGCCTATCGTGTATGACACACGTTTGGCACCTCCTTCACCACCATCTCGCTCTCAAACTAATACCAACTATCACCATTCTCTCCCTCAAACGCAATAGCCAATGGCAACAATGATTGTTGCCTTCTGCGCCATTGTCAAGATTGTGCCCTTGTATTTCCACAAGAATGTGCCATCTATGCAAATGACGGGTCTACAATGTCTGAATGCCTCAATGCAGGGCCCTAATGCTAAGAATGACCGCTGAAGAACAAGCTTGCCTAACCTAGCTACCAAAGGATATGTCTTGATGTCATAGTAGGTGCCAGGATTTAACACGCCTATTGTGTTCAAAGGTAAATTAATTATTGTAGGATGCTTCGTAAGTACCCCACCTCATCTCCATAACCTTCTTCTTCGCCCTATATGCTTTGCCATAGCGATCCTAGTACCTAAATTTCTCCTCAATTGCACAGATAATGGACTTGGGCTCATAAGCTGGATTCTCCACAATTTGGGAGTACATGTGGCTAGCAACAAATCCGGCAATCAAATTCTGGTGACTTGCATCTAATCGGTCAAGTGCACATGTGTGATCCACAACTATACGATCTTCCAAGAATCTTTCCACTTGCCCTTGTAAGCATGCACTCTAAATGGACAATTGGGCTTCACACAAATGAACATCATACACTGGAGAACTCTTCAATACCCTAAACTCCCTATTCAAGGTCAAGGTGGACCACCTCTTCACCGCATCCTTAAGGTCTCCTCTGAATTTGCATACGAGCTCCTTGGATAGCTCATTCTCCGGTACTCCCAAGCGACATGCACACCAGATTGATGGAAGTGAGAAATCATAGCTCTCTCACTTGGCATAATGGATTCATCCTCATCATCTGAGGAGTCATCTTCCAATGCACGTTCATAGTCATCGATCTCTCCATTGTACTGCCTCAGTACTTCAAGATCTTTTTCTCCCCCATCAACCACACCAATTGCTTCATCCCCCTCTTGTTCTTCCTCTGCACCACCATCTTCCTCCCCACCCTCTTCCTCCTCTCCACCCTCTTCCTCCTCTCCACCATGATGGCTACTCGCCTTCACCTCTACTTCCTCATTCACCGAACATTCTTGCAATTGGACAACCAAAACCACCGGAGCACCAATTGTGCATACACTCCTGACATAACGCCTCCAATTTTTAGTACCTTCTAACCGCATAAGCTCCCAAAACACTGGTTCACTTCTGTTGAACAGAGCCATCACCGACAGTTTCCATTGCTCTTCATCTTTCTTGAATGCCTTGTAGAGCCAGTTGGTTATGACCCCCAAGGTCTTTCTTCGGCTCTTGTAAGATCTCTCACCTTGTTTAAATAGTGATGATCAACTCCTTCGGGACCATATCTAATTTCCCCGGATCCATAAAACAATTGAACCCGGACTGTCTGTGACATCCCTGATATCATATAGTGTACAAATGACTTGGATTAACTACTAATAATACTTTCATGTATTTTGTAAGTAAATTAAAGTAGTTGTAAGCAATAAGGTGTTTCTAAATTAACTACTAATAGTACTATTTCCTGAATTTCTACGATTATTGTAGTATTTCTATACTATTTTAGGATTTTCTAAACTATTTTCAGAATTTCTACGCTATTTCTTAACTAATTTCTGAATTTCTACGCTAATTCTAGTAATTCTAAACTATTTTTCTAAATTTCTATACTATTTTCTGAATTTCTTATACTATTTTTTGAATTTCTACGCTAATTCTAGTATTTCTAAATCATTTTCTGAATTTCTAAACTATTTTCTGAATTTCTATGCTAATTCTACTATTTCTAAACTATTTTCTGATTTTCTGCGCTAATTCTACTATTTCTAAACTATTTTCTGAAATTCTAAACTATTTTCTGAATTTCTAAACTATTTTCTAAATTTCTACACTAAAACTAGTATTTCTAAACTATTTTCTAAATTTCTATGCTAATTCTAGTATTTCTAAACTATTTTCTGAATTTCTAAACTATTTTCTAAATTTCTAATATATTTTCAGAAGTTCTAGAAATATTACCAGTGGAACGGAAGAGCTTCGATGTGGTCACCTCCTTCTTCTCTACCGGAGAAGTCCGTCTGATGCTCCCGGAGCTCCACCGGTCCGCTTTTATAGGAGGAGGGATACCTACCGCCATATGTAACGCAGTGAGGCCTTGACCGCCGCCCAAAGGCGGTTGGACCTGCCGCCATGTCAAACGGCGGTTGGGCGGTCAACCGCCCCATCCTCTGGCGGCTGCGCCAACCGCCCTTTCACGTGGCGGCTGGTTGCCGCGCTCTAGGGTCACGTCACTACCACCGTTTGAAACGGGTTTTAGAACTGCCGTTTGAAACGGCGGCAAGTTCCTGCCGCCGTTCCAAACGGTGGTTCGAGGCTAGTTTTGATAAAGTTTAAAACGGTTATTTATTTTCGGAAAATCGTAGAAAAAATATATAAAAAAATTCGATTGACGGGCACGACTCGAGCGGCGTGGCCCTGCTGCCGTGCGGCTTCGCGGTGATGCCGGACGGGCTGGATCCCAGGCCCGCGGTGATCACGTCCAGGAAGGAGGAGGGCAAGGCGGCGGCAGCAGAGGCGGGCGGGTTGTTGTTGTTTTTTTGAAAAAATATACAGTGGGCGAGATACTAGTTTCAAATTGTCATTTAGAAAGTATGACAGCAACAGTTAGACGGCTAGTGCAGCTCAACCAACAACATAAAGAAAAATTTGCTTGGATATGATGGGGAATAGTAGTGATTTGATAGCAACTTGTCATATTAGATCGTGTGCATAGAGAAAATATATAGTACATTTTGATGTGACTTATTAATAATAGCAATTTGCCGAATTAAACAAGGTCATTCCTGAATTGCAAGCACAACGCAGGTGGAACTGGACACCATTTTACGGCCCGAACCTACCTGCCTGATCGGCCTAATGAATGTGTAGCAGGCCTGCACGCGCACAAAACCCCCTGGAACCCAGCCAACAACCCAAACACAATGTTGTTTTTTTTTGGTTTTTTTATTTTAACATGCAACCAAATACTATTTTAGATGAAAGAAAGATTTGTGTTAGCCTCAGGTTGAACAGTAACCAAAGTACTACAAGGATATTAATACCATGGGGGAAGAGATTGCAATAAAGGCCATCAACAAAATAAAAAGAGAACCATGCATATATAAGCCTGCAATTCGATGTGGCTATCACTAATCTCACAAAAATAGCATGATAAACACGAATTATAACCAACACCACATTGCAATAGTACTACACATGGTAAGGAAGCAAGCATGGCACTAGCTAGTGCTACTTGTCCATAA
The DNA here is from genome assembly GCA_022644695.1 of Cenchrus purpureus. NCBI lineage: Eukaryota > Viridiplantae > Streptophyta > Magnoliopsida > Poales > Poaceae > Cenchrus > Cenchrus purpureus. The sequence continues at coordinate 22,634,784 of CP053454.1, read as the reverse complement.
ACGCCCGGCAATGGCATGCCATCACACCATCTTCGTCTGTGCAGCTAGCAGTATAGACCAGCCTCAGCATCACGGATTATCCTTTCTGGATACAAAGTATGATTGAAATTAAGTTGCATCAGCACACCAGTGTCACAAAGCACTTACACGTGGTAATTCATTACGAAATGGAAATGCAAATATGCAGAGAGTGACATACTTCCTCCGTCCTATAAAAAAAAATGCAATTCTAGTTTTTTTAGGACAGATTAATAGTGACGTTAAAAGACTCTAGTACCCTTATTTTTTAGCCACATGCAGTAAGTTTTGGTATGCAGATCAGATCCGATTACTTAATTAGGCAGATAATTAGATCTATTTTCTAGAATTGCATTCTTTGTGTAATTTTTTTGAAATGCTAGGATTGCATTCTTTACGGGACAAAGGGAGTATAAACTAATCTTATTTCAAATGTCACAAAACAGCGAAGATGTCAGTATCGATAAAACATAGCAGTTGATAACTTGCTCTAAAATTATACAACAGCAGCAATACAAAATTTACAAACACTGAAAAGATGCTACCCTCTGTCAGAAACTACATGATTAGTTGCTTGGTGGTGGTAGATACAGTCCATGATATTATCAGGATGGTTGGTCCAGTAAGTGAGCATTATGGTGAGAAGATAAAATTACCAAGGCAGAGGGTATGGTTAATACTTAATAGCACAATGCAACTTGTTAAACTCTATACAAGCAACTTGTTAAATCAGCAGGGCTGGCAACTCGCTTGAATTTGGAACAGAAAACACCAGTAAGAACCCAAGTAAAACAGCAAGAAGCAAAAAAAATTACTACTGTTTTATTGTCAACAAGCTGTATGCACGAATTTTAGCACAGCTTACCTATGCCAGGTGAGGATACTGGTAGTTCGCATATCCAATCCCCAGGTCAGATTGCTCCTCGCTCACTTTCATGAACTCTTCCCACAGACTTGTCATCAGCTCACCCTTCTTCTTCTTCAGGACGGATTTCTTCACCTCCAGAAGACGGAGATTAACATTCCAAACTGCCCTCTGAGCACGCTTGTCACGAGAAACTGCGGCACTTCTCTCTGCATCTGTAGTGTATGGATCTTGATATGGGACTCGTTCTTTTAGAGTAGTACCAAACTCATAATTAGGATAGACCGGGAACTGAGAGGGAAAAAAAGGAACTGAGAGAGAAAAAAAAAGTATTCAGAAAAAGTGAGAAAAACACAATAAAAGAGAAGAGAACGAAAATAGACATACTGGAGGGTGAGGGTAGAGCATCTGTTGCACTCCACGGTTCCTGTATTTAACGTCAGGTCCAACATGTGGGATCTGCTGGTCTGTGGAGAGCATGAGGGCCTTCAGCTCCGCGATGCGGGCTTCAAGTGGGAGCAGCTCCTGATCACACTGCACCATGCATGCGTCGAGCATGGTGTTGAAATACTGGTCTAGCTCGACCTTGGCCTCAAACTTACGATCCAAAAGCTCAAAGTTATATGCAATCTGAATCCATGCCTTCCAGGTCGGGTCCTCCCCTTCATTTGTGCTGCTTCTTCAAGGGATGCCTGCTCGTGCAAAAGAAAATGAACTTGACCAGCTTGATCAATCGCATTGATGCCCATCTCTTGCAGGACACCGTTGACCTCGGTGAGGCTGGAGATGGTTCTGATGTTAGCCATGGTGGCCGGCGGATCGGACGGCGGGATATCCTCAGCAGTATGATCGATCTTTCAATGTGTGGATGCAATTGTAGTTTCCACCCTCGCTCTCTTGCCAAATGCGATCTGTCTTTGTTACAGAAAGGAATTAGTTGGGCCAATTTCTGCCTCTCCACAAGCAACCGAGCTAAATATCTGTCAAATAACCACTTTGAGATGGTGTTCAATTCCTACCAAAATCGAAACCCTTCTTGGCGGCAGCGCAGAAACCGACGTGCAGAGAAGGGGCTGCGCGGTGCTGAGGATCTCGGACGGGAGGCGGAGGCGACGGAGGACGGCGGCGCGGTGCCGGATCTTGACCGGGAGACGGAGGACCGTCGGCTGGGGGAGGCGTACGACGCGCCGGCGGACGGGGTGGTGCGATCTAGATGGGAAGGACGGAGCGGCGGCGCTCAAGGACGGGGACAGCGACGGGGGACGCGCGGAGGCGCTCGCGACGGGGAGGGGGAGGCGGACGCTAGGTGCAGCGAACATGGTCCATTTGCCATTTATTCGAGTTGATTTTGGTGATTCATGCTAACATAAGTAATGAGACTAACCAAATTGTCTAGCATGTCCTTGTAGATATATCTAGGTCCCATGGATACAACCACAATCAAAGAAGCAAAGAAACAAGTCAACGACGCGAGAAAACAAGGAAAAGTCACCGTCGGATGAACCAACGGTACCATGGTGCAAGCGTCGGTGCACTTGGCACACAACGCAGCAGACAAAATGAAGATGACACCGTCGGATGATCCGATGGTCCATATCCTAGTTACGTCAGATGAATTGGAGAAGAGAAGCCGCGAAGACAGCAGCGTCAGATGAACCGACGGTCCATTGGTGGGAACCGTCGGTCTATCCGATGATCACGTTTGAACAAGACAGAGACGTGTCAAGATCAACGCAGTAGCACCGGATGAACCGACGGGTCAGCAGCGGTTCATCCGATGGTCTCGTGAAAGCTAACAGTAAGGTTTTGGCAGCAGGGTCTTCAGCACCGGATGATCCGACGGTGCGTCGGAGCATAGCGTCGGAGTAGTTCTGTCAGAGAACCTCAACGGCTAAGTGACGTGGGAGGGGCACCGGATGAACCGACGCCCTGAAAATGATAGCATCGGTTCATCCAACGCTTACTTTTTCAGTGGCCGTTAGCTAACGGCTCCTTGGGTGTCTTGGGCTATTTATACCCCCTCCACTCACCTATTTGAGGTTGCTGGATTGTGTGGAAGTGCAGAGGAGTGCAAGACACCTAGAAGATCATATCCAATCCATCCAAGTGCTTAATTGCTCATCCATAGACTTGCATATGCTTTGTGTATGTGCTTAGTGCTAGGCTTAGCTTAGAGTTGAGTGAGTGCAAGGTTGTGCCAACCTTGTGAGGTGATTCTTGAGTGAATCAAGGTGTACAAGATTTGCCGGAAGCCTTGGGGCCTAAGTGGCTCACCGGCAATCGTCATCGACCCTCCGACTTGGTGTGGAGTGGCGAGGACACTTTGTGCCGGGGACGTGGAGACCCCCTTCCTTGGTGGAGAAGCTCCTTAGTGGAGGCGGTATCAAGGTGACCAAGGGAGCTTGACGAGTGCCTAAGTGGCGAGCCTTTGTGGCGAGTCAAGTGGTGCTCTTGGGAGAGACTTGGTGACCAGGAAGCAATACTCTTGTGTGAGTGCTTCAACAACGTGGACTAGGGGTGGCTTAGTGCCTCAATACCAGGATAAATCACGTATCAAGAGTTTGCTTCCTCTCATCCCTCTTTACGTTTCCGCATTACTCTCTTGCAATCCTTGTTTGCCTTTACTTTCCTAGAGTAGTATCATGCTAGGATTGGCTATAGGTTGCAAAACTTGTTTTGGGATGTGAGTTTCACACTAGATCAACCGTAGTTGCACATCTAGATAGATTTGATCTAGCTTACTTTGTGTAAATGTAGTGAAGCCATATGTTAAGGTTTTTAGTTGCCTAATTCACCCTCTCCCCCTCTTAGGCTACGGGCATCCGATTCCTTACATAGGGTTTGGGATAGGGTGGAGGTGCCATCGCGTCGAGGAGACGAGGGAGGCGATGGTGAGGCTGCTAGGGTTTAAACACTATACAATGTTGTTTGCTGGAACGTGGTGTTTTGAACGCAGGAGGGCATCCCAAAATTTAGTTCACCTAGTGGTAGCAATAGAATTAAACGCATGGTAGAAATTTTCATAAAAATGAAACCTTCTGCTTTGGACGCGCAAAACAATTTGAATTGGAATATTCTTTTTTAAGGGGTAATTTGAGTTGGAATATTCAAGAGTATTTGGTTGTAGGATGGGAACATACCCCTTTCCCTACCTTGGCATCCCAAAGTATTATAGAAAATTGAGTAATAAAGACTGAAAATTCATCGAAGATAGATTTGAAAAGAGACTAAGTGGATGGAAATGCAAGTCGCTATTGGTTAGGTAGATTGGTTTTGATCAATTCAATTTTATCCAGTTTACCAATGTTTATGATGTCTTTTTTTGGTCCCAAAGGAAATTCTCAATAAGATGGATTATTATAGATCAAGATCTTTTTTAGCAAAATGATCAACATAAGACATACATATTAGTTAAATGGAAAATTTTGTGCCAACCAAAAGAACAAGGTGGATTGGGCATATAAGATCTAGAACTACAAAATAATGCCTACTTAGTAAGTGGCTATTTAAATTGTGTATTGAGGATGTGACGTGGCAAGAAATTTTAAGAAACAAATATCTAAAGAACAATATGTTAGGTCAGGTCATAAAGAAACAAGGTGACTCACATTTTTGGATGAGCCTTATGAGTGTGAAAGACCAATTTCTTAGTCTCTGGGAAGATTTAAGTTGCAGGAATGATCAAATATTAGGTTTTGGGAAGATATGTGGTTGGGTAATCAGACATTGAGCTCCCAGTATCCATATAGGTATAACATCGTTCGTAAAAGATATGCTATAGTTGCAGAAGTGTTTAGTTCAACACCTTTAAATATATCTTTTCGGAGATTGTTAGTGGGTGATAAATTACGAAACTGGCATAATCTTGTAGCAAGACTCTTGAATGTAAATTTAGAGGAGAGCAGAGACACCTTTAGTTGGTCACTTCATGCTAACGGGTATATGCACTTGATTAATACTGGGGTAAAGGTCACAAGAGAAATTTAGCCTGCTAAGCTTCCTCTGAGTATTAAAATCTTTATATGGTACTTCAAAAAAGGGGCAGTGCTTACAAAAAATAATCTTGCTAGGAGAAATTGGAGCGGTAGTCAGATTTGTAGCTTTTGTTGCTCTGAAGAGACTATCCAACATCCTTTTTACTGTGTTTATGAGAGATTGCTCTGGCAGGCGGTCCATATCCTTTTATGCAGGTTGTATTTAGGGGAATTTCCTGTCTCCGACATCACAATGAGAAGATGGTAATCCAAGCATGTCGAACCTTGGAGACATCAGCTCTTAAATTCTTTGCCTCCTATATGGATGGTCGTTTAGTTTGCGGATTGGTGTTTGATACCGTATTTCTGTTTGTTAAACCAATTGCTTTGGCATGGATAACGTTGAGTAACTAAGTGTAACAATTTTGGACTGATTCCCTCTTGTAAGGGGGTTCAAGACGGAATTTTTCCATTATCTAAAATTACGCATGGCAGATATGTCTAATATATCCTCTAGCACACTTGAGGGTGGTGCCAATTAACACCATTAATCAAATAAATCAACAGTGAAGAAGAAGCTCCCTTCTAGTTCTTAGTCGTCCGAAAAGCGTGTTTGTGAGACAAACACGGTTTTCTAGCGACACTCTTTCTGGGACGGAAGGTGTAGGAATGAAAGAAGAAGCCTCGTGGCCGCTCGGACGACCCAGCCCCATTAGCTAGCGTCTTTCTTTGACTGACCCGGCCGATCGACGCAGCATGTCCGTACGTGTGGCCGTGTGTCTTGGGTTACGTTACGTACGTTGCGGCCTCTTGCTTGACTCGACTCACTGACGTCAATCGATCGGATGAGTCTGGTCTCGCATCCACACCACACCAATCCAACAATTCGTTCTCATTAGCTTCGTTTCCCCCTCTGACTCGCTCATCCATTCATTCATGAGATTCATTCATTCGCAGATAGAGTCCAATAATGCAAATGCGTCGAGATTTAACCTTTTACCAGTGCAATATAAAACTGGTCGGTTTGACTTTGACCTACTCTAAATCTTCTGCTCATCTCCCAACTCGGCACAAAAATATAACCAGCAGACCAACTACGTTGGTTTGGTATTCCTTATTAACTAGGTGATGAATACATTGTCAAAAAAAAAACTAGGTGATGAATACCCCGCGGGCATTGCCGCGGTTTTTTTTTAAAATAAAATTTTAAGCTGAAATGCCGAAGCGATTACATGTCAACATTCATTTGTAAATAACATTATATATGAAACATGTTATTTTATTCAGAGTGAACCACTACTACAGAAAACGTTTGTAGGAGCGGGCGGATTCGCATTTTCAGGCGGTAGCGAGACCGCTCCTAGTCGCTTTTGAAATAGCGATTTCTAAGAGCGGGTAAAACACATTTTCGGTGCGGGTCATGGCGTCACGGACTGCACCATTTACAAGTGCGGGTGACCGAGTGACTTGCACATGCCAATCGATTAAAAGCAGAAAAAATAGATGCGTTAAAAAGCCCAAAATAAATAGTAAAAAAATCTTTTTTTATGGGAGGGACCCCACTGGTCGGCCACCGGCCACCACCGTCGATCGCAACACTACTACGAAAACGTTTGTAGGAGGCGGATTCGCATTTTGTGCGGCGCGAGACCGCTCCCTAGTCGCTTTTGAAATAGCGATTTCTAAGAGCGGGTAAAACGCATTTTCCGGGTGCGGGTCATGGCGTCACCGGACTGGCACCATTTACAAGTGCGGTGACGAGTGACTTGCACATGCCAATCGATTAAGCGAGAAAAAATAGATCGTTAAAAAGCCCAAAATAAATAACAAAAAAATCTTTTTTATGGGAGGGACCCCACCGGTCGGCCAGCCAGCCAGCCACCCGTCCCAATCGCAAGTCGCGCATTTTTTCGAGTAAAAGTCGCACCGCTACGCGGTCGGTGGGGTTCTAACCCGCGACCTCCACTCTCACACGAAGCCTCCTCTACCACTGCACCACACACTCATATGCATCCATATCCGCCATTCTATTCTACTCATATTATACCACACGGAGTGTAAATCATTTTTTAGCTCTAAATGGATTCAAATTAAAAACTTGTCAACTACAAAGTTTCCTAACTTTCTGAGATCTACAACTTTCATGTTGGGAGTTTTTTTCCCATTTGAGGTTGTTTACGAAATTTGAATTTTAAATTTCAAACCTAGTTTTTCGTTGACAGTATGATTTCAAATAAAAAAAGTTGTAAACTACAAAGTTTCATAACTTCTTAGGATCTACAACTTTCATGTTGAGAGTTTCTCCATTTGAGGTCGTTTGAAAAATTCAAATTTTCAAATTTTAAAAATTCAGACGTACTTTATCTTGACAAAAGTAATTCAAATACAAAATGGTTCAACTACAAAGTTCTGTGACATTTGAAGATGAACAACTTTTATTTTGGTCATTTGGTCGTCCGGTATAGTGGTAGTAATATTCTTCACAAATCTTATACATCTCTCATATAGTTTCATGAAACTATATAAGAGATATATATATTGTTCAAACAATCTCATAGTACTTAAATAGATATTTTGAAATATTAAACAATCTCAAATGAAAAACTTATCGACTACAAAGTTTTAGGTCCTGTCGAGCTACACAATTTTGGTATAAAGTTTGTCTTCATCCTAGATCATATGAAGAAGTTATAATTTTTTTTTGCACAAGACTATTTCCAGGAGCGGGTGATGTCATCACCCACACCTAGAAATCCATTTTTAAGAGCGGGTAACATCATCACCCGCACCTGAAAATGATTTTCAGGTGCAGGTGACGCCATTACCTGCACCTAGAAATAAGAATATTTCTAGGAGCGGGTCATGGCATTACCCACACCTGAAAATCATTTCCAGGTGCGGGTGATGGGGTCACCCGCTCCAAAAAATGATTTCTAGGTGCGGGTCTAGCTGCTACAGTGTCTCGCGTTTTTCTTAAATCGGGCGGCTAAACCACCCGCTCCTGAAAAAAACCGGTGACTCTTACAAATGTTTTCTATAGTAGTGAACCATTCTAAAATGATTGATCCTACATGTATTTCAACTACAAAAATTGTGTGGTGTGATACTCACAAATACATGTTATTAGCCATAGAAGATATAAATAGATAGTCTAGTGGATGATCGCCGGTAAAATTAGGACCTTTTATACATGTACATACAAGTGTGCTTAATTACTCTCGTTGGGTAATTAAGACTACTAGGCAAAAGGAATGAAAAGGTATAACGGTGCTCATCTAGGACAAGCACATTCTTTGTGTTGCTTTTTTTTTTTGAGAATTCATTCTTTGTGTTGCTTGGCACGTATAGGAACAACAACAACAATTTAGAGTTAAAAGAAAAAGGTCGGGCAAAGGAAAATGCATGGTAAAAGAAAAAATATTTACTGCATGCTGCATATCTTGATGCCTCTTTGGGTTTTACTCATCCACCGCTCGTAACCTTCTTTGCATTATTGAGATCATGCATGGGAATTGCATGATCAATTTATGGTAACCGACGGCCTAAATTGAACACGTGCAACATGTTGGTGGTCCGTCCGGAACAGCAGGCAGGCACCTACCAAAGCATTCAGCAAGCACACCACCTGTAAATTCCGATTCCCATCAGCCACGTGTATCATGCGATTGCCAACACGAGCTTTCTTTTTCCTTGTGTTTCCTTCGTCAAACGACAAACTTATAAAAGGGACAGCATTCCATCAATTTCTCTCTCTCTTTTGTTCAAAAAAAAAAGAAAATGAATAAGTTGTTTTATTTGGGTACACGCCGATTGTAGGTCCAACGCATGCAGAAAATGATCAATCGATCTGCTGCAGAAATTTGGGAAGCTGCAGCTTGTAGAATTCTATTGCAAAGCTGCAGCTCGTTCGAGATGGGGAAAAAAAAGGAGAAGCGTAGAGATCATAAAAGCTAGCAAAACATTGTATATGGTGAGAACAAGCAACTAGCCTGTTAGTTTTCTCCGATCCATGGAATGGAATGCAGTCACCTCTGCTTGACTGGCTGATGGCGAGATGCAACTGAAACGGCGGCTAAGGTCACTCTTTGGCTGCTGTAGTGGCGTGCTCAACAAATCCGGTCTTGTTAATATTCTATAGTTACTGTACTATGGAATCTTCTTTGCTTGTCCTTGAGCTTTCTGAGACGAAAATAAAGAGTTTACAATTAAGATTTCATTTCGTATTAGTTATTATTTAAGAAGAGAAGAAATAGTAAAAAAGGAAGTGAAGCATCCACGTAGCATGCAGAAGAGGATAAGCCGACACATCGAACTAATCACTGGCTTTGCTTATATGCGCAAATTTGCACTACAAAAGTACAAATTCATCACATCAAACTATTCACTCAGCACATCGAGTCATATATTATCTCACATCATATGTTCTAATACATATTTTTATACAAACTTTAAATCTCGATGAAGGCTATTGCAGGCGGTGAGGCCTAGGTCCAGGTGGTGAAGCGTCCAAGGACGCGATGACGATGACGATGATAGCGGCCGGGCGCCTCCCGGCATTGACCGCCCCCGACCACGTGCTCATCGCCGCGCCCGCCACCTCCTCCTCCCCTACCTCTGCTCGTCCTCTTCTACGATGTGGATCCCCATCCCCTTCCCTTCCACGCGCAGGCAGCAAGACCAGCAGCTAGCACACGTATATATCCATCTCCACCCGGCCGGCCTCATCCTCACCGCTCCTCGGCTCGCTCGCTTCCGTTCCTCTCTGCTTCCTGCTCTGCTTTCCCTCCCCACCCCTTCGCCAAATTAGCATGGACGTGCAGGCGGAGCTTCGGTCCGTCCAGAAGCCGCCCGCCAAGCCATGGCGCGGGGGTTCCTCCTCGGCGGCGCCCCGCCGCCGCCGCGCCGCGTCGAGCCACGGGAGTTCCGGGACCTCGTGCAGAGGCTCACCGGCGCCCCACCCGCGGCCGGCGTGGTGCGGCCGCAGCAGCAGCACCATCAGGTGGCGGCCGTGCAGCCGGTGCCCGTCCGCGCTTCACGGGAGCAGCAGCACCAGCACCAGCACCAGCAGCAGCAGCAGCAGCAGCAGCAACAACTTTACAGCTCGCCGTGGTTCTCCTTCCCGCTGGGCGGGGTGGACGGCGCCAACGGGCTCATGTAGCCTGCCAGCCGGCCGGTGATGGCGCAACAAATTAAAGGACGGTGCAGCAAGACGAACCTCTCTTCTTCTTCTTCTTGGTATCTTGGTTAGTTTGTTTTGCAACAAGCAAAGCAGCAAGCAAGGAATGGAATCAAGCACGCAAGAATCAAGTGTAGCGATGGAGCTAATCTTTTTTTTTAATCAGCCGTTCTTCGTTAGTTGTTGGGTTATTACAAGTCGTAGCAGCAGAGCAGACACCCTGGTCTGCACAGACAGACAGACAAACACACACACACAATATATATATATATATATATATATATATATAGATGATGATGTTCAATAATAGTGTCTTATATAGTACTATACTCCTACTTAATTAGCTCTCTGTTAATTACTATCTAGTATGTATGTATACATGTACCAGTCAGTGTTGATACTTGATAGGCAACAGTCGTAGCACTGTCAAAGTATGTATCTACTCTGTGTTGTACCTACTAGTCCACCTGCTGAAAATTAAACAGACTCTTCTCTTTGTTTCCCCTTGCAACAAGGGAACGAAAGGATCATGAATATAGTTGTGCATCGATTTCGCTGAATGAAGAACAGATATCGCTGTACAGTAGAGCTAGCTCTTTCTGCAGTAGAGTGGGATGCAGTTGCAGTCAGTCGTCGTCACGAATGGAATGGTAGCTCCTCTGACGGAAGCTGCTGACTGACGTGCGTGATCCGGTGAGGTGATGGTATGCCCGGCGTGCGTTCGTGCGTGTTGACCGGCCGGCTCACCGGCTGATGTGAGATTGAAAGCCGACACGCACGCACGCCTGTCAAAGTTGCTGACCACGCGCCTCATCTTCTGTCTTTTCGTCTGAATATGACTGATCAAACAATGCATTCAGACATTCTTTCAGAGCCTACGGCGCGGCCTCAGCTGTCAGCTCAGGGGGCGTTGGAATCTTCCAAGCTATCCATTGCTAGGCTATAGTCCTATTCCTTGACCCAACTCCACGGCTCCCGTCAGAGAAACTGCATGACCCAAAAAAAAAAGGGGATAAACTGCATGACAAAAAAAACGGATGGAGATGCGGGGGATCGAACCCCGTGCCTCTCGCATGCAAAGCGAGCGCTCTACCATTTGAGCTACATCCCCGAACCTGATTATGCGACTCGCCTTTCGCTTACTAATCTTAACTAAGCACGCAGTAATTCGACCTTGTTTGTTCACCACAGTATCTTTATCTCTGCTATATGTTGCGGTTCGGTGCTTTTTATTAATATATACTTCATGCATACATAATGTGCCCAATCATAAAGCATCTGCCTCTGATGCTACAAGAGTTAGCCTGTTCGACCGGCTGGTGCTACAGTGGCTGATGCTTTTTTTAGTACAACACATATTCTTACATCCACATTCTTACATCCAGTGATCAACACACAGATACACCGAGATTCAACATTGCACGACAAACATGCACAAAAGGCACAACGAGGATCTAGTTCGCTACTTCTCTATCATTAGCATCAGCTGTGCAGTCAGAGCTTGTCAATTAGCATCTGCTGCCACAAAAGACACAAGTTGCTACCTCATAAACAGAAACTGGAGCATTTCTGGGCCAGCTGTTATGGCATCAGGATCTAGGACATAGTCAGAGTAGATGTAGTCATCTTCAAGAAAATCCAGCTGATCTGGGGCATCGCCGTAGAGACGATTGTTGGTGTAGGTGTTTTTGTCTGATCCAATAAAAAGACATTCTCCACGCAGCACCCTCTCAAACTCTATGTCACGCCCATGGAAATCATGGATAGCTGGATGCAGAATTGTGATCCCTTGTGCCTCACAGTAAATGCAACAGACATGCTCAGTGTCTTGATCCAGCGGATTCATAGGTAAGCACCAAGACTCGTTAGGGCTGTAGTTGCCACACTCAGCAAAAAAGAGTGTTGCAGGAGCACAGATAGATTGAGGGTCTTCACAAGTTGCAAGAAAATTGATATGGCTGTGATGATATCTGAAAGGATTCCTTGGATTATAGCCTAAGGTTGTGTTGTACTCCGGGCCAGACACGAGTTCATTGACACCACATACAAAATGAAGCTTATACTTGTGTACCTTGTCGATGTTGAATTTGGCCTGTGCTATTTCCACCTTCCTGAGGACTAGTTTATGCTGTGCCCAGAACTGAAGGCATCGACGAGAAAACACAGCGTAGGCCGCGTTGTCTGCCTTTTAGGCTGGGAATGTGATTGCTGGTGCGACTCATCAGCAAAGGAAGGCATGAGTAAATTGGCAAGAGACTCAGCATCCTCAGAGGAGAGCAGGCGATCATTATGCATCATCCGTGTACAGTTAACCTGAAGCATAAGCACTGGGTCAGGTAATCCAAGAATCCCTTGCTGCTTATGCGGCACAGGTAATACACATGCATTTTACTGATTCTTTGAGCTCTAGCACTAGTAGGGTTGTATATATGGTGCAATGTACAGCAAGAGCAGCTACAGTAACACTATACACCAACTATGAACTTCCAACAGATCTGCTTAATTTAAGACTGAATCTCTAGAAAACATGGGTATGCAGTGCACTAAGAAGATGCTATTGTGACATGGATATGAGAAAATAGTAAGTCTATCATGAAGCTATAGTATTGCACTGTCAGCATTGAATTTCATGGATCATACTCCTACTGTCTGATAATTCAAATGAACAGATTAAGGCATCAACAACAACAACAACAACAACAACAAAGCCTTTTGTCCCAAGCAAGTTGGGGTAGACTAGAGATGAAACCCAAAGGAAACCATGAAAGGCGAAACAAACACACACACACGAAGTGTTAAGGGTAAACAAAAGGTGAAACAGAGGTCATGGTTCAGGCACACTGATGGCTAGTCTCCAAGCACTCCTATCCATAGCTAACTCCTTGAGGATGTTCCACTCCTTAAGGTCTCTTTTAACCGCCTCGTCCCAGGTCAGTCTAGGTCGACCTCTACCTCTCTTTACGTTATCGACCCACTCTAGAACCCCACTACGCACCAGCGCCTCAGGAGGCCTCCTTTGGACATGACCAAACCATCTCAACAGATTAAGGCATAACGTAAACAAAATTAACAGGGGACTCTGCTACAAATATTCATATATAATGACTATACGTATCAATCATGGATCATTGTTACTCTCTCCAACAAAGATCCTTGGAAAGGTGCAATTTAAGGACAGTGGTAGCAGACTTCTCCACAGGACAGGTACTGACTAATGAGAGTCTGTCTAGAATTCTTTCAAGCTGTGGTCAAGATCAGCTTAGAGGAAGTAGATTAATCATGAATACTTGGCTAATTCGAACCAAAGAACAAGCACATGGTTTATATTCAGTGTTGAGTATATATTCTATTTAATGCCAAATAAGTTTGTTTATCTAGCAAGGAGCCTGCAGCCGGCTGCACTCTGGGCGTAATCTTTTAAGGCTCAAACACCAGCATAACAAAACATTACCACTTGCAATATACACAGCTGACCAATTGACCAATTGACTCTCTATCCGGTATCTTCATGTATATCTTTTCCCGAGGGCAAAATTGCAGGTGCACTGCTTTCTCATTTTATAAGAGAATTCCAAGCTTTGAAGCTCAGAAATTAAGCAAAAAAAAAAAGTTGCTGCCATTAATGTTAGACATGCAGTTATGATGCTGAAATGTGCACTGACCCTCTAAACAGAAAGGTATGTTAATTTTCAGTAAGTACCACAGACATAACTGCCAAGCTAGAAATTCTATATGTTGTCCATTGATTGAGATTTGAGTTATAAAAGATTCAAAAATTGCTTCACTTAGTTAGTTTAGTAGCTACACTGAATGATTAGGATCATATACCAAGTGTAAGACAAAAGAAAAGGGTACATCAGTCTGACATGTATGAGGTTGCTACACAACATTATGTATCAGACAACCTCAAAGTGATTGCTCAACAAAATTTCCCATTCCATTTTGAAGCTAGCTGCAAGCAACCTTTTTGTTTCTCCTTTACAATTGTGGTATTTGGTAGGTCAGAGAGATAGTAAAAGGAGTCATACCTGAAACATTTGCCAGTTTGGATTTTATATTTCCTACTTTGACCAGGACAAAAGCCTACCCCAACTTGCTTGGGACAAAAGGCAATGTTGTTGTTGTTTAACCAGTTCAAAACAGATGACAAAATGTGTGTCAGTTATATTGTGTAATGCATGGCCAATAGCACAAGTAGTGGCATGTACTACTGCAAAGTCAAAAGTGTTCTCAACTTATCATCTATAGATAGTTCATTTCGAATAAAAGGTTTGGTCCTAGAATCAGATCATTTCGATTGCGAAGTATGGTTTTCGCTTCAGTTGAACGAAATAATAAAATCCAGTGTGCCCCAGAAAACAGCATCCATGCTTCTTATAGAGTTCAAAGAGGGAGATGCCAAAGATGCAACCTGACATTTCATTCACCAATGTGGCACTTTGCCAAGGCATTTGCAGTATGATGAAAAACAGAATTAAAACCTATAACTAAATTCCTGAATTATCTGCATATTGTCCTAAAAAATCACCTGCTGATTCGTTAGCACCCCAAAAGCAGGACATTTTCAAGGTGGAAAGAAAACTATGACAAGAGAGTAAAGCTAGATCTCATTTCCGTTGTGTTCTCCTAATCCAGTCCAAAACATGAGAGCAGTCATCATCCCCACGGAACACCCTGTTCTCTGAGCGGTAGGTTTTGAGATCCTTGGTTTTGTGTATGCAACTTTCCCTTTTCATTTCAAGTGATTCAGGAACCACCCTTGCACCAGGGTCATGGTAAGCATTACAAATAAATTGAACAACCGGCTCGAAGGGTTGTGAAGCGTCGAACCACTGGTAGATCCTCTCATTGCGGAACCAGGTTAGCTGCCTCTTTGCGAAGTTCCTAGATGTACTCTGAAACTTGGCCAGAAACTTGAGGAACTCTTGCGGGGTGCTGTCGCCTCCATTCTGCCTACACTGCATCAAGTACTCCATGGCTTGCTTGTAACCGATGGCACGAGTTGCAGAGTTGATGTGCGGATGCAGACCGATATCAAGCAGCCACGATGCTTCTGAAAGCAAACCTCCTGTGTCAGCCAGCATTTCTTCACACCTCAAATCAAGTGCCCGGTACAGTTCAATGCGTGGACTCGCAAGGAATATACAGAAGAAGTCATAATCCAGCTTTGCGTCTTCACAGTTTCTGTCAGCGGAGGCCTCAGTTAGCTCGGGGTCATGCTGCTCATGAAATGAATTGTATGGCAAGGCGAAGGCAGATGGAGGGGAGCCTGATGACCTGATAATCTCAAGCCTGCGGCTCAACCTTTTCCAGTTATTCACGGACAATTCCAAAACTTTAGGATCACCAGCCCGGGCCACTAGCTCCACCGCTTCCTCCCACTGACCACTCTCCCGGAAACCGACGAGCTCAGAATACACAGCTGAGGTGATGCCCATGGACGATTGCGGGACATCTGGCTTGCCATACATGTACCACCGCAGGTAGAGCCCAGTCCCTCCAGCGACAACAGGCACCCGGCCTCTGTCAAGAACATCCTGCGTCGCTCTACGGGCATCCCGAAAGAAGGACCCAGCCGAGTAATCCTCGGTGGTGTCCAGTATGTCGATCAAGTGATGCGGCACGGCGTCCATCTCCGCCGCGGTCGGCTTGGCGGAGCCGATGTCGAGGCCACGGTAAACTTGCACGGAGTCGGCGCTGATGATCTCGCCTCCGAGTCTCTTGGCCACCTCCAGCGCGAGCCTGCTCTTCCCAGCACCGGTAGGACCCGATATGACAATGACCGTGTCCTTCTTCTTGTTCCTCTTCGTCTCGGCTGGCGGCAGAGAGGCGGTTGCCATGGCGACCTTCCTCGCGGAGTGGGAAGATGCGGGCAGCTTGTGGTGTGAACACAGGACGGGCCAGGTTCTCCAGATGGCGCGACGCGCAGTCCCGAGCTGCGGCCGCATTTCCCAGCACATGGTAGATAGAAAAGAGTACCTGCCGAAGATACAGAGAGGATTTGAGACTGGGGCGTTTGAAATGAAAATACGACTGGGCAGCATCGGCAGATCCAGGCAGTTCAAGACACGGGTGTTCATATGTGATACGTCTATCCGATAATTTCTTCGCAAATCGCAAAGAGTCGAATTTAGTGGGTGCAGTACATATGCATGCGTCGAGTGTTTACCAACTCCTCAACTCCGGCGATGGCTCCGGCCTCCGGCGAGGTTAAGATTTTTGGGTTTGGGGTGGGGGTTACCTGTGACCTCCGGACCTAAAAGGAGCTTCAGCTTCAGGGTGGCGGTCGAGACGGCGGAGGCGGCGAGGCGCCGCCGGAGCTGGGCGGCGGGGGACCCCCGGTTGGGCAGTGGAGGTTGCGGGGGCGTCGAGCTTCAATTGGTTCGCGTCGGCGGCGGTCGAGGGCGGAGGGGAGACGGCGTTGCGCCGTCGGAGCCGGACGGGGAGCAGTCGGCGGCGGGGGAGGATGGCCGGACTTGAGGAAGAAGATGGTTGGGATAGTGTCCGGGAGAGTTTAGCGCGGGGCCGTGGTGCAGAGCGGCGGCGGAGGCGCCGCCGGAGCCGGGAGGGAAGGCGGTGGCGAGCGCGCTCGCGCCGCCGCCGAGACTGGGCTGCAGGAGTTTTGCCTCTTGCGATCGGAAGGATGGGGGAGATGCTGAAGAGATAAGGAGAGAAATGATCGATCTGAACCATCGATGAGTGATCCTGTGGACAGAAAAATCGAGTGCGGGAGAGAGTGGCCTATCGGGCTTCCAAAACTCGAGCGAAATGGAACACAGCCCAACTTGTCAGCCCATCAACAGTGGCCTACCAAACCAAAGCAAGCCCAAATAGAAATCTTAGATTTGTGTTTTTTTATACTTAATCTTAGATTTGGGTTGGGGTGTTGTTGCTTGATGCTTGCTGCAGAGAGATTCAGGCGTTCAGCATTGACAGCATGATTCCATTTGGGTTGCGTGCATTCATTCCAGAGAGTTTTCGCAAAAAAAAAAAGTTAGAGAGAGAGATCAACGTGCTCACAATGCACTTATTTAGGTGAAATATACGTATCTCTACCACTATAAAATCCACCAGTTTATTCTTTCCTAAAGCCACACAAACAAATCACCCCAACAGTCATTACCAAACTAAGTACACCCAACTAATTGCACCAGCAAACATCCACTTTCTCTCACTCACCCACGATCCAAAGGCCCAAATTGCTGCAAACATCAACTTTTCTCACTCACCCACCATCCAGCAGCTCGGTTCCTCGGATCAAACCTCATCCCCTAACCCCACACATCATTCATGGACCCACCACATTATTGCAGCGAGTCCATGATCAAAGCCGCTCTCCTCCTCGGGGACGACGTGGGGCGCCACGGCCTCCACTCGCAAGAGGAGGCAGGCGACCACGCCTGCACCCGAGGCCCCGACCCTCCCAATCCCTCGTCGGTCTCTTTCCCTCCCCTCCCTGCGTCGCACATCCCGTCCCGTCCATCCCTCCCCTCCCTCCCATCATGCTGCCTCCCGTCCCGTGGCGGGATCTGGCCTGAAGCGGCGGAGCTCCCCAGCGGCGGTGGATCTCCTCCGGCGGCGGAGGCGTACCTCCTCGCCGTACCATCCCGTCCCTCCCTCCCCTCCCCACCTTTGCACCTCCCGTCCCGTGGCGGCGGGATCTCGGCGGCGGAGCTCTCGTGGCGCGGCAGATCTCCACGGCGGCGTGGGCGTACCTCCCTCGCCTGCAGTCCCCGTCCGTTTTCCGTCGACTCATCGGTGGCGTTGCGGCGTGTGGGGCTCGCCGGCGCGGATGGCGCCTTCCTCCCGCCTTACCTCCGCCTCCTCTCCACAGGCGCCCCCCTGCGCATGCTCCCTGCTGCGGTCCCCGCCCGCCGCCGCCTCGATTCCTATTCGGGCCGGCTAATGGTTTGGTGGCGTATTTTTTTCTCCACTCCGGGGAGTTCCGGTGCGGCCGTTCATGGCTTTAACGGCGGCATCCGAGGCGATGCGGAAGTGCATGGCGGTGATGCGGGGAAGCGCATGGGCGGGAGTACATCGTCGCCACCATCCGGGTTGTCCGATGTGTTGCTACGGTTTGGTGCTCTCTCTCTCGCTCGCTCGAATATGTGTGTGTATATATTTGCACATTCCACCCCCGAACTCGAACCCTAGATCAAGTGAGGCGCGTGTGCGGGGCATTGTCAAGAGCAGACGTTGATTCAGGTCCCCATCTCTACGGTGTCGTCTCGCTGCCGATCCGTTTGCCTTGCACCGGTGGCGGCGGAACTGGAGGTGAGGTGGCGGCATGATGAGCCGAGTCGGTTTTGCCGGCCGCATGACGGCAACGACGGGATGTACTTTACATGTCATCTATGGCTGTTCGGTAGGAATTGTATCTGAGCACAAAATTCAGTTTTACTTGCATTATTAACTTATCATGCTCCGTTCTTTTTAGGCCTCTTACCATTCCTTATACAAATTAATTCTGATTTTTTTTCTGATATCAAAAAAGCTTTAGTTCTTGGTGAATCTTGCTTTGATCTGTTAGCACTTATGGTTATTGATTTGGAGTACAGAAGAGGATTTTATGCTAACTATACTGAATCGAATTGTGGCCTTTTGTTCATTTTGCAATAGTGCATCACTCACTTTTTCTGAAGATCATCATGCACAGGATCAGGCAGATCGAAGTGGAAATATACTTCCTGGTAAAATAAATCTGTTGTGGCTCAATTGATCTTGATTCTGTTGTGGCTCAAGTTTAGAGGATAGTTAATCATTTTTACTTTCAACGTACTCATTTTGACCTTTCTTGTCAAGGGGAGTTTCAAGGCAAACAACCAGAATTTTGTCAAAACCAAACAAGCAACTGGATTCTACAGGGAAAAGCATAAAAAATATTGTATATAAAGATGTGTTGAGTGGTAAGTAATATATTTCCAAATATCTCTGCTTTGCTTTTTTTTCATGAGATAACTAAGTAACATTTACGCATTGTATTATGCAGGGCTTTGGATGTGTTGAGTAATATTTCCAAAGATGTGTTGAGTGGTAAGTAATATATTTCCAAATTCCATTGGTGATGGCTTTGGATTTGGCTTTTCATTAGTAGTCAATGTAGTACGTTTGATTCTATGTTTGGGATAATGGTTGTGGTGGGTACAATATTGTTCTTAAATCTGTACAAGTTTGAATTTTCTGGAAGTTCAAAGTTTGACCATAGCATCGACAGCTTAACGACAAGAATCGAATCTCGCTTTAACCGACATGCTCTACTTTCGTGGAAGAAACGGCTCTGTGGGATGCCATTCTACTTCTCGCCACCAAATAAACACCGGCTATGGTGGTGTGGTTAGAGGATCCATATTGGTTCATCCGCCTTGAACCTCCTCTGTCGGTTATTGATTCGAGATATGGAAAGTCAATGTGAGGTATGGTAGATCCCATCTTGGCTTTGTCGCAGGAGCCCCTACAAAGCTGGTTCTATAGTCTTAAGGCAAGAAAGCGTGACCGGTGGTTTCTTTGGTGTTGTAACTAACACTTGTCATGTTTGAAAGCCCGGCGTAGTGTTTTTAGACCATTATATTAGATGTGATATTCCCCGGTGGAGGGGCATCTGGATGTATGCCAAAGTTACACCTTGAGTTTCGCAAACCAATTTGCTTAACCCCGTGGTTACGTGCTTGATCCCTCGTGAACCGCAGCATCTTATCACTCTCAAGTAATTGCTTACTGCAGTATCACTGTGATTTGTTCACCAGTTTCATCCATTGGTTGCCACAAACTTTTGTCGTAAAATCCTATGTGAAGTGCCTCCGTTATGTGCATGATCTCGTAATTGTCTGTAGCAACGCACGGGTATTACACTAGTTATGTATGTAGTAGATCACGAGAAGCCATGCATCTCGGTCGTATTACGGGCGCGCGATCGTGATGGTATCACAAGGCAAGGCAATCAGCAGGTGGCGGTGCACTTGTCCTTGCAGTCGACGGTGCATGACCCTCCGCCGCCGCCCGCGCCGTACCCGTTGCCGGAGCGGCTGTAGGACCAGAAGCACCTCTTGGGGCACGCCACCTTCTTGCCGTAGCAGGGTCCCTTGTCCTGGCACACCACCGTGGGCACGTCCACGCCGCCGTGCGCGTACCCTCCGCACCCCGCGCCCCACCCTCCGCACCCCGCGCCCCACCCTCCGCCGCCTCCGTTGCTGCCCGGGTAGCCGCCACGGTAGATCCCGCCGCCGTAGAAGCCACCGGGAGGGATGCTGGCGCCGGCGCCATAATAGGCAGCAGGCTCGGGCTTGTTGTTTGGCGCCGTGAGCGGGTTGGTGGCGCCGTCGAGGTCGTGCGCGGCGAAGGCGTCGGCGGTCAGGAGGAGGAGAAGGACGACGGGGAGGAGCAGGGCGCGGGCGCTTTGGTGATGCGCGGCCATGGCTGTCTGCTCTCTGTGTGGGTCGTCTCTGATCTTGCATTGGTATATATGCAGACGCGGCGTGAGTGCGATGGCGACACTGTGCCACTGTGGTTAGTTACGGCGAGCTGTCAGCTGGGTGTCATTTAGCTAGCTGCTGCTACCAGCTGGAGCAGCAAGCAATGCATCATCCATCAATCAGAGAGAAAATGCTGCGATGAAACATGCCGGCGACGATGAGCAGTTCTTTTGCGCGGCATTGATCGAGTAACATTTTGCAGAAAAATTAAGGTGGATGGAAGGCAACTAGCTAGAACATCATGAAGCAAGCAATGCAAGTTGTAGAAATGCATGTGTGGATGAGGCCGACAGGGAGAGGGCGGTGCATCATCCATCAATCAGAGAGAAAATGCTACGATCGCAGCTGCATCGCCCAATCAGCTATATACACACCGACTTTAATTTTTCCCTCCTTTATTCATTGATTCCAATTGAATCGACGGGAGACTTTTGCACGACGCGCCAACTTTTGGCAATAGGCGGTGGACAGAGCTAGCTCCATCAGAGTTCTCACCACCTGAATGTGCTACACTGCTACTGCTACTGCAAGTGGCTTGTATACTAGGGGTCTGTTTAGTTGGAGGAAAAGTAGAAAAGAATCGTTTGAACTCCTGTAGACTCAGAAGACTTTCGTTTGTTTGTGATAAATATTGTCCAATCATGAACTAACTAGGCTCAAAAGATTCTCGTGATGTACAAATGTAACTGTGTGATTAGTTAATTTTTTTACCTACATTTACCTTTAACATACGTCTTTTAATGTGATGTGATGGAGAGAGAGTTGAAAAAGTAGCAAATTTGTGGCTAAATTTTAGCCAACTAAACATGGCCTAGAGGGTGGTGGTGGAAGCTCTGCGTTTCTCCATTTTCGACGGATGTCAGTTTACTACCGACAGCATGCAGGCGAGAGTGCAGTGTGCCGCCACACTGAAGGAACAGTATGTATATACTGCACGCGCTATACAGAAACTAGAAATTATTGCTGCTGATGAGTCCTGCTGATAGATGCTGCGAACCAGCTTGCCAATTGGTCATCATCATAGTATTGGACCGACCACACAAGCCAAGCCAACTCCCATAGGAAAACAAACAAAGTCTTGTTGAGGTGACCATGCATGACTTGCCGCTCCCTCCCTCCACAACATATTAGCCAGACTCTGATGTGACTTTTACCCGAAAATACCTGTTGCAATTTACACATCGTCGACTTCAAGGGCCATTTTTTTCAACATATGTGTGCTGCAACTGCAACACGACAATTGTCAGCACATCTATCTATCGATCGTATTGCACACAGATTTTTATAAATGGTAAAAAAAAATAACTTGCCTTTTCCTTTTCCTTTCGATTTTTGATGGGTGGGGTTGGTTCAACGTCGTTGAAGAGATTCCGATTCTCTCACGTTTTGGTGGGCTGCATATTGTTTCTATGGGCTCAATCGGCCAGATTGAACCACATCCATGTATCGGCCCATCTATATTCTTCAAAGCAGGCAAGTTATGATGTAAAAGGGCAACTAGCATTCACAATTTAATGGTTTACATAAACGTTCTAGCTGACCAACGGACAATCTGTCCTGCTGCTGCCGGTTGCTTGCAGGTAAATGAAGTCCATGAACAATTTGTCACCGCCCTGCAAGAGCTGTTCGAGAAGAACAAAGCCAAAGCAGGATACCCCGACCTCCATCTCCAAATCACGTGACTTGATCAACTGAGCGGTGTGTTTACATTCAAATGCCATGTAATTTGAGCAAATGGACTCAATCCGTGCACCTTTCTGTTTACCACGGGACTATACACTCGCTATATGTTCCCTACAATAAAATTGGAAGATTTGCCTGTACACATTACTAGTGTACGTGTCATTTCTACCGAAGGGCACTCTCAGCGCGAATGGCCTGGTAACATTTGTGAAAATATACATAGGAGTGGTATGCTTGCAGCAGGGCCATCACTGATTTATATTTGTACTCTAAAATAAATGCAGAAAAAACAATAATGTATGATGTATCTTGCACAAAAGTGGTGCTACTGCTATCACGTTGCAACTGGATACTGCTTGAATCAGTGAATTCGTAAGGATGCAACGAACTGACATACACTTGTTCCTCAGTCACAAACTCACAATACCATGTGTAAACTTTCAAAGTAACATGAGTTCTGGAAACTAAAGGATGTTACAGGAGGAATAAAACAACGATTTCTCAATATCATGGATAGACCAGACCATACAGTTTAGAGGCTCTTCATGGGTTTCTGCGACAGGTTCCTCCGACGTGTCTTTACTAGCGAGGTCTCCAAGTCCTGCAGAGGATTCTCTAATAAGCATCGTACTAAATAGAAGAGAAGATGAATTGAGTTTGAAATGATATAAACAAATATGGAATCCTAGTAACCGCTGACCACCTATACACAAATCCATCTCAATTTAAGAACACACGGAGGGATTAGTACTGTAACTGAACCATGCATTTGAACAGAATATGTGACTTCGGTCTGTAAGCTTTATAAGCATATGCTCCAGATGAAGACAGAAATGCTGTTTATTTCCTGGAAAGGTTGTAAAATTAATTTCTCATCACATTTATCTGGATAATTTGGTTTCCAATTGAATTGTCAGTACACTTTATTCTCAATTGAATTGCCAGCCCGCTATCTTGTGTGTGGCAAAACGGACATGAAACAAACATGATTTTACATACAAATTCATGCACCTTAGGTAGATTGGAACACCTGACAGCACAGATTTTATTGATATATTTAAATCCTACCAGAAGAAGCATTAATATTACTAGCGTTAAAAGCTATTGTCAAGTTTCATTTTCACGACATGAAACAAATCAAATAAACATACTCCCTGGAGTTAGAAACTTTGACAACCAATAATTAGAAACATACCATTTATCAATAATTAGAGACATAAGATACCATTTATCTGCAGAAACAACAATAAAACACAATTATAAGTGCACTGACCTGAACAGAAGTATTAGGAGACACCTCTTTTGACCAAATGCTTTCTAAATCATAATATTCTCTTGCCCTTTCTTCAAGTGCATGGATGACTATGCTTCCTGAGATAACCAAATTTTACACATATAAGGCATAAAACTCGCCATTAATCAATCATGTAGAACAACTCTGGTTAGTGTGGAGCTGAAATGATAGAAGGACAAGCCATGAAACTAAAGTTTGGTATCCAATATGCTCTATTTTTTGGATAGTATGTTACTAACATCAAATTTTGGCTTCTACTTCTTATGTTGCCTTGCAATCACCTAGATTTACTACTATAATGATACTTAATCTACTCCGTCATTGCTGTATACTCCAGACAGCAAGCACTGGAAATGTAGCACTGATAATCAAACTAATCACGTTAACCGTGCTCACGTTGATGGGTCAAAAATGTACCCCAAAATGTAATTGGATTCTTGAAAATGATTTCAAGCTCCACAAACAATTTAATGACCAACTTCTCAATAAAATGGAAAACAAATTGTAGCAACAGAAAGATCACTGCGGTCCCACTGTTGAACTTCTAACTTGACAAAAATTACAGTACATCAGAATGAAGTTGAACCTAGGGATGCAAGTGGGTACCCAATGGTGCTTTTTTGGGTCAGCTGATTAATTACGATAGCATGCCATTCTAGACCATTTCCTCCCCAAGATTAATTACGTGGAATGCCATCCTAGTTCATTTTATCACTTTTTTGGGTCGACCCAATGACCCATTACATTTCCAACTTGCATCCCTAGTTGAACCTCAAAATGAGTCCTTTGCTAATGAAATTCAAACTTAGTTGATTTTTGGAAACAGATAGGAAGTGAGAGAAGAATAGCAAGATAACAAACAACTTAAACTTAAGTTAGTTCACTTAGCCAATACAGAAAAATTATCAAACCAGAATAACATACTCAGAATCAATCATTATTACGACATCAATGACAAGATAAAGGTTCAGGGTGGAGCATTTCATCATAACTCTATTTCAGTTAATAGCATGTCTCTGTAGAAGCACAACACGAAAATTGGGAGAAGAAACATGTTTTGTGCCATCAATCAAATGATACATTAAGAGACTATTTAAACGCTACAGTTTCCCAAAGTGAAGGGATGAAAATATGAGATGTTACCTGAATCAATGACAACCCACTTTCCAGCTTGCTGACCTTCCACACTTGGCATCAATATTCTGTCAGAGCCCTTCTGCTTCTGCTTTATCTGTAACAAGATAGCAGCAGACTCAATACCATGTCTGTATACATATTTTCCGTGGCAGCCCAGCTTCACAATGTAGTCTAGACACAGATGGGGAGACTTAAAGAACAAACATACACAGTCTAAAAGAAAAGAACAAACATACGCTACATGCCAATATAATAGAATAATATTTACAAAAACATGAACAAATAATAGCCATTATATTTAATTAAAATGAAAGAGGAGCCAGTGGAGAAGAATATTTATAATAGAATAATATTTAAGAAACATGAACCAAATAATAATCATATGAGTAATCAAAAGGAAAGAGGAGCCAGTGGAGGAGAACATTTATATATGACTAAAGATCACATTCTTCACTCATAGCACTGCGGAATCTGGCTGTATGTCTCTTCTGCTACTGGTGTGTGTCAAAGGTGCAGTCAAATAAGCTGCTCTATATAAAAAAAAGACCTTATTTGACTTATATCAGCATGAGGTTGATGTATTCCAGTACATGCTAAGGGAAATGTCTGCCTAATGTGCTGAAAATAGAATTGGAGAATGGAGCAGTTCAAGGGTTGGTGATACGAATTACAATGAACAACATAAGAGCAAAGAGCATATTCCCGCATGTTGGAGTATAAGTGAATTGCCCACCTTTCCCCATCAGCTTAAGCTTTTGGGTTGAACTGGTTGGTGCATGCAACTCAATATGGTACCAGAGCCAGAGGTCTCGAGTTCGAGTCCTGGCGGGCGCGTTAATTAAAATAATTACAGCCCACTCCAATATCCACGTATGCGGCCTGGGGAACTCAATACCGCATATGAGAGCTAACACTGGGTACAACATTCTTAATTTGAAAAGATGAGGAAAAAAATGTCCAAGACAAGTCACCAAGATAAATGTGCAGGTATATGCGTAATGGAATTATAAGGAATCTCACGCCTATGGTTTTTGGTAATAGTATATTTTCTAATGTCTAGCAGATGGTACCAACAAACATGAATTTCTTAAATCAATAAAAAATAAAAATCCTATGACCCAGATTGTACTGCTGATTCTGGAGCTAACTCTAATTGCTTAGTGAGAAACGTTTCTATCTTAACCATGAACATTACTTTGAATTATACTAACCCCAATCCAGTTACCAAATAAAATGCATCTTCAAACACAAGATATTATTGATGCAGGAAATAGTAACTTATAGGGTACAAAAAATGAAACAAGCAGGATCAAAATCTTACAGGTCAATATCTAACAAACCACCAAGAATTACATTGGTGTGGTCAGCATTGTAGGCTAGGTACAACTGAGCTAGGATGGACCATATGTACATCTGGATGAAATTGAAATACCAGATGTACATAGGGATATTAATTTTCCTTCATTAAACTGAAACTGAAATTGAAAGAACAAAAACATTCACAACCCCAGGGTAGTTTTGTAATGATCTTGAGCAGAATTGCCCTGAAATGCCCTGGGGATTCGTTGATCTGAGTGGATTGTTAAAGGAGCAAGGCTTCCAACCTACTCACCAATATGAAGATTCCAACTACACCCATTCCAATTCAATTGCCGAATGAAACCCTTATAAAATCCTAGATGTAGGTCCAGGAAATGGTGGAACTAACGGCAACAAACCAAAGACCATGCAAGTTCCTAATCTTACAATCCAAAGCAGAATAAAACACCAAGAATAACTTTACGCTGGTTGTGGAACCTTCCTTTCGCTGTTCAGCGAGGGGAGTCAGAGGAAGAGGGGAATTCGGGGGAAAACGTGCCTTGTAGAGGAGCGCCTGCGCGATGTTGCGGACGTGCCAGTCAGAGCGGCCTGTGGCGACGACCATGTAGTCGGCGCAGGCGCCGCCGTGCAGCCCGCCCTCGCCGACAGGGAAGACGCGCACGTCGCCCGCCCGGACGTCGCGCAGCACCTTCTCCACCTCCGGTAGCTCCAGCAGCGCCGCCGCCTGGGGCCGCGTGGGAGAGGCTCCGGCGGATGAGGAGGAGACGAGGCGCGGGAGGAGGTGCGGCGGTGGGCGCCACCGGCCCAGGGCACCGGATCGCATGGCGGGGAGCATCGTCGGCGGCGGCGGTGGCGAAGGTTTTCGATTGCCTTTTTCCCCCCCTTTCCGTTACCGAGAGGAGAGTTAAGAGACGACGCGAACCAGGGGGCTCTATAAAACTTATAGGGTCTTTTTTACAAATAACTACCCCTATTATTTTCATATAACCCCCTATTTTGGATCGCGATCCAAATTAGGGGGCAATTTGTAAATAATACGGGGTATTTTGCAAATATACGGATCGTGATCATTAATCGCGATCCGAATCAGGGGTCTATTTACAAAATTGTTAGGGG
Organism: Cenchrus purpureus; assembly: GCA_022644695.1. Taxonomy (NCBI): domain Eukaryota; kingdom Viridiplantae; phylum Streptophyta; class Magnoliopsida; order Poales; family Poaceae; genus Cenchrus; species Cenchrus purpureus. The sequence continues at coordinate 22,607,732 of CP053454.1, read as the reverse complement.
TATTTTTATTAAGGAAATTCCTGATCGCCATCCGACCAGCGGCTCGCCGGAGCGCCGCCTGCCGTCGCCGTCGTCCGTCGCCGTCTCCGGCCGCCCCTCTCCTCCGCAGCACGCCGCCGACGAGGAGCCATGGCCACACCGTAGTACGCCTCCGAAGAAAATGGAGAGACCAGCCTGCCTAGCTGGCGGGCCTGGCTACTGAGATTGAGATCCCGTCCCTGCCGCGGTCTCCGTCCTTCCACCGCCGTATCCCATACCTTGTGCAGTGCTGCAGCCGTCCGCGCGCCATTTTCCTGCGGTGGCTGAGCTCCTGTTAGTGAAGAAGCCCACCTCCTGAATCCTCAAGCTCCCTGTTGCTCAGTTCACAGCTGGCTTGATGCTCTGTTACTCTGCTCAAATGTGTATCCATCTAGTGAAATGGATCTTGATCTTTGTAAAAACACTGAAATGGAAATTTTGGTAATGTGGGTCATTGGGTTGACCCACCAAAACCTAATCAGTTCGTGAACAATCATGCAAGAACCAAGAATCTCTTGCTGCATCGATAGCAGAGAAACATTTGTTTTCTTCTGTTCTTTAGCTGCAGCAACCAAGAATCCCATCGCACTATTGTTATTAGAGTGAGCTTAAATAAGCACGATGGATGACGCCGTATATTCCATTCAAATTTCGCAAATCTCCATTACAAATTGCAACAAGACAACCACCGATGACAAATCCGTGGCAGGTTTATTGGACAGCGACGAAAGCACTCAAATCAAGAGAAAGGAAACACGATAGCTCTAGTTGCTCGGGGCGACGATCCTCTCGATGGCCTGCAGCGACTGGATAGCCATGCGGAGGTGGTAGGCGAGCTCAGTGGACACGGCGGAGATGGGGTTGGCGAGGATCTCCTGCTTGAGGTCCTCGTCGGCGGTGGGCACCGGCGCGGTGGGGTTCTTCTCGAAGTTCTTGGCCTGCTCGCGGTAGGTGTCCATGCGCGGCGTGGCGAAGAGGCGGACGTCGCCGCCTTCGTCGCCGCCCCCCCGCGTAGCGCTGGCGGCCGTGGCAGGTCTCGGAGGCGAGGGCGTAGGCGCGGCCCTGCGCCTCGTAGAGCTCCTTCGTCTCCATGAGCTTGAGGAGCTGCGCCAGCTCCGCCCGGAGCGCGCTCACCAGCTTCTTGCCGTCCTCGAGGCGGTCCACCACGATGTCCTCCAGCGCGTTCTGCGCGTCCACCACCTTGTACCTCGCCTCCTCGAGCTCGCCGGCGTCGGCCAGCAACCTCGCCTGCCTGATCGCCTCGGCGTGGTTCCGCCTGGCGATCTCGGCCTGCACCTCCCGCGCCTTGCTGCTCTCACCAGGGGCCTGGGATGGGCTCGGGGTGCGCCGGATCTGGATGTCCTGCGGGAGCTGGGGATCCTTGGGCCTTCCCTGCGCGGTGAAGCTGTGCTGGGCCTCGGCTAGCGTCGCGTCGTACTCCTCGTCGAATTTGTCGCTCACGTCCTGGAGCTTGAGGGTGATGACGACCCTCCGCCCTTCTCCGGCGAAGAGGGTGCCGAACTTGATGGTGATCTTGGCGGAGGAAGGGCCGTTAGGGGTCGTCGTGTAGTCGGTGCCGCGGGCCACCTCGATGGTCTCCACCTCCTGCTCGTCCGACTGGGGGTTGGGCGTGAAGGTGAGCTCCACGTCCTGCGCCACCACGGTGAGGAGCCCGGCCAGCAGCTGCGAGAAGGGGACGCTCACCTGGGACCCGTCCGGCACCGAGCTGAACGTCCCGCCGGGGGATTTCCTGGCGATGTCGCTCATCAGCTTGTGGTCGGTGTGCTGGCCGAAACCGAACGAGTAGACGGTCACCTGGCCGGGGTCGACATCGCCGGCGTTGTCCCCGGCGTTCTGGTGCCCGTCGGACATGAGGAAGATGTTGGCCGTGCGGGCATTGGTGTGGACGCGGCCGGCGAGCACGGCCAGCCCGGTCTCGAGACCGGCCTTGATGTTGGTCGGGCCGCGGGCCTCCAGGCCGTTGACGAGATCTTTGAGGTCGTCCTGGGCGGCGGCGGTCATGGACCGCAGCGGGTTGAGCCTGGTGGCGCCGTCGGAGAAGGTGACGATGGAGAGGCGGTCCACGGGGGTGAGCTTCATGATGACGAACGCCATGGCTCTCTTCATGCTCTCGAGCTTCTCCTCGGCCATGGTGCCGCTCACGTCGAGCACGGCCACCAGGTCCAGCCCCTCCCTCACGGCGGTGGAGGATGTCGCGTTGATCTCCACCTCGGCCGTCACCGTGTCCGCCGTCAGCGCCGCATCGTCCTTGAAGTACTTGGCTGGCTTGATCGTTACCAGGCCCTTGGTCCTACCTGCACTCGATCACGAAATGCAATCAAATCAAGATCATTCTATTCTATCGTTGTATCGGTCCATTCATCATACAACATGGAGCCAGGGGAATGGTGTAGCGTACCAGTATTGGAACCAGAAGGCTTCTCATCGTCGTTGAATGCCATCGCTGAGCTTGGCTGCTACGACCAGCAAGGCTGCAAGGGAGGGGTCGAGGAGAAAGAGGAGGAGGGAGATCCAGATAAGAAGAGAGAAGCGGACACACCTCCTGAGTCCAATGAATGCTAATTACAGTACCTCAATAGATAGGAGTATACACATTGAATTCTATGAAAACCAGAAATGCTGCAACGACTTGTTTTGTTATGACCCACGGCACAATTTGTTTACAAGTCCCTTTAACAAAAGGACCTGGAAAGGAAGATTCGGTTAAGTTCAAACAAATTGACTTGACAAATCGAGACTACGGAGTACGCTAAGCATCAAGTCAAAAACAAAGCAGCTAGGTTCGTTCCAGTGATGCATATTGGGGTTAGTCATTTTTCTTCTTAAAACCCCAATATGCACTGGTATTCCGCACACAAGGGCTGCAACGTTCTATATTCGGCGCACACGCACACGATGAACACAATGACGTAATATTCCTGATCAATATAATGTTAGTCATCATATATAGAGAGAGAAAACAAGCATCATGCTTGTTTGTTTAAATAGAACATGTTATAAATATGGGTATATCACAAACAAAACAAAGCATTGTAAGGACTAAAGACCTATTAGACTTTAATTATTTTTTTCACAATTATTACTTATATATAAATAAAAAATGAGCCTTGATCATTAGAAATCACATCCTAATACATAGATGATCAACTTCAATCCAACAATGATATATGTAATGCTTCTCACACACTTATTTGCATGTTGGTATAGTCCGCACCAATGTGAACTGTTTCAAGCTAGATTGATGACTGATTGGCCTTCATCACAATAAAGAGAAGTGTTCTAGGCCCTACAAGAGAAAATATAGTAATGACCTAGAAAGAGTACATGGCACATATGGCAAATATATTTCACATCACTAAAATACAAATAAATTAGTAATTAAACATGATACGCTTGAAAATAAAAAATGTAGTATATCAAAACCATAAAACTAAGTATTAACATGCTTATAATATTAGTAAAAAAAATTAACGTCTCACTCCACACCAATGAGAGAAAACAAAGGATGTTTGTGAAGACCTAGAGCACACTCAGTCTTTTCTTACTTTATAACTATTGTACGTGGCAATAATGAATGACAACTCATCACTCTTTAAAAGAGATGACTCCATTCCATCAAACAATACATGTGAACTGTAACTGTTTGGAACTTTGACGGCATACGAAATGAACAATACAGTCATGCATGACGCATACAGGATGACGTCATAGGATTGCAAAAAAGTTGACTTGGAGCTGGGGGTCGTCTGTGAGAAAAACATGCGGGGATGTTTGGATGGAGGGGTAAATGGAGTGTTTGGATGGAGGGGTAAATGGGGTAAATGGAGCAAATTTACCCCAAATTTACCTCTAAGGAGCCAAACATGTAGGGCAAATGTGGTGGGGTAAATGTTTTACCCCTAATTCCATTTACTCCTAAAAGGTAGCAAATTGGAGCAAAATTGTGGTGAACCCCAACCCTCTCTCTCACATACACATCCACATTTACCCCTCAAATCCAAACACCCCAAAAAGCAAATATTATTAGAGGCAAATGGAAGGAACAAAATATTTACCTTGAGGTAAACATTTACCCCTTGCATCCAAACAGGCTCACGGTAAGACGGATCAACATACAGCTGCAACAACACTCCATCTACACCAAAGGACAAACGCCTTTATTATCTGTCACAAGAGATTGGATTTACATTAATTAAAGTAGTGACGAACAGTACTAAAATGCAAATAAGATGGTGAAGAAATTTAAACGAATTGAACCACAATACGCTATGCGTTACCTCGATCAGAACTCCGAAGAAATGCTTGCTCGATCCCTGACGAGCACCTCAAAAGTTATTAGGATTAATTTACAGGCCGATCAGGCTATAAATCTTGGCACCGGCTCGGTTCATCTGCAGAGAAAACGACCAACACAAATTAGTTTCTTTGCACCAGCAATGGCTGAAAGTCGCGGTAGCATCGCCTTCTTCACGACCTACCGGCCGCCGGTACCGTTGGACATCTTCTCGTGCCCCTCCGATCCGCAGCTCTCGTCGGCGCACAGCGAGGCGCTCCTCACCGACGGCCACTCCTACAACCAGAACTGCCGCCCCATCCCTGCCGCGGCGCTCAGCGAGCTCCTCACGTTCCTGGCCAAGAAGAACCCCGAGGCGTCATCCAGGTGCGGC
>CP053454.1:21300773-21402926 GCA_022644695.1 Cenchrus purpureus | reverse complement strand
TGCCGGCGAATCGTGCGCTTTTGCGAAGGTGCCAATTTTCGCCGCAAGACCAATCTCGGCGCATGCCCTCAGGGCGATCCCATCACGTGGCCTTTTGCCGTGTGGGGCTGGACGATGTCGGGCCCCTCGAAGGCGCCGGGGGCTACGCACTTTTGCTAGTCGCCATTGACAAGTTCTCCAAGTGGGTGGCGCGCCCAATCACGAATCTCGAGCGAGCGGGCCGTAATATTCTTCACCGACATCATCCACGGTTTGGGGTGCCTAACTCCATCATCACCGACAACGGGCCCCAGTTCACGGCGGGAAGTTCACGGAATTGCGACAAGCACCACATCCGCGTGGGTGGGCGGCCGTCGCGCACCGCGGACCAATGGTCAAGTGGGCGGGCCAATGGCATGATCCTACAAGGCCTCAAGCCCGGGATTTTCGACGGTGAACAAATGCGGCGGAAATAACTCGAGGCTGCCGGCGGATCGTATGGAGCCTCGAGAACCACTCCGGCGAGGGGCCACAGGATTCACCCGTTCTTCCTCGTCTATGGCGCGGAGGCCGTCCTCCCCACGGATCACTGGAATACGGGTCGCCCAGTCAAGAGCTACGGCAGGCGCACCAACAGCGCCGCGAGGACTCACTTTGGATCGATTGAAGCCCGCACTGTGGCCCTGATGCATTCAGCAAGATACCAGCAGGCTCTGAGGCGGCACCAGGCCGGAAGATCTGGCCGAGACTTGACGAAGGGACCTAGTCCTAAGGCTGCGCCAAGACAATCGAGGCCGCCTGGCTATCGCCCCATGGGAGGGACCCTACATCGTTGTCAAAGTGCTCAAGCCCGGCACCTACAAGGCGGCCAGCGAGGCGAGGAACTCCTGCGCTTGGAACATCCAACAGCTCGTCGCTTCTACCCTTAGAAAGAATTTCCAAGTTTTTCTTGTCATTACATACCCAACACCCAGTTGGCTGTAATTTCCATCAAATTAATAAAAGCGAAGGCGACTTGGTTTCTCCCGAAAACCAAATCCCCTCGGGGGCTCTTGAGGCGTCCCCCAAAAATGGTCCCATTTTTCGCATAAAATTCGCCGCAAATGTGCTAAGTATGCCTCGACCCAAACTTTGGGTGAACCACGCAGCAGGACGCGAGTGGCCAAAGGGCAAGACGCGCGAGTCGGGATAGCCCACGCCTCCGGCAGATCGGCCCTTCCCCTCGCCACTTTGCCTATGAGCTACCCGCATGACGAAAACCTTCCAGCCAAGGTTCGCCTAAGAAAGCGGGAGGCGAGAACAACACAATTGCGAAATAAACAACGAGTTTTCAACTTACAAACATTGAAGTGTTTTAAAGCGAATGTTTATTACAACGCCAGCGGCTCAATTCTAACATCAAAAACATAAAGGGCACAAACGCCCAATGGTCTTGAGCTTGGGGCCGCCACCGGGAAGCGTGGGAAGAAGTCCATGAAGTCCTCGGCGAGGATGTCGTGGCGGGAGGCAGCGCGTCCGCCGCACGGTTCATCGCCACCTCGTCGTCGGCACCAAGCAGAACGGCGTAGCCCGTGGAAGCGGCCTCGAGGTCGACACTGGTAGTGGGAAGCCACCGCCAAGAGCTTTCTGAACTCCCGGGTAAAGGCGCGGCGCCTTGGGTAACATGCCGCCGAGGCGGAGGCGACTCGCCATCGAGCTCCCGGCTGCGCCGCCCTCTTGACCCCAGCACGCCTCGAGGCGGCGGCCGCGGCTCCTCGGCTCTGCGTGAGGAGTTGTAGGCCTGGAGGGACTCTGCTGGTCGTCGAGTTCCCAAGAGCGTTCGCGGGCACAGAAACCCGTGAGCGAAAAACAAAAATTGGGAGGCGGATCCCAAGCGAACCAAATCGACAAGCAAAATGCGAAGAGGCGACTCACCTTCAACCTGTTTCTTCTCAGTATCGAGGGCCTTCTTGCGCGACCCGCCTCTGCTGAGCTAAGGACCGTAGCTTCTGCTCCACGACGACTGGCGCGATCCTCGTGGGAGGCTGAGCTGGTTCACTCCCATCGAGCCAGAGACTTCTTCGTCCCGTTGCTTGAGGTTGCTGCGCCCTCGAGTCGCGGCGCTCTGCGAAGGAGACCACAGGCCTCTTCTCGTGCGGGCGCTCGCGCTCGAGGCGGCCCGAGCCTCGGCGGCGGTTCGCTCTTTGGCGAGCGTCACTGTTGGCGCGTCCGCTCCCGCTCGTGCTGCTCCCGTCGGCGCGGGAGGCGGCACAGTCCGCCGGTGGCCTCGGTGCTCGGCCTCCTTGGCCCTTTCCTCGGCACAGCTGCCAAGACCGTGCTCTCGAGGTTGCGGTCCTGTTCAGCCAGGCGCGAATCGAGCCACCTCGTCTCCCACTCTGCCGCCCACGGTGCATGCGCCAGCGGCTGCGTCCTCGTGCGCCTTCCGCGGCGCCTCGTCCCGCTCCGGGGCTGTCGCACTGCCAGCGACCGCGAGACACCTTCCATGCACTGGGCGTCTGCTCGAGGCTCGTCCGCCTTGCACAGGCGGTACTCCGGCCACCCGTTGTCGATCCGCGGGGCCTCGACAAGAGGCGTCAAGAGCGTCGTATTGGTCCGGTACGATTCGCTCGTGCTCGGCCGGTCGGCGGCCGTACTTCTCCGGGCTCGACCCTCCAATTCCTGCCACCGGCGGAACAAAGCGGAAGAGAGTTTGAGTCGGAAAAAGCGCGAGCAGGAGAGGCGAGGGAAGAAACTCAAAATCAACGAAGAAGCAGCGTGCACGGAAAATCCGCCACGCGGGACCCGTGGATCCGCGGCGCCTCGTCCAGGTAGCGTTGTTGGCGGGCGTGGTCGCGGAACTCTTGCCACAGCTGCTCGGCGGGGCCTCGAGGCGAGGGCGGCGGCGCGGCGGCTTGCTCCGCTCCCGCTCACACGCGCCACGGGCGCCGCCGAAGCGGGAGGGCCGCGAGCAGCGAGCCTCGGCGCCATGCGCAGAGCTGCGGCATCACGCAGCCATCCTCCCGCATCACTAACACCCGCCGCGGCTCGGGGCGCGTGAGCCAGTTCTCCCATTAGCCCCATCCAGCGGCGCGTCGTCGTCATGGATCTCCCACGGCCACGACCGCCCGCGCCCGGCGCGAGGCGGGCGGACCGTCGCAGCGGCGGTTGCCGCTATCGTAGCGCCGCCGCGGCCGTCGCCTCTGCTGCGGCTCCGTGGCGCACGGCGCTGCGCGGATGGCTCGCCCGTCATCGCCGCGCTCCGGCCGCCCGTGGCGCCCTCGGCAGCGCCGCCTCGTGGGTGAGTGCGCATCCGACACGGCGCTTTAGCGGCGCGAGGCGGGGGCATCGGCGCCACCACTGCGAACACGGAGACAAACAAGCGAGCTCCGGCCTCGAAACCGGGCGTCACGGAGGAGGCGAGCTTACCTCAAGGTGGAGAAACCTCGCTTCCTCTTCCTCAAGGGTTCGGCGGGCGCTCTGTGGCGCTCGTCGTCGCCACCACGCGCTCGCACTTCGGCAGGCGCTGCCGGGCGCTTCCGCGAACGCGCGCCGCCTCTGCGGCTCTCGGTGAGGTCGAGGATTCCACCTCTCGGGGGGCGCCCCATCGCTTCTCTTCTTCCTCCTCTCCCGGAGCGAGTTCCCGGTCGCCGGGAAGAGTCCCTGCTGCTCGCGCAGCCGTACTCTCGTCCGCTGCTCCCGGCGCTCCGCCGCGGATTCTCTTCTCCTCCTTCTGCGCCGCCCGCCTCACGCTCCGCTGCGTGGCGCGGGCAACGCTCGAGCTCGGGCGTGGGCGGGTCGGACCGCCGAGGCATCCATGGTCACCTCTCGCTAAAAGGCAGTCAAAACCATCTTTGATGCGTTGCAAGGGCGAGAAGGGAGGAAGGCCTACTCACCGGGCGTCGGGAGCATAACGAGCGACCCGGAGGTCGTCGTTGTGTCGGCCGGACCTTGAGGCTGATGGCGCGCCTCGCCCTCGTGGCGCGTATTCGGCGAGCGCTCATTCAAGAACCGCAGCGCCAGCGGCGTAGGGTTGGCGCCTCGCTCATCTCGTAAATCGGAGCTCCCTCTCCATGAGGCGATCCGCCCGGTGGTGGAGGTTCGCGAGGACCGAAGCCGCCCCAACCCGGCATCCGCCCAGCTCTTCAAGCGGTTGGGAGGCGAATCAACCGCGCTGGTGCGAAGGGGACAGCCGTGGTGCCAGTCGGCCTTCTCCTTGACACCTTGCGGTGTAGGGGGAAGGCGGCGCCGTCGTTGCGGAGGTAGAACCACCCCGCTCCCATTCCGTTGTTGGATGTCATCGTGCAGGGGATGTATAACTCCTTGCGCGAATCCCGCAACGAGACCGACAGGCCGCCGGCGCGCACCGCCCGGCGCACCCGTGCCTCGGGCGTAGCGGCGTGTGCACTCAGCGGAAGAGATGGACCCGAGATCCCGGTTCAGTTGGGATCCCGAAATCCCTCGCGAGCGCGAAGGTGGCCGCTGCGAAATCGCGATGGGGCGGTTGTGCAGCTCCACCCGTGGTGGTGGCACGATCCCGCGCATGAAGCGGCTCGCCGGCGCGGCGAAGCCGCGCTCATGGTGCCGGATGAAGCTGACGACGTAGCCGTACGGCGGGTTGGGCTCCCGGTCCGTCGCGTGAGCGATCCAGCAGCTGCCCCTCCACGTTCGGCGCCGGTGGCCGCATTTCACGAGCTCGCTTCGAGGCGAGCCGTCACCGTCGGCGGCTCCACGGCGGATCCGGCCGTGATCGGTGAGGGGAGCCATTGCGATTGACGGTGCCGCGGCTAGCGAAGCGGCTAGGCGAAAGCAGAAGCGGCGGCGCTAATAGCGAGGTAAGGAACTTCCGCCTCCCTCTACTTGGATTTATAGATCTAAAGAGCCACGCTCCCCAAACCGCGTCGCATTAGCTGTGCATCTACCAGCGACAAGCGGGGGCCCACCGCACCGTAACGATCCGGTCGCGCGCGCCGATCATTCTGGCGACAACCGAAGAGCGGCGGCCGTCACGTCGCCCGCCCGCGTCGCCCACTACGGCGGCGCGGCGCTGAAAAGCGCGCGCGGCCTGCGACTTAAGCCTGGCGTGGGCATTTAAAGCGGCCTGGTCCCTTACTCGTAAGTGTGACCCTCGCCGCGGCCGGGCGGTGCTCGAACCGGACCCTCGAAGGTGCGATTGCGACCCGGTGGCCTCGAGACCCGCTCGGCGGCGGGCGCCACGAGGTGCCCTCGATTCTAGAGGATTCTGATCGGATCGGCTTGGGGTCGGCTCGACCGAACCCACGAATCCTGCCGGATGCAATCGAGGCGGGGCACTTAGCTGCCACCCGCAGTGGCCCTACTAATCGGGGTTGAGCGACCCTCGAAGGGTCGAGCAGGCGCCCGGATCAGCAGTCGGGGCGGCGAGCGCGCGCATTCGAGGCGTCCTCGAGCTCACCCGGCTCGAGGCGCCTATGTCGTATTCAAGAGCCAGCGAGGCAGCTAGTCGAGGATCCCATCGAGGAGAGCTTCGCGCCCTCGGTCCCCGTGAGCAGGACCGAGCCCGCCTAGCAAACCCGTAAGCGCTTTCATGGGAGTCTCGGACCACGAGCCAACCCTTATCGAGCGGGGCATGGGCGTCCACTTGAATCACCCGATAACAGCTCGAAGAGGAACCCGCAGTCGCGACCCGCTCGATGGGAGTTGTGGACACCTCACCCCGTCGCGGAGGGGCGGCGAGCGAGTACCAACAAGTCGGAGAGCCGCCCGATCGCCTCGAGCGGGCCCGGGCTCGGGGCTCGACGCGTGGCTACACCTCCGGATATGCACCGAGCGCCGACGCGACATGCGGCACCGGCGAGCGCGGCCGGCTGAAATACCGCCGAGGCGGCTGAAATAAACGCCTCGCACAAATGGCGACGCGAAAAAACCTTGAAGGAGTACACACACTCCTCCAAGGCTTGAGGCTAGACAGCGGGTCCGCTAAGCCCACGGAATATACACGGCAATCGGGAGGAAGAAGGTCCCATCGGCGTCGACATCTGCGGGATCTAACGGATACACCGCGGATGCTCGGGGCTCTTGTCGAGGGACGTGTAAGGGTCCCCTAAAAACCGGAAACCCGTTCACTTTCGCAAAAACTAAAACACAAGCAGATTCACAAACCTAAAAGCGCTCAAGATAGTCACGGCCCGGTAGGGCCCACACCTGGTGGCCCAGCCCACAGGCGATCGGCCCACCACCCGGCGAAACTCCTTCGCTCGAGGCGCGCGCCACGAGACCCGCCTCGCTCGAGGGTTGGTCGCCCTCGGGTGAAACTCCGCCTCGCTCGGTCGGTCGCCCCTTGGGTGAGATTCCGCCTCGCTCGAGGCCCTCACAGCTCGCCGCCGCACCTGCTCCCGAGCGAGGCGTTCGTGTTCTAACACTTGGGCGCCCGGGTCAAAGGCGAATCCGCCATGCCATCCCTCGACACGCGGGAATCATATCCGCGGCTGTACCAACTCTCCCGATGAGGCCACCCGCTCGGCAAGGCGGTGTCGACTCCGCGACAACTGCGCCACCACTCGGCAAGGCGATGTCGACTCGCGACATGCGCCGCCACCCTCTCGTCTGACCAACGCCTCGGAGGACAGCGGAACCCTCGAAAGCGGGGCGGGCGCTGCCGCGCCACACCATGGCCGGACCCGGTCGTCACCGTCGGTCTGCGCGGCCATCCCGCCATCACGGCGCCATCCACGAACGCTTGCTGCGCCATCCACAGCGGCGTGGGAAGCGCGGGCGACAAGACACCGCCACGCGGCGCGGCTGTGCCCTGCGACCTCCGTCGGCCCGCACCCTCGAGTCGCGTGCGGACGGCGACCACCACGGAAAGTTTCTCGCCCGCCACCCTCGAAGCCGCTCTGGGCGGATCGGGGCACGCCACGGCGGCGCTCGCGGAAGCAAGATTCGCCGGGGCGGCCGTCCACTCCGTTACCTTGTCGCCATGCCATCACGCGTAGCTAGAGCAGTGCACGCTGTGCCTGCCTCCTCCTTGGCCTATGAAAGGAGGGGCGTCCCCAACATGAGGGGGACGGCGAAAAAGCGAAAAGACTTCAAAACCTCGGGGACACGGAGGCCGGCCTCCTCTCCCGCCCGCTTGTAGCTCCCTCTGCAAGCACCACGGTGCGGCCTGTCTGATTACCTCGAGCACACCACTTGCTTTGGACGTCTGGCCCGGCGGAACAGGATAAACTTGTGTCCCCTGTGTTGTCGTTGGCACCGACCATCGAGGCCGATCACAGCGTAATTCACTAGTTAGTGTCGGGACTACTTTCCGCACCGACAACAATCACCAACCATAAAGAGTAGGCAACTAGCAGTAACTTTTTTCATCTAACACAGTACTCTAGAAATTAAAATGGAAGTCGACATTTGTCTGGCCAGCATATATGAACTTGCATTGCATGTCAACCCAAACCCTTGGGTGACGAGGATGGCCGAGGCAGATGAGAAAGTTCAGATGGTGGCATAGCCATAGCTAGCTGCATGTCAAGACGGCATTTTGCCTGCTGAGAATGAGATGCACACGGGGAATGAGAGCTGAACTGTTAGTTTTAGCACATCCCAATCTAGCGCCATTGAATTGGCCAGAAGATCAGTACATAGCGTGTGTGCCGGTTCTACACCTTTTCCGACCGTAGGAAAACTCCCATGATAGGCCAAGGCCGTGGTGCCAGGATTCCGATGAGATGAACCGTCGTCAACGCACGCTGCTGCCGTGGTGCGCCAAGGCCGTGGCGCCTAGTTCAGCAGTTCGCGATCGAACAGACTCATGTTTGTCTATGATCTCTGATGGGTATATGATAGCCACAGCCACGTGAATGTACCTTTCAATCCATGTGGTATTCAGCGAATAATTAATTTCACAAATCACAGCTACTGGCAAAAGTCATTTTCACCGGTCTAAGAATTTTACCTATTAAAGCAATGCTATTGTCTGATGCAGCATATTTTTGTTTGACTATTGAAATTTGTCTCTCACGTTTTCTATTACTGAACTAGTTGAAAACCCCGTGCGTTGTCGCTGGAACTTCAAAAGGACATGATGTACTCCTTAAGAATATTGAAATCGAAAACTTCAAAAAGATATGATGTAGAAATCGCAACAGAGTTTATCTATGACAGATAGAGTTCAGAGTTACGAAATATCGATACTTGTTTGGAGCCAAACTATATATGCCAATCTTCAATGGGAATAATAACACATGTTTATGTGCTTACTGTTTACTTACTTACTTACTCTAGACATGAAATTGGCGGTAACCACACATATACAGTACAACAATTGTTGTGGGACCCACACCATTCCTAAAAAAATCACATGCGGAATCCACCTGATATATTCCTTTTCTCCATCGCATCACTACCACACGAACCATTCAGAGCACTCTTCAGTTTTCTCATCCCCGTCCCCTCTTCTCCATCAGAGCTTCATCCCATTCAATCTACCCATGACTGCAGATCCGTACGGACTGCAGGCAGAATTCGAACCCGCCAGCTCCACCCAACCATCCGCGGAGCAGGGAGGTAGGAGGTCGCAGTTGGGGAGGTGGGTAGCCCAGGCCCCCACGAAGGCACCCCCGTGAGGGCGTGCGGTGGTCCCCAGCCCCGCGACGGCGACCCCGACAGTGGAGGGATGGCGCGACGGCGACAACGATCTGCTTGGAATTCTGCCTCGAGGAGAAACTGAATTCGCATATGCTCACCTTTTTCTTTCAGATTTTCATGTTGAGCACATCTTGACTCGATCACCCTTATCCTCTTCCTCATAGCGGTGGCTTGTGGTGACGACGCCATGCCCTCTGACGGCCGGGCGGATCGAATCGCAGGGGCGCGACTGGGATTTGGGGTGGTGGATCGAAACGCATGGGCGCAACCGGGATTTGGGGGCGGCGGATCGAATCGCAGGGGATGGTGCGCTGTTGACCTGTTGTAGCAGCTCGCCGATGACGACGCCATCCTCTCCGACGGCCGGGCGGGTCGAATCGCAGCGGCGCAGCTGGGATTTGGGGGTGACGGATCGAACACAGAGGATGCTGTCGGTGGCCGGTGGGCGGATTTATGGAGGCAGGCAAGGTGGAGGAGGGGGGAGGTGAGGTGGCTGCAGTGGGAGGCAAGGCAGCGGCGGTGGCCTTCAAGTTGCGACCGGCGGAGAAGGTGAGGGGTGCCGCGTGGGGAAGGCGAGGGGCAGCCGGGGAGGGAGGGGACGGCAGTTGGATGGGGACGGCGGCGCGGGTGAGGCGCGGGGAGTGCTAGATGACGTCATTCGCTGACGTGGTGAGCTGAGGATGGAGAGAAATCACCTAGTGAGGTGCTCTTATTAAATTTTATATAATTAACTCAGTCTCATTCTAGGCAGTACAAATTGGCTGAGTCCTCAGATTGTTCGTTGTTGGGTTAGGATTGTGATGGCACCTGTTCAATTCTTTATTGACAGCCCAATTCATAGCACTAGCTGGGCTCCATGTTCAAATCGCTGGAAGTCTGCGGCTTAGATCGAGTCCAACAATGTAAGGCAAAACATGTGATGCATTCCTTCCTTTGCCTCGCGCACAGCAAATGCGCCGTCCACGCAAAAATCGTCGTCTCCAACAGCAGCGATGCAAAAGCAAAATCCCTCCCCGTCGTCCTCGCCCCAACCGTGCTCGTCGGCAGCGGTGGCGTATCTCATCTCGACCCGCAGTTATGGCGGCGAGGCGAGCAGGGTGCGGCCGCGCGCGCGGAGGACGCGGCGGTGGGTGGCGCGGGAGGGCGAGGCGGGCGACATCGAGCTTAACCTCGGCCTCTCCGGCCGCGACCGAGGCAAGCGCGGCTCCTCGACGGCCGCCGGCCGATCGACGCCGACCCATCTGTGCGCTCCCGCTATCTGCGCAGACCGCCGCAGGAGGCGTTGGCGCCGCGAGATCTGAAGCAGCCCTACTCGCATCGAGTTCCCTCGCCGCCGCATCGAAGTTCCCGCCGCCCGCATCGAACTCCGCCGTGGTGAATCACCGCGTCCGAGCTCCGTCGCGACCAAATCGAGTTCTCACGCTGCGTCAAGCCCGCGTCGAATTGAGTTCCGCCGGCTGCCGCGAACTCCGTCGCGATCAATCGAATTCCCACCGCCGACCGCCGAATTGAACCCTGCTGGCCGCCACATAGAGCTTCGCTGCGGCCCCCATCGAGCTCTGCTGGCCGCCGCGCAGGGGAAACGAGAGAGTGGAGGAGGAAGTGATTTGGCACTGGAGTGGGAGGGTGTGCTTGAGGCACGCGGCTGGCCGCGAGGGCGGCCGTCTTGGGGAGGCGGGAGGGCGTCTGAGAGAGGCGGGGAGCTCGGCGTCGGCGGCGCGCATCGCAATCACCAGCTCATATACCTGCGAGGAGAGGCGATGCAATTTTGCATCCCCTCTCTCCTCAAAGGCAATTTGCCTCACCGCTATGCATGCTCTGTTGGATGGAGTTCTCACGCGGCACAGTGTTTTTTTTGAGGCAAATATGCTTTTGCATCTGCTATTGGACTCAGCCTTAGTAGGGCTGGCTTACTTCCATGAAGTGTCATATAGATATAATCAGCAACAATCCAAATAATTTGTCTTTTAACTTTGAGTTGTCATTCTGTGATTAATTGATTATGATGTGACCATTTAAGCATCTGAGAATGTGTTGCAGTGCTTAATCTATTTTCTCATTTTCAACTACTCATACAATCGTATAAATTTACACACCGAATATATGTATTCCCTTGTAGCAAAACTTGGTCACTTATTAACATAGACCCGTTCTCAACAATCTAGTAGTACCCATATCAATACCGAGTTTATTTCTCATCAAGTTAGCTACTTTTTTAAATTGAGCAAATTCATTCCTAGCAGCCAACTGAGATTGCATTGCAGCTTATGTATTAAAACTACTCACAGGGGGTTGATTAGGATTTTGAATGCGATGCAAGTCGGTAAACACATCATTAGGCACACCATATGATGAAGCAACATTAGGAATAGATGGTGACATGTGAGCTATTGTGCTATACATTGGAGGAACAATACCATAAGCATTGTTTTGACTCTGAACCAATGTACTAGGCACAACCGACAAAGGCAACGGCTGGTCCGGAACCATCACCATCTGACCGGACGAGTCGGTCAAACCGACCATGGGGGGCGGTTTAACCGGGGTCGGTTTATGCAATGGAGATTGTCCCGGAAAAAACCCCGTCGGCATACCATACATAGGAACTTCAAATGAAGCTTCTAGTGTTGCCGATGTGTTTGGATGTAAAATCCCCTGTGAATCTACTTGAGTGATATGATCATCAGGTATATTATTAACTACACGTTTACCCTCTACTTTTTCAAGGCGAGTAATAACGCTAGCAACCAAACTATTCTGATCATTAAACACACGCTCGAATTTATCAGATATAGTAGATAATTGTGTAATTAAATCAGAGGGAGGTTGCTGGCTTACAGTGGGTGTTACCTCAACCTTGTCTTTGTTGATCTTGACCGCCGGCAACTCGAACTCTTGAGCGATCGTCACCTTGCCTGAGCGATCCTTTTTGGCACCAGAGAGAAATGCTGCTTGATGTACTCTTGAAGCTCAGTGTACTTCCTCTGGTCTTCTTCACTGAGTTCCTCGATGTTAACCATGATCACGTTGTTCTTGTCGAGATCACAACGTGCTCCCATGCAACGATCGAAAAAATCAGTTGTAAAAACCAGATCCTGTCCCTAGTGGAGTTGCCAAAAGTGTGTTGACGCTTTTTCTGGTCGAACACACAAGTGTGCTAGATCACACAGTCGTCGAAAATCACCTCGTCGAAGCTCCCACCACGGGCCGGTCAAACCGCCTAGGGGGGTCGGTCTAACCTCCTTGGACAGGAACGTCGTCGCAAACCTAAGTTCGCTACTCCGGGAGGGACCCCGTCGGGAACAGTGCACCTAGGGTTGTCCTAAGATCGGCAGGCCACTCAGAACTTCCTCAACCGCCGTGGAGATGAAGGAGGAGAGCAATAGGGGTTGGAAAAGCTAGGGTTTGGAGAAAAAATAGTAAAATTGATAATGTCGATTGGATGATACCCTCTCAATCGGCCACGACCCTTTATATTTATAAGGTGGGAGGTCTTGCCCTGCAAGGAACAATTAACATCTCGGAATTAAGTAAAACTCCTAATTCTACTCAGACTCGGGGTGACCGTCCGACCGCCGAGCTCGTGCCGGATTATGGCTGAGGCACCCGATCAAACCGCCGGAATTTTAAGGTGTCAACAAGAGGTTTATCGGGGTGGTTATTTTTTTAAGTGTCGACACCCGAATTTGGCAGGTCTGGGAGGACCGGTTAGACCGACATGACAACCCGGTTAGACCAGCCTGGTCAAGTTGCTCAAAAGGTAATTTGGACGCCACCATTGGATAGTTCTCATCGAGTAGATCAAGATCCATATATAGAACGTCCAATTCGGAGTCCGGATGAGAGAGATATGGTTTCTGGAAGATCTGCACGTCGGACATGCGGTTAAACCGGGTCCCTGGGCGGTTTGACCGATCTACCCTGCCAAATCTGAGTTAGGAGTTGTATTTCGACACGAAATTTGTATAGGCTTCGACTCCTACGTACTGGGGCAAGACCTCCCTACCCAATATTTACGAAGGGCCACGGCCGATTGAGGGTATCACAATCGAATCAAACATTACCTTTACTTTTTATCTTCAAACCCTAACTTTTCTAACCTCCATGCTGTTCCTCTACTGATCTCCATGGTCATAGATGACGTCCTAAGGCTTGCTGGTCGACCTAGGACATGCCGGCAACATCCACGCCCTGACGGGGTCCCTCCCGGGCGAGAGCTTCAACGGCCTTTGCTGGTTTGCTCGTAAACTAGTCGTTCCTCACCACGTAAGTGCGTTGTTTATCTCTTTGCTGGTTTGCTCGTAAACCTAGCCGTCTGCCATCACGTAAGCGTGGTATTTATCTTCCCGAACGACCATCCTGAGCCAAAACCCTAGGAGGCGGTCTAACCGCGTTGCCAGGGCGGTCTAACCAGCCTGGGCAACTTTTTCTGCTCTTCGGTCCGTTCATGACCCGCACGCTCTAGTACTTTCGTGTGTTAGCCATAAAAAGCGTCAACACATTTTGGTGACTCCGCTGGGGAAGAAAGATCAGGTTGCTCAAACCGTTCTATCAATCCCTAGCATTTTACTAATTTGATCTATTACTTTGATTCGCCATTGTAGTTGAGTCTGGTCTTTCGGGACCGATTGCATCTACACTTGTGACTTTGCTTCAGGCTGCTCAAGCCATTTGCATTGTGTATTGCTTGCTACTACATATTGAAGACTAGAAGAGAAGCAAGATTTGGGTCATTAATTGCTTGGATTATCTGGATTAATATATTACAAGATTTGAAGCATCAAGACCTATTATGGCGGGCTATCCATATACTTCGCGTCAATTCATCTACAACGAGCCCAAGGTACAATTTGCAAATACATTGCCTATGTCTAATGTTAGTAATTATTTTGCAAGTACCATAAATCCTCATGTTGATGTTACTAGATTTGATGATAGTAGGCATATTGCATCGGCTAGTACTTATTCAGATGGTGTTAATTATGCAAATTATAATTCTGAATTTTATATCCAAAAGCCATTGTCAAATAATATGCATGCTTTGAGTTTTAATGATACTAGCAATATACAACATTACACTCACACACCGACTGTGCAACAAGTTCAAAAGTCGGTTAACATGTATCAAGGCCAAACTAACATGGTGAGTTCGGCCAATTATTATGGAACACCACATACTAGTAATTTTACAAATATTCAGCAAGATGTTTTTATGCATTCATCGGCTGGAAATTCAATGTATGTGATTATGCCACAAAACTTGCCGGTGAATGAGAAAGTTGGTTATGCTAATTCTAGCCATCCGACCAGCTATTCTCGAACTTCATATGCCATCAATCCCTATAATATTCAGTAAGGTAGAGATGAATCAATTTTTAATTATTTAGAACGATTCAAAGAAATAAAGAGTCAATATTTGAATTTGTCTATTTCTGATTCAGATCTAGCTAATCTTGCTTTTAGAGGTTTAAAATCATCCCTTAGAGATAGTTTGAAAGGCATAGAGTTTCATTCGCTTGCTAGTGTGCTTGTAAGGGCTATGGCACATGAACTAAGAATGAAAAAAGAAGATGAAAACAATTCAAATTTGATGAATGTACAATCTGAATTTGTTACGTCAAAAGAGTCAAGTCTTGCTCCACAAGAGCATGTTAGGCATAACAAAACAGCAATACTTGATTTTTCTAAAGTCGAAGGTGTCGTGTACTTTTCTAGTGATTATCATTTCATTGGACGACAAGTTTAGGCTAAGAAAAATTCAAAAAATCAAATTGTTGAAAACCAAGAGAAAGGAGGCGAGAAGAAAACATTGGCATGTCGACACGAGGTGATTTCCAGCAAACCTGGAAGACCCAGTTTAACCGGCCTGACAGAGTGTGATTGTTGGCTGCCATCTGGAGGAGAAGTATGACATCATCCACATCAAGCTTCCTCGCCTCTCCAATTTATTTGATAAGGTATGTTTTGCAAGTATTCCCAATCAGATCCTACATTTTCAATTAATTCATTTGTTAATGATTGTATCATAAATAGTTCTAAGAGATCGATTGAGGATGGTAGTTTACTTGCTAGTAATAGTATACCTTCAGATTCAATCGGTCAATGCATTGTGAAAATTAAAAAGGCTGATCATAAAAATACTTTGACATTTAAATTCTCTACATTATCATTGTCAAAGTTTTTCTCTTCATGGTGTGCTTATGGTTATTTTGGAATTAAATGCAAGAGATCAAAGCCGAGAGCGATTGTGAAGTCCGATGATAATATAGTGATCAACTCTAAAGCATCGGGTAGGGGAAGTGCTAAGAAAGGTATAGCCGAATGGGTCGATGAGAAATCTGAACCATTCGTTTGCTTGGCCTTAAAGCCTTCTCCACAAAAGCATCGGTTGGAAAAAATTAAGTACACCTTTGATTTAACTTTGTGTGATAATTTATTTGATATCTTGCTAGAGAAAAAATTTATTAAACTCTTTGATCACAAAGTTAGTCCATCACCTCCTGAGTTAGGAGATCCAAAATATTGCAAGTGGCATAATTCTTTTAATCATAATACTAGTGATTGCAATATTTTTCGTCAATTCATACAATCGGCCATTGATTCTGGACGATTGAGGTTTGCTCAAACACAAGGAGATGACCAGTTGGCCACAATTGGTTTTGATGGCAAAGGATCATTAAATCGGTTAGCATCAACCGGTTTATCCAAAGATCCAAATTTAATTGCCAAAGAGGAAGATTCAAAGCTCCCAAGTGATGAGAAAGACATCGTCCATGACTTGCAAGATCAAGCAATTATTGAGGACGATGAGCTTATCAAAATCCCGAGAGTTCGGGGCAAATGGATTTTTCTCCATCAAACCAAGAACCTGTTGCTACCGCTGTGCTAGAACAGGCGGTTAGACCGCCTAGGCAAGGAGGTCTAACCGGGTTGGACCAACAGGTCAGACCGGCTTCCCAAGTTGGTCAAACCGGGTCAGGTCTGAAAGATCAAAAATTGTTTAGACCTGAACGTCCTGTTGGTAACGGAGGTAAAAACCATGTCAAGCACAATGGTAAGAAGCTGAAGCTCACCTTTCTTTGAACTTCGCTAAATATCAAAAATAATGAGGCCAAACGTGCTAATCAGTCAAATGATACTAAATATTCAAGATTGCCTCCTAGACATAATTATGGGAATTAGAATCGGCAAAGAAAGGGTTTTCATTCAGCGACAACATATTCTCCTTTTGAGCCATCAATGCCGGTTTCATATGCTGCATATCCCACTAGTGATCATCCTAAATCATCATGGGGGTGGAGTGATTCATGGACACATACTCCTTCATATTTCAGACCATATCACGTTGAGTATGCAGCTCCAAGGCGACCATCACGTGCAAGTCGGCCATATGTTGAAAGTGACCATTTTTACAAAGATCGGTCTAGTGTTCAAAATAAGAAAAAGGTTGTCAAGCAAGTTTATCAAGTGAAAAAAAATGGTCGCAAAGATAAAAGTTCAGATCTGAATTTAGTTAATGAAAAATTGATTAATGTGTTGAGCGTTTTGACTACTAATGGCAAAGGGAGGGAAAATCAGCTGTTGATCTTCCAAGTGCCAAATCTGAGCAAAAGAAGTTTAAGAGGTCAAAAAACAAGGAAGGAGCATTGTTGTCCAAAACTAAAGCGAAGTCAAGTCATTCACTTGGTTTATCAAATTGGCAGAAGAAGGAGTTCCAAAAGCTTAGTGCTCAAGAGCTGAGGAAGAAAGGCATGGCATGGATTCCTAAAGGAAGTATTCGGACTCAAGACATGGGTGATGATCAAACGAAAGGTACAACACAGTTGAAGGAGAAGAAAAGATATGAGAGACGGTCTTCAAAATTGAGGTTTGCGCCAAATCATCAAAATTATTGGTCATTACCTAATCTATTTGCTTTACAAATGCCATATATGCCTATGTGTTGGAATTCATCCTTAGATATGTTTGGTTATCCCTCACACTCTTATTTTGGTCCTTGGGTTCCACATGGATCATCTTTATATCATAGAGGGTTGTCACCAAATTACTATGCATATTGATTAATTTGCAAAAGCTGAAATATTTAGTTCTTAGAGATGGTTTTAATTTTTGAATTTATATATCTCTACTCTATTATTTCGGTTGTGCATATTTTTATGGATGAATTCTTTATGGATGATATTGAATTATCGTCTATGACAACATACATGGCCGATGAATCTCTTAAATCATCATCCTAAAGTGATAGCTTCCCGATGAGAGGTTGATTATAACCTTTTTGGTGCCTTAAATGCTCGGGGGGGGGGGGGCAAGACTTAAGCAAAAAGAGTAATTTACCACTATGGAGTTTCTATTTATTAAATCGGATTGCAAGATTTCTCAGAATGTTGGTGCTGTCCTTATTTCACCAAATTATGGCGTTTTGAGATTTTTAGCCGGTTGGTATATTTAGCCTCAATTAACAAGCCGAATGTGAATTTTTTCTATTCAGGCTAGATTTGAGGATCCAAGGTTGTAAATTCATGCAGAGGCATTTGGTGACTCGTTGTTGGAAGTGCAACAAATATTTACATTAAAATGAGTCACCATATATATTTTTATCAATAGATGTCTAGATGATTATCTCAATTCTATATCCATCATCTATCTAGGCACAAAAAGTTCATGATCAATATTCTGAAATAATAAACATCAGGCTATAATGTTTAAAAGGTGGATTTACATGAGAGAAGCTGATGTTTAAAGAGTATTGAGGCACATCCTGGACTAGCCGGTCTAACCATTGCTGTGACCAGTTTAACCGTGTGCCACGGGTCTGGCTGCCATTGGGCACCGGTCTAACCGGTTTGGCAAATTAGTAGTTGCTAGAGTTTATTGTCAGATATTTGCATAATCCAAGATGCATTAAAAAATAAACAAGAGGGCTTCAAGAATATTCTGACCATTGCCAATTCTAAGGTAATTGATTCATATTTTTGGGGCTGATTACTCACCTTACTTTGCTTATGGTTAAAATTAATTGTGGATGTAATACTGAATTTTTCTATCCTTCTCTATTCTTAAAATGAGAAGTGTTACAATGCCAATTGACAGAAAAATAATTTGGTCGCTTTAAGAATCCATAAAGACTTGCAAGTGTGAAATGAGTCTGAACTAATCCACAACCGAGCTAGTGTGCTCAGGTTTGTCTGATTCACACAATATGCATAAACAGCAGCAACAAGTTGCATTCTTCATATTTCACAAATAAGTAATATGGCCGATAGATTATCTCGTTCTTAAAAAGTAAAACTTATTTGCTATTCTTATGTTTAACATTGTTCCTATGCAATTCTGGTGGTGAATAAATATTTCTTGGTATGCAAGCTTTACAAAGAAACAGGGGGGCATATGTTGACACCCGAATTTGGCAGGTCTTGGAGGACCGGTTAGACCGACATGACAACCCGGCTAGACCGGTCTGGGAAAGTTGCTCAAAAGGTAATTTGGACACAACCATTGGATAGTTCTCATCGAGTAGATCAAGATCCATATATAGAACATCCAATTCGGAGTCCAAAAGAGAGAGATATGGCTTCTGGAAGATCTGCACGTCGGGCAGGCGGTTAAACCGAGTCCCTGGGGCGGTTTGACCGGCCTACCTTGCCAAATCCGAGTTAGGAGTTGTATTTCGACACGGAATTTGTATAGGCTTTGACTCCTACTGGGGCAAGACCTCCCCACCCTATATTTATGAAGGGACACGGCCGATTGAGGGTATCACAATCGAATCAAACATTATCTTTACTTTTATCTCCAAACCCTAGCTTTTCCAACCTCCATGTTGTTCCTCTACTGATCTCCATAGTCATAGATGACGTCCTAAGGCTTGCTGGTCGACCTAGGACACACCGGCAACGTCCACGCCCTGACGGGGTCCCTCCCGGGCGAGAGCTTCGACGACCTTTGCTAGTTTGCTCGTAAACTAGTCGTTCCTCGCCACGTAAGTGCGTTGTTTATCTCTTTGCTGGTTTGCTCGTAAACCTAGCCGCCTGCCATCACGTAAGCGTGATATTTATCTTCCCGAACGACCATCCTGAGCCAAAACCCTAGGAGGCGATCTAACCGTGTTGCCAGGGCGGTCTAACCGGCGGCAACATTTTCTGCTCTTCGGTCCGTTCATGACCCGCACACTCTAGTGCTTTCGTGTGTTGGCCATAAAAAGCGTCAACCTTAAGCAATCTTATTCACACCTTATATTAGCAAGACTATAATCCTGTCACATTTTTAATCCCACGTACAGACAAGAACACCATATATAGTGTTTAATTTTCTCTTATTTTCCTTACTATTGTACTTATTACTAATCGGGAACTCCTTATAGTTAATGATCCTCATGAGACATGTTAAACAGAAAAAAAATCAGAAACATTTGAATATCAATCTGCAGGTAGCCTGGCATTAGATCTATTATATTTTTCTAAAGATCGAAATTACCGACACCCGCAAGCCCCCAGTGTTCCCCTTAATTATTTGTCTTTCCATAATAACGAACTAAATAGCAGGCGCGTGTGACGGTTGGCTACAGAGCTGGCTGGTGAAGGGCGCAAATCAGCAGTTCCGGGATGGTTACGTTCAAGTGTTGATTTTCTACAAATAAATCACCTGCAGTATATATGTTGCTGGAGACACCCGGCCTGTACCTCATCTAGCAACCCATCCATTATTTTATTTAACTTAGCCGCCCATTATTTTTATTTAAAGAAATGCCCCTTATCGTTATAATACATAATATTACACTGACATCTTCTGTTTGCGAACATTTCAAAAAATAGAAAATAACACCCCATTTCAAAATTTATATAAATAATATTCTTGGAAATTTGACTTTGCATAATAGCATCGCGTGGGTGTTGCCAACTGCACCTAACATTATGTTTGCATATTTTTCTTTACTTGTCCAAGAAGTACTATAGTATAGTTTGCATTGAAGATAATTTATATCTTGCTTCTGCACACATGTCCCTGTAGCTATATATGCTTCCCTAAGTAGGAGAAAACTTAGTTTGTATATTGTATGTACTTTGCTCAACTCTTTACTTGCTGCTCGCGCTAAGCTAGGCCACCAGCACCAAGAGGCAAAAACTTTTTTATTTGCAGGGAATGGGATGCATATGGAATTTGAGAAAAATGCTGATCTTATCGGTTTGGGAATAATGCTGCCTAGAGCTTTTCTGGAAATCATTATAAACAGTGTGTCACCATGGGCAGTTCAGCTAGATTGTTGGTCTGCAATGCAGCTTTCAGCACAGTCTTCCACCCCATTCACTAGTTCAGTTCTTGCTGATGCAAGGAATTTGCTAGGACAAAGAATCCTCTCGAGTACCTTTTTCTGAACTTGTGTTCTCAAAAGCATTCTACTTTTGGTTCCATTTTTTCTACCAAAATATTTTGGTTGCCACGTTTTGCAGAAAACTGTGTTCCTCAGTAGTGAGCGAGGCGTAACAGGCAGATAGAATGTAGGAGACCATTTAAAAAGCTACTACTGTTAACAAAGTAGCAACCACCCATGTAAAAATTTAAATTCATGGTTGCATTGGTAGTGTTAGTTTTTTTAGATAATGGAAAATTATTATATTCCGCTTCAGACATGCTTTTTCAAGAATGCATCGGATAAAAAAAAATACAGAGTGGCACATGCATGTTCCAAAAGAATATGTAACCGAAACATCATAAGATCTGAAGTACCAAAGAGAATAAAATTAAAAAATACAACTTAAAAACTCTAACAGACTGCTTCAGTAATCTCCATCTACGTCTTGTTTTGTAAGATCTCCTTCAAATGAATCGACTTCTCCTCAACAGGTAAAATCAAAATCAAAGCATGAGTCAAACTAATGATGAAGCAGTTAGCAGCTATCACCAACTTAACCATGCATTGAGACCTAGCCATTCCTAACTGCTCCAGTAAATTTCTTCATCTAACCAGTAGTGTACGCTAATTGAAGTTCTCAGTAGTCTGGCTAGTTGTGTATATATATAAATAAATAAACTTGTCAACTGGAACTCTTGGATGACCAGGTGGAGCAGATCCATGGATGACCCCAGTAAGCTAGCACTACCGGAAACGGGCTCTTTGCCGTGAGCCGCTTCCTCACGGCAAATCCCGGTTCACTCACGGCAAAGAAGTTGCCGTGAGTTGCATTGCCGCCGGCATACCGCTGACGGCAAAGTTTTGCCGGCAAAGATTTGCCGGCAAAGAGCTCTTTGCCGTGAGTTTAAAACAGTACTCACGACGAGGGTGTGCCGTGAGTACTATCTGGCTCTCGGCAAAGAGTTGTGAAAAGGAATAAAAAAATCAAATCCAACACGCGGGCCCACCGGCCGGCCGCCGTGGGCCGTGGCCCTCCACCGCCGGACCTCCGTGCTCGTCACCGCCACCACGACCAGACCTCCACCTCCAATCGCACGCCACCACCACCACCCGGCTGCCGCACACCACCACCACTCGGCCGCCGCACGCCACCACCACCACCCAGCTACCGCATGCCACCACCAAAGACGCCGCACGCCACCACCACCACCCGGCACTGCGGGCCCACCACCACCTTTGGAAGCTGCCACCACCACCGCCGGCGGCGGCCACCACCGTCGGCCCCTCCCCGCACCGATTGCGCGGCCGCTCCTACCGGTAGAGGAGCTCCACCACCACCATGCTGCCGCCGCTTCCACCACTTAAAAAGAACTTGGAAGAGGGAGATGAGAGAGAGAGATAGAGAGAGAGAGAGGGAGAAAACCTTGGATGCAGAGGTGCGGGATCTGAGGGCGTCGTCCGCCATTGATGTCGAGGTCGATGCGCCGCCGGATGGGAAGAGGAGACCGAGCCGACACTGGGGGAGAGGAGTCCGAGCTCCTCTTTATGCGCCGCCACCGCACCTCACCCTGCCGCTGCTCCTCACTGCCGGTGAGGGGTGAACGGAGGGAGGAAGGGGAAGGGAGGCAGGAGGGCACGACGGCGGTCAGAGAGGAGGCGGATCCGCCGGGAGGGGAGCTCGAGCGCACCGCTGGGAGAGGAACTCCGCGCCGGATCCGGAGAAGAGGTTCGCGGTGGCTGGAGAGGAGGCAGATCCGCAAGGAGAGCTCGGGCTTGCGTGGAAGGGATGGCTAGGCGCCGCCCGGGAGGGAGTCTGCGGGGATCCCGGAGAGAAGGGAGGCGGCTGCGGGGGATGCGAGAGACGAGGCATGGGGAGGGGGTTGGGGGGTTATATATGTAGGGTTTAGTCGGGTCGTGAGCCCATGTTTGGCCCACGGCAAATGATTTTTTAAAAGTACATCAAATGTATTTCATTATTTAAATATAGCAAACCACTTCAAATTTAAAAGGTGTCAAATACAAAGCTTCATAAATTTTTGAGATACACAACTTTCATATTGCGTATTTCTCCATTCAAGGTAGTTTACAAAATTTAAATTTCAAATTTAAGACAATCAACTTAGTTTTGATGTACTTTTCGTTGACAAAAGTAATTCAAATTAGAAATCATTCAATTACAAAGTTTCATAAATTCTCAAGACCGATAACTTTCATTTTGGTCATATGATCATCCGGTATTGTGGTAGTAACAATCTTTACAAATCATATACATCTCTCGTATAGTTTCATGAAACTATATAAGAGATATATGTTTTGTGAACAAAATTATTACAACTTTGTCAAATGAAGAAATTACCCGAATAAAAGTTGTACATCTTGAGAAGTAAAGAAACTTTGTAATTAATTTTTTTATTTCAATTAATTTACTGCTTCAAAATTTGATTTCAATTTACGGCAAAGATCATTTTCCCGTCGGTCAGAAAAAAAGGCTCACGGCAAAGCCATTTTTTTGTTGTGAGCCGCTCTCGGCAAAACAGCATTTTGCCGTCGGACACAAAAGGCTCACGGCAAAACCATTTTTCTGGCGTGAGCCGCTTTCGGCAAATTCCTTTTTGCCGTGAGCCGCTCTATTTGCCGTGAGTTTTTCTGTTAACCGTCGGGAAAAGGTATTTTGCTATGAGCACGACTTTTGGCTCACGGCACCAATGCGATTTCCGGTAGTGTAGAGGACGTTGCTACCTTACTGGAGGGAGTAGATAGCGTACTGGATTGTGGTTAAGAACCGAATTACTCCATTTCATAAATATCTCAGTGGTTGATGATTGCATTGCAGCTTCTAGACTTGAAGTCCTACCTATATGGTTGCACTGGTAGCAGTTGAGAAAATTAACGTCGTCCTAGATGGTTTGCGTTGGTAACTCATTACTACGTACAGTAAGTTAGTTTCTCCATTTAACCAGTACCTTTAAAAAAATCAGAATTGCTGGGTAGTATATATAATAAACATGTCAGCCAGAGTACTGGAAGATCAAAGAGAAGAAGATGAGAAAATTGAAATGGCTTCATGCACTTGAATGGCAAAGCTTGTTGCCCGGGAATGAGATGCACAGGGAATGGTAGCTGATCTTTTAGGTCGAACAGTGTTCAATATAGCACTCACTCTGGTACCAGATTGCCGAGGTGTTGGCCAGCAAGTCCACGCCAGCATGTGCCTAGTCTGTGCTCTTTGCCGATATGACATTCTTGAGGAGAGCTTGCCCAAGCTCGTTGGTGCACACAGCTTTTTTTATTAGTCAAGCTTCCGGCTGCATAATACCTCCTTCAATGTCTTCATTGTGCAAAATAGACTCGATCATACTCCGGCTCAGAGTCACCAAGACACCAACAGCGCACACTCCCATCAAATCGGCACGAGGCAGCGTGTTATACCGGTCATATCATATGGCGCTGGCTTGCTACTCCAAGTGCAAGTCCATGGTCGTCGATGCGTAGGAATTATGCATACCATACTAGTCCGGGAGACCTCTATCGTGACAGCACAATGCACAATGCAGTCATCTGGCTATTTCGTTCTTTCGTTACACTAGAACAATAGGTGTGTGCTATCACGATAATATAGTAAGCTTAAGAAGTTTGTTTGCATAAACAATCAGTTGTTGTTGGAAAAACAAAGTAAGTACATCTGATTTTTTTTGTTCCAAATATGTACAAGTCTTACTATTACTAATTGAAGACTCCTTTTCAAGCCTTCATGTGAAGACACATATGATCCTAGGTGGACACTCTAGAACAAGAGAGAAATCCAAGAAATTCCCACAAAAAAGCAAAATATCTAACCGTCAATAAGTAGACTTGAATCATCACAACCATTGGATATATTACGTTTTCTAAAAAAAATTACCCACCTATGCCATTATGAAAATAGTCTAAAGTAAACCCCTAAACCTATATCTAAAATACTCACCTCTGCCATTACATAAAATAAATTAAACTAACCCCCTAATATTTTGTCCACTTCTACCGTTGTAAAAATAATTTAATATAACCTCCTAAATTTGCAAATAAATTGTCAACCACTAATACTTAAAAATAACTTAAACAATCTTTTAAATTTGCACCAAAACAACATGAGGTAACCTTAAATTTGAATCCAAAGGCCCTATATTAGAAGTATAAATCAAAATATGATTCTAAACTAATCTTCTATTTCTTAAACTATTGACATATGATATAATAATTAAGGTATACAAAAATGACGTGTGTTGTAATTTATAAAAATATAGCCCGTGCGGGAGCACAGTCTAATGGACTAGTACTACTAATTGATGGACTAGTACTACTACATGACGTGTGAATTCTTGTCGTTTCGGACATGAGTTTGTACTGGAAAAAGACTAACATTTTTTGTCTGAACGTCATCTAAAAAGGAACGGAGGTAGTACTACGAACATTAGGATTATATTGACTTAATCATGCCACTGTTCAGAAGTCAATTCATTTAAATTATTTTGAATAGAATTTGATGAAAATCAGAAAATATTTTCACAACAAGAATGTTTTCTAACACAATGGCATAATTAAATAATCTAATTTGCTAAAAGTGGCACCTTAATTAAATGCAATTAAGACCCTCGTAAAACTTAAACTTGAATGACCTAAAAATACAACTGTACCAATTGCCTCCCTCCAAACTCCATTTCATGAATAGTTAACTAATAATTTTAATTTGTATGATCTCAGATAGTAGCTAACTGTTGTAGTAAGTTTTCCATCTAACTAGTAGGCCCGGGCAAGAAACTGAAGTTGCTGGACGGTAAGTTAAGATAGCTGCATTAGCAGTAGTTAACTGTTGTAGTAAGTTTTCCATCTAACTAGTAGGCCCGGGCAAGAAACTGAAGTTGCTGGACGGTATATAAACTTGTCAACCGGAACGCGGGATGACCAGGCCGGAAGACGGGAGGAGCAGCAGATGGGAAGGTAGATATGGAAGCACAGTTGCATATAGCAATGCCTATTGCCTGGGAACGGGATGTACGGGGAATGAGAGCTGAGCTTTTAGATTGGACAGTGCTGAATCTAGTGCTTACTCTAGTTCTACTTGATACAGGAGAACTTTGGCCAGGAGATCCACACCAGAGTGTGACGTGCTCTTGTCAATCGTCATAGGACATATATGATATATGGGAGAGACTACTGCTCGATGGTGCCAGAAACCAATCCAGCACAAGGTCCAATCAAGTCGGCACAAAAGTAACCGCGTAATTCGTGCCTACCACGTATGTCGCTGGCTTGCTACTCTAGTGCAAGGCATGGTCGGTGCGTAAGAAACTAGGATGGTGCATGGTACCAGCCTTGAAGATATCGTGGAAGCATGCACAATGCTCTGCGGTCTACCTATCATTACACTAAAACAATTGGCATGCTTTCCTATCATGAGAATAAAATGATTTTGAAATTTTAGTTACATAAATATTTAGTTGCTATTGGAAAACAAAGTACATACGAAATTTTGTTCAAAATATGTGCCAAGTTTTCCTAATTTAGCATGAACATTAGGAAAATTAGACTCTAATGAACGATGGCTCCGTTACTTTTTCGATTCTCAGGAGTCAATTCTTTAAATTATTATGAATATGGCATTTTTTTGTGAAAATATTATCGCAACATCAATGATTCGTAACCCAAATGGCAGATTAAATCATCTAATTTGCTGATGTGGCATCTTATTTAAATGCCAATAAGACCCTCATGAAACTTGCACTTGGAATGGCATACAAAGTTGCCTCCCTCCAAACTCCATTTCATAAATAGCTAACTAATAATGTTACTACAGTACGATCTCTGACAGTAGTTAACTATTGTGGTATTTCTAACTATTGTGATAAGTTCTTTATCTAACTAGTAGGTAAGAAACTAATAAAGTTGCTGGCTAGTATATAAACTTGTCAATCAGAACGCAGGATGACAGAGGAGCAGATGATGAGAAGGTAAAAATGTTAGTACAGTACGATCTTTGACAGTGGTAGGTGAGAATGATATCTGCTAGATTTTAAGTCCGAGATGGCTGCATTAGCAGTAGTTAATTATTGTGGTAAGTTCCTCATCCAACTAGTAGTTAAGACACTTAAGTTGCTGTCTAGTATATAAACCTGCCAACCGGAACACAGATGACTAGGAGGAGCAGATCGATGATGAGAAGGTAGAAATGGCAGCACAATTGTATAGCAATGCCTATTGCTGCATGGGAATGAGATGTGGAGGGAATGAGAGCTAATTAAGCTTTTAGTCGAACAGTGTTGAATCTAGTACCATGATATTGGCCGAGAGATTTTTCTATGCCAGCACGTGCGGGTTCCACGCTTAGGCTCATCTCCTATATGACATATACCACCGGGTTTTCACTTGCTGCATGGTACTAGGCGTCACTCTAGCGCTTGTTGGGAAAAGGCGGCATCGATGCACTCTGTTGCCACCGTAAATCTTGAGGCCGCGTGCGCCAAGTGGCCAAGGCGATGGTGCCGTCTTCAGTGGGGTCGCAACTCGCAAGCAGAGACTCATACGAATCCAGGAACGCCTTCCTCTGCCAGTACAATGTTTTCATGTGTGCAGTAGTGCGTGCGTTATTTTCAGCCTTTCAGGAATTCAAGTGTCGTTCCAACATTTGCAATCTAACATGCACCAAGGTTTTCGTAGCAAAAACGCATATATAGGGTATATATACTAGATGTCATAATATTCTCTCTGGTCATCTTTACATTAGTGACGGCCAACTGAAACTTACTGGAGGGAGTAGCGTACTGGATTGTGGTTAAGATCCGAATTACTCCACCATTTCATAAATATCTCTTACTGGTGGTTGGTGATTGCAGCTTCTAGACGTACTTGAAGTCCTACATATATGCATGGTTGCACTGGCGGTATAGCAGTTACTGGAGAAAAGTAACATCGTCCTAGATGGTTTGCGTTGGTAACTCATTACTACACTAATTCACTTTCTCCATTTAACCAGTACTGTGGTAAGAAATTGAAATTGCTGGGTAGTAGAGTATATAAACATGTCGACCAGAGTGGCCGATGATCAAGAGGAGCAGATGAGAAAGTTTAAATGGCGGCACTTGCATGGCAAGGCTTGTTGCCCGGGAATGAGATGCACGGGGAATGATAGCTGAGCTTTCAGATGATGCAGTGGTGAATCTAGTATACTCACTCTAGTACTAGATGCTCGAGAGTGATGGCCAGAAGATATATATACACAGCATGTGCTAGTACGAGCCTTGGAGACCTCTATCGCGGAAGCACAATGCTCTGCAATCTACCTATCATTACACTAGAACAATATATATGCACGCTTTAATCTGCATGCCCTATCATGAGAGTATATTTTAAATTTTTGTTTGCACAAATATTTAGTTGCTATTAGAAAACAAAGTACACACGAAATTTTGTTCAAAATATGTACAATTATTCCTAATTTAGCATGAATATTAGGAAAATTAGACAATAATGAATTGAACCATGGCTTTGTGCCTTACCTTTTCGATGATTCTCAGGAGTCCAATCATTTAAATTATTTTCAATATGGCATTTTGGTGAGAATATTATCATAACATCAATGTTTTGTAACCCAAATGGCAGATTAAATCATCTAATTTGCTGATGTGGCACCTTATTTAATGCCAATAAGACCCTCATGAAACTTAAACTTGGAATGGCCTAAGGACAGCCCAAATCGGACATTAATGATGGTTTCTATCCCTAATAAATGAAGTGTCACGTAAGCAAAAATGATGACATGACAACTAATAATGAGGAAAGAGAAGAGAAATGGTAAAAATCGTTTCTTGAGGAAGGAACGACGTCCTCACTCGAACCGGTACGCCAGGAAACTGCAAAAACGCCGTTGGGGAGGGCGGTCGTTCGCCACCACCTGCGAGGCGAGTTCCGTCGCGCCCCGCCAGCGAAGCCACGCCACGCCGCCGGCCGGGCTGCCGCGTAAGACGGCGAGCCCAGGCCGCCATGCCCGGACCGCTGTGCTCGGGCTGTAGCGCCTAGACCGCCGTGCCCAATGTTAGTACCACTACATCGGCCACTCCTCTGCATGATGAAGACACCAGTCAAGCTGAAGTCTCAAATGGGCCGCGCAAGAGCCTACGGGCTAGAAGGCCTAACGTCCGCGTCTCTGGGCCCGAGTGGACTCGACCCATGTAATCGCTTAGCTGCTAGCGCACGCGAGAGACTAGTAGAAAAGGGAAGACGCGCGTAGTGGAGAGGCAGACTGGTATCATCAGAACTCTGAACCTGTAACCTTTCCTCTGAAATTCCCCAATTACTGTTTGTCCTCCCAATCTCTACTGCTTCCCCTCGATCCCCCCTGCTACTGCTAACATACCTGGTATCAGAGACTTGTTCGAACCTGGATCTGCCATCCGCATCCTCGCACGACCACTTCACGCGTCTGCAACGGCGTCACGGTGTGATGAGTCCGGAAACGAAGCTGATCCTCGACGAGATGCAGAAGCAGTTCGCGGAGCAGAACATGAAGCTTGACAAGCACTTCGCGGACAGTGAGGCCAATTGGGAGAAGCGGTTTCTCAATCTAGAGAATCGCGGTGACGAGCGCGTCGTGAAGGTGGAGAAAGTTGCTGTAGATCTGGAGGACTGGAAGCCGGAGATCGAAGGGAAGGTTGATGACATCAAGCTCGAGGTCGGGAAGCTCACCAAGCATTGGGAGAGATCTGTTCAGGAGAGCGCGATGAGCCACCCTGGCATCATCCCTCAACTTGGATCGGCTGCCGCGCGCCCATCTGCCGGAGATCCAGCTGATCGGCCCAGCGGGCATGGCGTGGAATCGAACAACCGGGAGGATGGTTGTGGGTTTGTCACCACATATCATCCCCCGGTCAAGGGTGCGTACAAACCTCCTCTTCCTTTACCTCACACACCTAGTAATGGATCGCGATCAGGTCTAGGAACAGAGCGACTTCCCAAAGTTAATTTCCCTGAATTTGATGGTGAAAATCCCAAGTTATGGCTGGCTAGGAGTGAGGATTATTTTGAGATGTACAATGCTGAGAGTCATAGATGGATCAAGTTTGCAACCATGCATTTCACCAAAGCTGCTGCGCGTTGGTTGCAATCTGTTGAACTTAGGTTGAGGCGTGCTAGTTGGGATGAGTTTGCTAGAATGTTGCTAGATCGTTTTGGTAGAGAACACCAGGAGTTGGTGCTTAGGCAGCTTTTCAACATTAGGCAACTAGGATCTGTCACAGAGTATATTGAGCAATTCTCTAGGCTTGTCGATCAGTTGATAGCCTATGCTCATTCCACTGACCCGCTGTATTTCACCATGCGCTTTATTGATGGCTTAAAGTTCGAGATTAAATCTGTTGTGCTTGTTCAGTGTCCCAAAGATCTAGATACTGCCTACTCTCTCGCCCTTTTGCAGGAGGATGTGTTCACCACATCATCTTACAGTACAAGGAAGCATGATCCTGGTCCTTTCCAGAAGTACACTCCTCGAGCACCATTGCCACTTCCACCTCCTCCTCGCATTGACAAGCAACCAACTCCTGTATTACCAGAAGAAAAGCGTTTATGTGAGGGCAAATCTCTGGAGGACAAATGGGCTGCTCTGAAGACATACAGAAGAGCTAAAGGCCTTTGTATCAAGTGTGCTGAGAAGTGGAGCAGAGAGCACAATTGTGCTCCATCTGTTCAGCTGCATGCTCTCCAGGAAGTCCTTGAACTGTTTAACATGGAAATGGATGATGAGGAAACTGTATCTGTTACATCTAAATCTCAGTTGTTTCTTGCTCTGTCAGCACATGCAGTAAATGGAACTGAAGGTCCTAGGACAATGAGAATGCAGGGCAGTATACAAGGTCTTCAGATTGTTATATTGATTGATTCTGGCAGCTCTCATACATTCATCAGTGAGAAAGTGGCCAATCAATATTCTGGAATCCTTCCTCTACCTTCTCCTATTGGGGTTCAGGTGGCCAATGGATCTAAATTGGCCTGTACTAGCTACATACCAGCAGGCAATTGGCACATGGGGGCATATCAGTTCACCACTAAGATGAGAATCCTTCCTTTACACAACTATGACATGATTATTGGCATCGATTGGCTAGAAAATCATAGCCCAATGAAGGTGCATTGGAAGCAGAAATGGATGTCCATTCCTCATCAAGGATCTCAAGCATTCCTGCAAGGTATTACTGATGATACTCCTGCAGAGTTATTTGTTCAGTTGTCTGCTTTGTCTGGTTGTGCTACTCCTGATCCTACACCACCATTGCCTGAAGAACTTAAAGGGTTGCTGGAGGAGTTTGCAGTGGTGTTTGATTCTCCCCCTGAACTGCCTCCTAGAAGAGACTGTGATCATGTCATTCCCTTAATTCCAGGTGCTAAGCCTGTGTATATTAGGCCTTACAGATACTCACCAGCTTTGAAGGATGAGATTGAAAAACAGGTGGCTGACATGCTAGCTAAAGGTCTCATCCAACCCAGTGTGAGCCCCTTTTCCTCACCCATCTTGCTAGTCAGGAAAAAGGATGGTACCTGGAGGTTCTGTATTGATTATAGATACCTCAATGCTTTCACATTAAAGAGCAAGTTTCCTATACCTATTTTTGATGAGTTGATGGATGAGCTTGCAAAGGCTAGATGGTTCACTACTTTGGACTTGAATGCTGGGTATCATCAGGTGAGACTGAAGCCTGGAGAGGAGTTCAAAACTGCCTTTCAGACCCACTTTGGCCACTTTGAGTTCAGAGTGATGGCCTTTGGATTATGTGGGGCTCCTGGAACCTTTCAAGGGGCAATGAACACAACTCTGGCACCATTGTTAAGGAAATGTGTGGTGGTATTCTTTGATGACATATTGATCTATAGTGCAACCTATGAAGAGCATATTATGCACATCAAGGAGGTTCTCTCTCTCTTGCTGAAGGACAAACGGTATGTGAAATTGTCCAAGTGCACATTTGCTAGCACTCAAATCAATTACTTGGGGCATATCATCTCATCTCGTATTACTCGATCCTTCCAAAGTCGTCTTTGTTGTGGAATGGCCCACACCCACTGATGTCAAACAGCTGAGGAGTTTCTTGGGGTTAGCTTACTACAGGAGATTTGTTAAGCATTTTGCAGTCATTGCCAAGACCCTGACATCACTCTTGAAGAAGGACACCTTGTTTGTGTGGACTGCAGAACATGAAGCTGTCTTCAACACATTGAAACAAGCTCTGACTCAGGCACCAGTGCTAGCAGTACCTGACTTTTCCAAGAAATTTTGCATAGAAACCGATGCTTGCAAAAATGGTGTGGGAGCTGTCCTCATGCAAGATGGACATCCTCTAGCTTACATTAGTAAGCCATTGGGCCTCAAGACACAAGGTCTGTCCACCTATGAGAAGGAATATCTAGCCATCTTAATTGCTGTAGACCAATGGAGATCTTATTTGCTTCATTTTGAATTTGACATATTCACTGATCAGAAGAGTTTGATCCATTTGAATGAGCAGAGGTTGCATACTCCATGGCAGTAGAGAGTATTCACTAAACTTATTGGTCTGCAGTACAGAATTGTATACAAAGTTGGTGCAGAAAATAGTGTAGCTGATTCACTTTCCAGAAGATACCATGACAGCAACCAAAGCTATGCCTTGTCCACAGTGACACCACAGTGGCTTGATGAAGTGGTTGCTGGTTAGCAACAGGATCATGTTACTTCTGAATTGGTGACTAAACTGTCCATTTCCCCTAAGGCTGTTCCACATTTCACTTTGCACAATGGGCTGCTGAGATTCAAGAAGAAGGTGTGGCTTCCAAATATACCTGCACTACAACTGAAAGTGATTACAGCTCTCCACTCTTCACCTGTTGGGGGACATTCAGGATTTCCTGTCACCTATAAAAGAATTAAACAACACTTTGCTTGGACTGGAATGAAGAAGCAAATACACTCCTTTGTGACAAGCTGCTCCATTTGTCAACAGGCCAAACCTGACAGAGCAAAATACCCAGGTTTGCTCCAACCCCTTCCAGTTCCTCAAAGTGCTTGGCAGGTGGTAACTTTGGACTTCATTGAGGGTCTGCCAAGATCTGGGAACATGAATGCCATATTGGTGGTTGTTGATAAATTTTCAAAATTCAGTCATTTCTTGCCCCTGAGTCACCCATTCACCGCTTTGACAGTTGCTAAGGCATTCTTCTCTGAAGTTTATAGGCTCCATGGTATGCCTGAAACTATCATCTCAGATAGAGACCGCATTTTCACTGGTAATTTGTGGAGAGAGCTGTTCAAGCTTGCTGGGGTAACTTTGGCAATGAGTTCGGCTTACCACCGTCAGACTGACGGGCAGACTGAGCGCGTCAATCAATGCTTGGAGACGTTTTTACGCTGTTTTGTGCACTCTTGCCCCTCTAAATGGCTTCAATGGCTGGCACTTGCTGAGTATTGGTATAATACTTGTTATCACTCGGCAGTGGGAAGAACTCCTTTTGAGATACTGTATGGACAACCTCTGAGGCAGTTGGGCATTCAATCTCCAGAGGCTTGCAATAATACTGATCTGGCTGACTGGTTGGAGCATCGTCATTTGATGGAAGGTCTCATTCGCCAGCACTTGTTGCGGGCACAACAGCGCATGAAATCTCAAGCAGACAAGAAGCGGTCTGAAAGAACATTTGCTGTGGGCGATATGGTGTATCTCAAACTCCAGCCCTATGTGCAGGCATCATTAGCCCCAAGAGCAAACAAGAAACTATCCTTCAAATTTTTCGGTCCATACAAGGTCCTGGATAGAATCGGTGCTACTGCTTACAAACTACAATTGCCTTCATCTGCAACAATTCATCCGGTGTTCCATGTCTCACTTCTGAAGCAAGTGGTGCCACCAGCTGTGCAGGTAACGGGTGACCTCCCTGATGCATTAGTGGCTTTTCAGGTACCAGAGAAATTGCTACAGTACCGTGTCAACCAAGGGAACAAGGCCGTGACTAAAGTACTGGTGAAGTGGTCGGGCATGCCGCAATCCCTTGCAACCTGGGAGAAGCTCGAACATCTCAAGCAGCAGTTCCCTAATGCACCTGCTCTAGGACAAGCAGGTTCTTTTGGAGGAGGGGGTGTTAGTACCACTACATCGGCCACTCCTCTACATGATGAAGACACCAGTCAAGCTGAAGTCTCAAATGGGCCGCGCAAGAGCCTACGGGCTAGAAGGCCTAACGTCCGCGTCTCTGGGCCCGAGTGGACTCGACCCATGTAATCGCTTAGCTACTAGCGCACGCGAGAGACTAGTAGAAAAGGGAAGACGCGCGTAGTGGAGAGGCAGACTGGTATCATCAGAACTCTGAACTTGTAACCTTTCCTCTGAAATTCCCCAATTGCTGTTCGTCCTCCCAATCTCTACTGCTTCCCCTCGATCCCCCCTGCTACTGCTAACACCCAAGCAAGCTTCAGGAGAGGCGGGCGGCGAGATGAGCCCAGGCCGGCGAGCCCACAGGCCGCCACGCCCCAGCCACCGCGCTCGGACTTTTTTCCTGAACTTGTGTTCTGAAAAGCATTCTACTTTTGGTTTCATTTTTTTTCTACCATTTTGGTTGCCAAATTTTGCAGAAAACTGTGTTCTAAATAGCTAGCTATAACATTTAGCAGAGAGCTCTTCGCAGCCGCTGTAGCTTTATTATATCCCGCTATAGCCCAGTATTTAGTACAAAGATGTTGTAGCGGTAGTCATGAAAAACTCTAAAGCTCTGCTATAGTCTGCTATTTAGTACAACAGCGTTAGCAGTAGTTGTCATAACAAAATTCTAAAGCTCTGCTCTTGGTATACTAAATGCTGTCGTTAGTATGATCTCAATATACTGTCTCCGATATATATTTAAGAACACTGAGTACTCGAGTTCAAGCGTAGTGTCTACTCCCTACAATACAATCACCAACCACCGAGAGTCATTCTGAACTAGTACTATGTTTCATCATCTAATAACCAGTAGTGTAAGAAATTGAAGTTCCCAGTGGTCTTGCTAGCTAGTGTGTGTGTGTGTGTGTGTGTATATATATATATATATATATATATATATATATATATATATATATATATATATATATATATATATATATATATATATATATATATAAATAAATAAACTTGTCGATCAACTGGATGACCAGGAGGAGCAGATCGATCGATGAGAGAAGCTTGGATGAATTGAATGGCGGCTGTCGCATGGCAAGAGATCGATATCTTGCCTGCCTGGGAATGGGATGCATGGGGAATGCGAGCTGACCTTTTGAATCCAGTACGCTGGCCAACAGATCCACCGAGGTGTGCGCCGGTTCTTCGCTTTTGCTAAGCACAAGGCTAGTACTCCTATGCAGCGTCGAGGTTCCTGCTATAGTGCCAGGATGCGACGATCTAGAATCCGCCGACGCACGTTGCTGCCATGGCGAAGCTGCAGGCCGGCCGCGCGCGCCTCGTGTTCGGACAGTAGGGTGGTGGCTGGCAGACAGACTCGGCCTGCTGCTGTGACAGCGGGAACTCTGGTGCACCCGTGCCGTGCGTGCGCCGGGCCTCGTCCTGCCGCCGGATGGTGACGTTCTCGCCAACAGCACGAGAGCGTTTCCCGTCGACAGCGGTTGAGGCAACTGGGGTGTTTTGTAAACTAGTAATGAAGTGTACGTATTTAAAAGGTAATATGAGGCTTTAAATTTAGATTCTTCAAACATTAGTCAAGAATATATATATATATATAATATTTCTTATTTAGTATTTATATAATCTATACACAATTCGTCAAAAAATTCTGCATGTTGAAAATATCTTAGCTTTTTTTTTGCCAAGACTAAAAGAGCAACCAAAAGTCACATCAATTGATTTTGGGAAGCATAAATATTGATTTACTGGTTATCCTCATGACACCTCGTGCTTTTATTGCTTTCTGCTCACTAATTTGTTTCACTAAGTCATCTTGTGGCTAAAAAAGTTATACTGTCCAGATCTCAGTTTTCGGTATCCAGATCTGGACAGTATATCAATTATTTGAGTCACAAGATGACTTCATATGAAAAAAGTTTGAACTACAAAATTATAGATCTCATCTAAAGCTACAAGTTTTAGATAAAGTTTATCTCCATCTGAGTTCATACAAAAAAGTTACAATTTTTTGAAAACGGATTGACCCTACCGCCATGGGTCATGGCAGTTGTAGGTGGTACAGTATCCACGCAGAGGGTACTGTTCACAACCGCCATAGCCCATGGCGGTTGGACAATGTAGCACCTCTCAACTGTCATGGCCCATGACGGTTGGTTCCTACCGCCATGTGGTACAGCAATTGTAGTATAGTTTTGACAAATTTGAGATCATCGTATATTTTTTAGAAATCAAAAAAATAATATAAAAAAATAAAAAATTATTTAATTTGTTATGTGTACGAAACTTTGTTGGGCCGCACCATTGCGGGCCATATTCTCATCCTGCTTGATCTGGCATGGATACCTTCCTTCCATTCATTTGTGGCACCAAAAATTCTCTAGTCTTCTGTTAACTGAATTTGTTAATCGGCACTGCTAGCGCCCGGACGTCCGATCCGGGCTCTAGCATCGGACACCTTCCCGGCCACACGATTCGAGTCAGGAAGAGTTTCAGCCGTCAGATCGTGTTGCTTAGTATATTGATGTTGCGATCTCTTTTTCCATGTTGCGAACACTTTTTCCATGTTGCGAAGCGTGTTGCGACCAACATTCAATGAACCGATGTTGCGAGCGATGTTGCGAGTTTGTGGAGAGCATGTTGCGAGCGCACGGGCGGGCAACATCGGGGGTCTGCAGACAAGGCGACGGGCTCTTCCTCCTCGCGCGGCTCGGGGAAGTGGCGAACTCCGGGGTGACGACGAGAAGCTCGCCCAAACCTTCGATCCGCCCGTGAGGAGTGGATATGGCGCATATCCTCCAGGGGATCGAGTGCCCCCCATCAGATGGAGCCTTCTCCGCCCGTCCTAGAGCCATTGTTGGAAGAAAAGCTTCAGATCCCGTGATGATGTCCATCACGCCCTTGACTTCATCGAGCGGCATCCATGGTAACGCCGGCGCTGCGCCCTACAGCACGGGGCCAATGCTTCCGTCATCATCCGCAGGGCAGGTTAGGTCCGCCCCACACCCCCCTCCATGTTGCTGCGCGAATGTTGGAGATGTTGGTGGGCAAGGATCCCCATGTACTGCGTGATGTTGGACTGCTTGTTGGCGATTTTTGCTAGGTCTTTTGGATCCTTTGGCTGCAAATTTTGATGTTGCGTAGTGTTTGCATGATTGAAACATTTTAGTATGTCGTTTGCAACATCTGATTGATCCTGCTGCAACATCAAATTCTGCAGGTGCGTACTTCAAATCTGCTGCCCTGGACTGCAGCAAGCTCGAGCGACAACAGTGCGCCTGTGCCCTACAACACGAGGCCAATGCCTCCGTCATCATCCGCAGAGCAGGTTAGGTCCGCCCCCCACGCCCCCCTCCATGTTGCTGCGCGAATGTTGAAGATGTTGGTGAGCGAGGATCCCCATGTACTATGTGATGTTGGATTGCTTGTTGGCGATTTTTGCTAGGTCTTTTGGATCCTTTGGCTGCAAATTTTGATGTTGCGTAGTGTTTGCATGATCGAAACATTTTAGTATGTCGTTTGCAACATCTGATTGACCCTGCTGCAACATCAAATTCTGTAGGTGCGTGCTTGGAATCTGCTGCCCTGGACTGCAGCAAACTCGAGCGACAACAGTGTGGGCATTCCCGATGTTTCAGCTAACTCGACTGAGCGTGTGCAAATAATGGTTGGAGAAGAGGAGGTCTATTATGAGGACGAGGATGTTGTGTGCTCACAACCAGTGCAGCCGTGTGTTGGTATGGAGTTTGACACAATAGAAGAAGCACAAAGAGTGTACAATGATTATGCTTTCAAGATGGGTTTTAGCATCATGGTGGCTTCGAGCAGAATCAGCGGTAAAAGAGATAGCAAGGAACTGATCAGGAAAGAATGGGAATGCTCCCATGCTAGGAAACCAGCTCAGGGTGCGGCTGCTAATACGGAGGAAGAAGCCAACTCAGGAGCTTCGACAAATGACACAACTAAAGCGGAGGGTACAAAGAAGAGGGCAACAACGGCTATGTTAACCACATCAGCAAGGAAGCGCAACACCATCAAAAAGTTTGATTGCAAAGCTCATATGGTGGTTGGGAAAAGGGATGGGAAGTGGAGAGTCATTGTAATGCAGCCTGAGCATAGCCATCCTCTTGTGAAGGGGGTTGGGGTGAGGAAACATTTGAGATCCCACCAGAGCATATCATGGGCTGACTATGAGTTGCTGAAAACGTTGCATCACAGAAACATCAGCACCATGCAGATAATGGGGGATTCTTGGTGATTTCCACAGTGGGATTTCCAACCTTACTTTCAGCAGCAAGGATGTTTCAAACATGAGGATGCGCTTGAGGGGCGGGCTGAGCTATGGAGACATGGATGCAACGTTGGAGTATTTCCAGAAGCAGCAGGTTGAGAGTCCTTCCTTCTACTATGCTCCAATGATTGACGTAGATAATGTTGTGCGAGGGCTATTTTGGGTTGATGGCAGGACAAGAGAGCTGTACAAGAGTTTTAGTGATTGCATATTCTTGGACACAACATTCTGCACAAACAGATATGGCATGCCATTTGCGCCTATTGTTGGAATAAATAACCACCTGCAAAGCATACTACTTGGGTGTGCTTGTTGCCTGATGAAACAACTGAAACATTTGTCTGGGTGTTGGAGAGGTTGAAGGAAGCCATGGGTGGGAGAGAGCCAACCAACATCATGACAGACCAAGATAAGGCGATGAAGGCGGCAATAGCTATAGTCTTCCCAAATGCAATCCACTGATGCTGCAAGTGGCACGTGTTGAGCAAAGCAACCGAGAAGTTTGCGTTGTTGGTTAGTCATGAAAAGGACTTTGCAAAAGAGTTCGATTACTGTGTGAACCGCACTGAAACACCAGATGAGTATGAGGGGTTGTGGGTAATGTTAGAGGAAAAATACAAGCTGCGAGACAATGAATTCTTTCAAAGCATTTCAGCAACGCGAAGGATGTGGGCTCCTGCATACTTCAGAAATTACTTCTTCCCTTTCACAGGCACATCAGGAAGGTCTGAAAGCATGAATTCATTATTCAAAAAAGTC
This sequence comes from Cenchrus purpureus, assembly GCA_022644695.1. Classification (NCBI taxonomy): domain Eukaryota; kingdom Viridiplantae; phylum Streptophyta; class Magnoliopsida; order Poales; family Poaceae; genus Cenchrus; species Cenchrus purpureus. The sequence continues at coordinate 21,364,783 of CP053454.1, read as the reverse complement.
ATCCACCCTTAGGACTCAGTGTTGCAATTCGTGACGCAGTACGACTACATCATGGACACCAGAGCTGAAAGAGAGAACAAGGAGCATTGCAAGGGAGAGATTTCAGACCCGCCACTTTGGGGGAGGTACTCTTTTGAGAAACAAGCAGCACAATTTTACACTGGTGAAGTGTTTGGTAAATTCCAAGAGTTGCTGCGTGATTCAACAAGGTTCAAGATAGGAGGTGTGACTGCTGATGAACAAGGTTGGTCCTTTCAAGTTGTGCACCCGACGTCCATCAGAGTCTGCATAGTCTCAGCTGATAAACATGCAACAACGTATACATGCTCGTGCAACATGTTTGATCGTGATGGTCTGCTCTGCCCACACATACTGAAAGTGTTCACAAATAGGGACGTTGATGCAATTCCGGAGAGGTATCTGCTTCAAAGGTGGTCAAAGGAAGCAACGACTAGGGTACCAGAACGCCTCTCTGGTCCTGAACCAGCGTTTGGTGTCCCGACCACAAACAAGCTAAGGTACAATGCATTGTGCCGGAAGATGACCTCCTTAGCAGCAGAAGCTTGTTTGGGTCCAGAGAAGTACACTATTGTTTCGGCTGGTATAGATCAATTGTTTGAAATAGTTAGGGCAGCAAGGGATTCATCAGCAAATCAACATGATGAAGTTCAGGTTGGTCTTGCGGTCAATGTTGCGGCAAATCAAAAACCCATTGTGAAGGTGAAGAATCCACCGAGAACAAACAGCAAGGGGCGCCCAAAGGAGAAGGTGGATAGGTTCAAGTCTATAGTAATGCAAGCTAGGGAGAAGGCAATGAAAAAGAAGGGCAAGCCTAAGAGTACGGGAAACAAACCATGTTCCTATTGCTACGAAGTTGGTCATAGTGTCCAGACCTGTGAGTACATGGCCAAGGCTGAAGCGATTAGGCGGTGAGAACAAACCAACTAAAGCTTTGATGTAAATTATTTTGTATTTTTTTATCCATTGAGTTGAGCTTATGAAACATGAAAATGTAGATGCTGCAACATTTCATTTTATCGAGTGCGACATGTCCAGTATTTAAATAGAAGAATATAATTATTCCTGTTGTTGTGTGGTGCCTCTATTGAGAACATGTGGCTCATAAGAATGCAAACATTTTGTATTGCTATAGCAACAAAGTGCTTGGTGTCCTGAAACATTAAATCATTTCATGTTGCGTTTGTTATTCTAAGATATTTCAGAAGGTGTTAGCGAATGTTGGGGGATAATAAAAATGGAAACATGATCCTGCAACATCATCGAGCATAATGTGCAACAATCAGAATACACTGCGGCAACATCATAAAAAACATTAAAATCACTTGATGTTGCGTGTGTGATTCTGAGATGTTTCAGAAGGAGTTAACGAATGTTGCGGGATAATAAAAATGAAAACAGGATCATGCAACATCGTCGAGCATAATGTGCAACAATCAGAATACACTGCGGCAACATCATAAAAAACTGTAGTGCATCACTTGCTTAGATAAAATGTATAGACACCACTGGTGCTGCAACGTTTCTTTACATAGCACAGGGTGACGTGAAGAACAAAGTCGAATGGATTTCCCAAACATTTGTTTACATAGTGTGAGACAATAACTGGAAACTCTAAAAGGTTCACAAGTCTAAAGATCCTAAAAAACTACTGGTAGAAGGTATGCTACTACAAATATGAGCCATTCTACTTCTTGATGCTGCAATACGTTTCCACAAACTCGCTTGTCTTGACTTCGTTACTTTGGGAAAGAAGAAGTATGACTGCACTAACTTTCCTATAATCGCCCATCATGTGCTGAAAAAAAAGATAGATCATCAGTTCATGTATAAGATCATTAGTTACAAATAATTGAAGGCTGCCATAATTGAAGGCCTGAAGAAAAAAGAGATGATTTTAGATTAAAGCTATATCTAGTATGTTGCAGGTATTACCGGCTGCAATGCCAATTCCATCTTCTTTCCATTCCAGGACTCCATATATAGCATTTTGTACGGTCCGCAATCATGCCTTGGAGCGCAGAAAAATGTTGAGAAAAAAGATAGCAAACACAACATGTAAAAGATGAGTATGGAACATTTATATTTTGATTCTGAAACATTGAATGGTGAACATAGAGCTGGAACATTTATAATTTGACTTCGAAACATGTGGTAGCAACTGGGGCAACATCAATTGAAAAAACACTAAATCCGAAAACATTTAGCATTTATTATAACAACATGTATAAGAAGAGTTTGAAACATTTATATTTTGAGTCTGAAACATTGATTGTGTGAACATGGATCTGAAACATTTCTAATTTGAATTTGAAACATTTCTAATCTGAATCCACAACATCTATCATTTATTATAGCAACATGAACAGGATGAGTCTGAAACATCCATTGGGTGAAAACATGAACATGGATCTGAAACATTTCTAATTTGAATTTGAAATATTTCTAATCTGAATCCACAACATCTATCATTTATTACATCAACATGAACAGGATGAGTCTGAAACATCAATTTGGGTGAAAACATGAACATGGATCTGAAAACATTTCTAATTTGAATTTGAAACATTTCTAATCTGAATCCACAACATCTATCATTTATTACAGCAACATGAAAGATGGTGAACCATTCATTGGGTGAAAACTTGTTTTTGAAGTGAAACTTACAGGTTATCTTGTTGAGGGTAGTCCTTGGGGGTAATTCCAGACAAACCCAGACACATCTTTCCTAAGCACGTTAGATTTCAGGCAAGCTCTAGAGAAGTTAGTGACCTAGTTATAAACCAAAAATGGAATGTTAATTATTCAGTTGGCTGAACGGAAAAGGCAAGTAACTAAAAAGGATTAAATTGATGAAAAAGGCAAGCATAGTTGGAATTACTAACCAGGTTCTGCGCACAACTATAACATTTTGTGTCTTTGGAGGCATTTAGAGGATTAAACCAAATAATTTGCTGAAGAAACATGTTAATGCAGACAAGTACCCAATGATGTTCTTGGACAATAGGGAAAAAGCTACAAGAAACATCAAGTAATCCATGTATTAGACGTGTGGCATGTTTACAAATAAAAAAACAAAGCAAAAAAGGGATTTGGATTTGCAACACGGTACCAGGTCCATCTTAGAAATGTCCTATGTCTTGTCGAACATGGTTAGCATCCTGTTGCAACTATCTTCTATGAATTTATCAGGGTCGATGATCAGCTTATCCTTAAAGGGGGGAAGAGCAAAAAAAGAGGTTAGAAAAACTCAAAACTGAAGTGAAAAAAGAAACACAGGCATATGGTGGTGAAGATAAAAAAAATGTAGATTTGGATACTAACTGTGAGTACGGCTGAGAAAGCGTATTTCTTGACAACATTCTTGTCCTTTGTACGGAGTTCACCTTCTTCGATATTGAACTGGTTAGTCCATAGGGTCATGACCTCATTATCAATTAATGTAACACCCATAATGCGTAAAAGGAAAAATACGCTTTGTATGATGGAATACATAAAGTGGACGGCTAAAACATGAATTTTTGTTACGTCGCTCGGATGGACGAACGGAGGTCATGGTTGCGTAGAGCTCGTCAAATCCTTTCCGTTTGACTACTCACATGGATAATTCGGGATTCAGATCAAGAAGCTACACATGGCACAAGTTTTAACCTTAATCACATGATGCGGCTACAAGATTTCGGCCGAGCCGCTCGTCCTTCTTCCCCTTTCCACATCGACATCGTCAGTTTCTTTTCCAAAACCAGATCCCCTACATAGCCTACACATCGAGCGCCGCCATCTCCCTTGGTCGTGATCCAAAGGGAGACAGAAGGGAAACAAGAGGATAGAGGGAGATTAGGGTACGCCGCCGTCCGTCGTCGCCGTTTCTCTCCATAAAAATTGCTGAGATGAAATAGAGGGAGCTTATGTGACGTTCGTCGCTACGGAGAGGACAACGGCTGGGAGTTGTCGTTGGAATCGCCGCCGTCATCTTTGCCCTTACTGTTTTCAAGAGAAACCCTAGGTGGTGCGCCGGATCGTGCTTAGCTCACGTTCTTGTTCTTGGTGAAGGCAAGTAAACGTAGCGATGGTCTATGCTTTAACTTTGTTGTTTGAATTGCCTCCATTTAATTTCAGTACCTCACACCAGCATCATAAATCTGAATTTACCTTTATATTGAAGTATCTTGATCCACTTGTGGCTTTACTTTTGAAGTTATGAATTATGAAGTATATGAAGTTCATGCATTGCAATCTTGCATTTTGCATTCTCATGTTTTTATGCATATAGAAGAAAACCGTAGCGGATTGGTGCGCAGAGTACCGCAGACAAAGAACGCACGCTGAGATATAGCAATGTGGTTGCAGCCCTCATATCCTTCCTTCGGGATGTGTGGGTAGAAGTGAAGAAATGCATTGCATTGCACCATTTGCAATTCATCATGAAGCATTGTTGTGGAGTATTTATTTTATCTTACTACTTGAAGTTATGTGGTGCATCTTTTATAATAGTGATTCTTAAATTGTTGCTTATGTTATTGTGATTTAAATGGCATGGTTGAAGCAGTTTGCTTGCTGAGGTTTCCATAAACCTCATACGTTTTTCCTCCCGCAGTCCTTGAGTTTGGTGTGCGGGTGGATGGGAGTAGCAGCGTGTGCACACACCTTCTTTATATAGATATTTTGGACACATGTGTTGAAATAAAATGTTTAGTTGAGAAGTCCTTGCTTAGCTTATATTTTCTTTGGACCAGATTTGGGATGGTTATCTAGATGATTTAGTTTGCTTCCGCGTGCTCTATTAATTTATCTCTTTGTTGCTATTTTTTTCCTTATGTGTGTGCCTGTAATAGCCTGGTGTAGTGTGGTAACGCTCCAGATTGTTGCTGCTATTCTGGGGTGTTACAGTTGGTATCATCCGAAGAATGTTGCTTCGGTGGTGAAGTGGCAGAGACCGACTACTGTTACGGAGGTTCGGAGTTTTCTTGGTCTTGCTGGATACTACCGTCAGTTTGTTCAGGATTTTTCTTCCATTGCAAAGCCGATGACGAAGCTGATGATGAAGGGTGTCCCATTTGTTTGGACTGAGGATTGTGAGGTGAGCTTTCGTACTCTAAAGGAGAGGTTGGTGAGTGCTCCTATTCTGGTATTGCCCGAGAGTGGTAAGCGTTATACGATATATCTGAGATGCCTCTCGTATTGGTCTTGGTTGTGTTCTCATGAAGGTAGAGTTATTGCCTATGCATCTAGGCTTGAGGAAGCATGAGGAGAATTATCCTACACATGACTTAGAGTTAGCAGCTGTGGTTTTTGCATTGAAAATTTGGAGGCATTATCTCTATGGTGAGTCATGTGACATCTTCTGGATCATCGATTCTTAAGTATATTTTCACTCAGAAGGAATTAAACATGAGACAAAGGAGGTGGCTTGAATTGATTAAGGATTATGATGCGAATATACGGTACCATCTGGTAAGGCAAATGTCGCAGGAGATGCACTTAGTAGGACTGGTGTTCCTAAGACTTGTATGCAATTGACTAATGACTTGGACCGTATGGGTATTTCTCTCTGCTATGCTGGTGTTGCTCGTGAGGAGACTGAGTTGGTTATTCAATCACCACTGCGTGAGCAGGTGCGTGTGGCACAATTGCAGGATCGCTTGCTCCAGTGCTGTTTCGTATTGAGGAGGGAGACCTTGTGATTTCAGCATAGAGGAGGATGGTACTATTTATTTTAGAGGCCGTCTCTGTGTGCCACAAAAAGCTGTAGTTAAGATGGAGATTTTGAGGGAAGCTCATCGGACTCCATATACAGTGCATCCGGGTGAAACTAAGATGTATCAAGATTTGAAGCAGAGTTTCTGGTGGAAGCGGATGAAGGTTGATATTGCCAAGTATGTGGCTTCTTGTGGTATTTGTCGAGAAAGTAAAGGTTTGAGCATCAAAGGCCCTGCGGGTTACTAAAACCATTGGAGATCCCTACATGGAAATTTGAGAACATTACCATGGATTTTGTGGTTGGATTACCTCGTTCCCATAGAGGTAAGGATGCAATTTGGGTTGTGATAGATAGACTCACAAAGGTTGCCCATTTTCTCCCCATGAAGACTACTAATTCTGCTTCAGATTTGGTTCCTTTGTATATCAAGGAAGTGGTGAGGTTGCATGGTGTGCCTAAGTCCATTGTTTCAGATCGTGATTCAAAATTTGTATCTAATTTTTGGACGAGTTTGCATAGTGCTTTGGGTACTAATTTGGACAGCAGTCGGTCGAGATCGTACCATTCAGACCTTAGAGGACTTGTTGCGTTCTTGTGTGCTCTCTTGGAAGGGCAGTTGGGAGGACCACTTGCCATTGGCAGAGTTTGCTTATAATAACAGCTATCAGGCTAGTATCAAGATGGCTCCATTTGAAGCATTGTACGGCCACAGGTGTATTTCCCCACTCTGTTGGGATGTTGTTGGTGGGGGATCCTTGGTCGGCCCAGATTGGGTGCAACAGACTCATGATAAGGTACGTGAGATCGCTGTCGAACTTGTTGGTGCTTTCGAGCCGACAGAAGAGCTATGTAGATGTCAGATGGAGGGACCTGGATTTGCAGTTGGTGATGAGGTTCTTCTCAAGGTGTCGCCAACAAAAGGCATTGTTCGGTTTGGCACTAGAGGGAAGCTCAACCCGAGGTACATTGGACCTTATTTGATTACTGCTCGAGTTGGTTCCTTGGCTTATCGTTTGCAGCTACCAGAGTCGATGAGTGGTGTGCACCCTGTGTTTCATGTCTCTATGTTGAGGAAGTATTTAAAAGATCCAGAGCAGAGGATGGAGGCTGAGCCAGTGATTATTGAAAAGGATTTGACTATAAAATGCCATCCAGCGCGTATATTGGATTTCTCTCTGTCATGAACTATCAAGTATGTGAAAATCCTATGGACTAATCAGTCGGAGCGGGAAGCAACATGGGAATTGGAGGACTCTATGCGCGAGGAATATCCGGAGCTCTTTGAGACTGGTAAGCAATAGTTTATATCCATATGTTTCTTTTCTCGTTCTTCCATTAGCGATGGTGAATTCGGGGACGAATTCTTTTAAGGGGGGGGGGGGAGAATGTAACACCCATAATGCGTAAAAGGAAAAATACGCTTTGTATGATGGAATACATAAAGTGGACGGCTAAAACATGAATTTTTGTTACGTCGCTCGGATGGACGAACGGAGGTCATGGTTGCGTAGAGCTCGTCGAATCCTTTCCGTTTGACTACTCACATGGATAATTCGGGATTCGGATCAAGAAGTTACACATGGCACAAGTTTTAACCTTAACTGCTACAGTAACGCGGCTACAGTATCGACCCGAGCCATTCTGTCCCTTCTTCCCCTTTCCACATCGACATCGTCAGTTTCTTTTCCAAAACCAGATCCCCTACGTAGCCTACACATCGAGCGCCGCCATCTCCCTTGGTCGTGATCCAAAGGGAGACAGAAGGGAAACAAGAGGATAGAGGGAGATTAGGGTACGCCGCCGTCCGTCGTCGCAGTTTCTCTCCATAAAAATTGCTGAGATGAAATTGAGGGAGCTTATGTGATGTTCGTCGCTACGGAGAGGAAAACGACTGGGAGTTGTCGTCGGAATCGCCGCTGTCATCTTTGCCCTTACTGTTTTCAAGAGAAACCCTAGGTGGTGCGCCTTCGGATCGTGCTTAGCTCACGTTCTTGTTCTTCGGTGAAGGCAAGTAAACGTAGCGATGGCCTACATGCTTTAACTTTGTTGTTTGAATTGCCTCCATTTAATTTCAGTACCTCACACCAGCATCATAAATCTGAATTTATCTTTATATTGAAGTATCTTGATCCACTTGTGGCTTTACTTTTGAAGTTATGAATTATGAAGTATATGAAGTTCATGCATTGCAATCTTGCATTTTGCATTCTCATGTTTTTATGCATATGAAGAAAACCGTAGTCGGATTGGTGCGGTAAGTACCAGTACAGCAACGCACGTTGAGATATAGCAATGTGGTTGCAGCCCTCATATCCTTCCTTCGGGATGTGTGGGTAGAAGTGAAGACATGCATTGCATTGCACCATTTGCAATTCATCATGAAGCATTGTTGTGGAGTATTTATTTTATCTTACTACTTGAAGTTATGTGGTGCATCTTTTATAATAGTGATTCTTAAATTGTTGCTTATGTTATTGTGATTTAAATGGCATGGTTGAAGCAGTTTGCTTGCTGAGGTTTCCATAAACCTCATACGTTTTTCCTCCCCGCAGGTCCTTGAGTTTGGAGTGCGCCGGTGGATGGGAGTAGCAGCACGTGTGCACACACCTTCTTTATATAGATATTTTGGACACATGTGTTGAAATAAAATGTTTAGTTGAGAAGTCCTTGCTTAGCTTATATTTTCTTTGGACCAGATTTGGGATGGTTATCTAGATGATTTAGTTTGCTTTCGCGTGCTCTATTAATTTATCTCTTTGTTGCTGTTTTTTTCCTTATGTGTGTGCCTGTAATAGCCTGGTGTAGTGTGGTAACGCTCCAGATTGTTGCTGCTATTCTGGGGTGTTACAATTAAACCATTTGGCTTAAAGGACTTGTAGAACTCCTCATAGCAAACATGGAAACCACCTATTTTAACAAAAAGAGGGCTGCATGGAACCCAACATGTGTATAATGAGTATCAAACATTTATATTGTGAGTGTGAAATACTGAATTGGTGATAAATGGGTCTGAAACATTTAAAATCTAAGCCTACAACATGTACTGACTAATGCTGCAACATGTATTGAAAAAGGGCAAAGCTGCTCAGTATTTAACAGTTGTTACACCAACATGTGTATAATGAGTATCAAACATTTATATTGTGAGTGTGAAACACTGAATTGGTGATAAATGGGTCTGAAACATTTAAAATCTAAGCCTACAACATGTACTGACTACTGCTGCAACATGTATTGAAAAAGGGCAAAGCTGCTCAGTATTTAACAGTTGTTACACCAACATGTGTATAATGAGTATCAAACATTTATATTGTGAGTGTGAAACACTGAATTGGAGATAAAAATGGGTCTGAAACATTTAAAATCTAACTCCGGGGTGATGACGAGAAGCTCGCCCAAACCTTCGATCCGCCCGTGAGGAGTGGATATGGCACATATCCTCCAGGGGATCGAGTGCCCCCCATCAGATGGAGCCTTCTCTGCCCGTCCTAGAGCCATTGTTGGAAGAAAAGCTTCAGATCCCGTGATGATGTCCATCACTGCCCGCCCAGCTTCATCTAGCGGCATCCATGGTGGCGCTTCGACGCCTGCGCCCTACAACACGGGGCCAATGCTTTCGTCATCATCCACAGGGCAGGTTAGGTCCACCCCACACCCCCCCTCCATGTTGCTGCGCGAATGTTGGAGATGTTGGTGGGCGAGGATCCCCATGTACTGCGTGATGTTGGATTGCTTGTTGGTGATTTTTGCTAGGTCTTTTGGATCCTTTGGCTGCAAATTTTGATTTTGCGTAGTGTTTGCATGATCGAAACATTTTAGTATGTCGTTTGCAACATCTGATTGATCCTGCTGCAACATCAAATTCTGCAGGTGCGTACTTCAAATCTGCTGCCCTGGACTGCAGCAAGCTCGAGCGACAACAGTGCGCCTGTGCCCTACAACACGGGGCCAATGCCTCCGTCATCATCCGCAGAGCAGGTTAGGTCCGCCCCCACGCTCCCCTCCATGTTGCTGCGCGAATGTTGAAGATGTTGGTGAGCGAGGATCCCCATGTACTATGTGATGTTGGATTGCTTGTTGGCGATTTTTGCTAGGTCTTTTGGATCCTTTGGCTGCAAATTTTGATGTTGCGTAGTGTTTGCATGATCGAAACATTTTAGTATGTCATTTGCAACATCTGATTGACCCTGCTGCAACATCAAATTCTGTAGGTGCGTGCTTGGAATCTGCTGCCCTGGACTGCAGCAAACTCGAGCGACAACAGTGTGGGCATTCCCGATGTTTCAGCTAACTCGACTGAGCGTGTGCAAGTAATGGTTGGAGAAGAGGAGGTCTATTATGAGGACGAGGATGTTGTGTGCTCACAACCAGTGCAGCCGTGTGTTGGTATGGAGTTTGACACAATAGAAGAAGCACAAAGAGTGTACAATGATTATGCTTGCAAGATGGGTTTTAGCATCATGGTGGCTTCGAGCAGAATCAGCAGTAAAAGAGATAGCAAGGAACTGATCAGGAAAGAATGGGAATGCTCCCATGCTAGGAAACCAGCTTAGGGTGCGGCTGCTAATACGGAGGAAGAAGCCAACTCAGGAGCTTCGACAAATGACACAACTAAAGTGGAAGGTACAAAGAAGAGGGCAGCAACGGCTATGCTAACCACATCAGCAAGGAAGCGCAACACCATCAAAAAGTTTGATTGCAAAGCTCATATGGCGGTTGGGAAAAGGGATGGGAAGTGGAGAGTCATTGTAATGCAGCCTGAGCATAGCCATCCTCTTGTGAAGGGGGTTGGGGTGAGGAAACATTTGAGATCCCACCGGAGCATATCATGGGCTGACTATGAGTTGCTGAAAACGTTGCATCACAGAAACATCAACACCATGCAGATAATGGGGATTCTTGGTGATTTCCACAGTGGGATTTCCAACCTTACTTTTAGCAGCAAGGATGTTTCAGACATGAGGACGCGCTTGAGGGGCTGGGCTGACATGGATGCAACGTTGAGTATTTTGCAGCAGTCGAGAGTCCTTCCTTCTACTATGCTCCAATGATTGACGTAGATAATGTTGTGCAGGCTATTTTGGGTTGATGGCAGGACAAGAGAGCTGTACAAGAGTTTTAGTGATTGCATATTCTTGGACACAACATTCTGCACAAACAGATATGGCATGCCATTTGCGCCTATTGTTGGAATAAATAACCACCTGCAAAGCATACAAGCTGTGAGACAATGAATTCTTTCAAAGCATTTCAGCAACGCGAAGGATGTGGGCTCCTGCATACTTCAGAAAGTACTTCTTCCCTTTCACGGGCACATCAGGAATGTCTGAAAGCATGAATTCATTATTCAAAAAAGTTGTCCACCCTCAGGACTTAGTGTTGCAATTCGTGATGCAGTACGACTACATCATGGACACCAGAGCTGAAAGAGAGAACAAGGAGCATTGCAAGGGAGAGATTTCAGACCCGCCACTTTGGGGGAGGTACTCTTTTGAGAAACAAGCAGCACAATTTTACACTGGTGAAGTGTTTGGTAAATTCCAAGAGTTGCTGCGTGATTCAACAAGGTTCAAGATTGGAGGTGTGACTGCTGATGAACAAGGTTGGTCCTTTCAAGTTGTGCACCCGACGTCCGTCAGAGTCCACATAGTCTCAGCTGATAAACATGCAACAACGTATACATGCTCGTGGAACATGTTTGATCGTGATGGTCTGCTCTGCCCACACATACTGAAAGTGTTCACAAATAGGGACGTTGATGCAATTCCAGAGAGGTATCTGCTTCAAAGGTGGTCAAAGGAAGCAACGACTAGGGTACCAGAACACCTCTCAGGTCCTGAACCAGCGTTTGGTGTCCCGACCACAAACAAGCTAAGGTACAATGCATTGTGCCGGAAGATGACCTCCTTAGCAGCAGAAGCTTGTTTGGGTCCAGAGAAGTACACCATTGTTTCGGCTGGTATAGATCAATTGTTTGAAACAGTTAGGGCAGCAAGGGATTCATCAGCAAATCAACATGATGAAGTTCAGGTTGGTGTTGCGGTCAATGTTGCGGCAAATCAAAAACCCATTGCGAAGGTGAAGAATCCACCGAGAACAAACAGCAAGGGGCGCCCAAAGGAGAAGGTGGATAGGTTCAAGTCTATAGTAATGCAAGCTAGGGAGAAGGCAATGAAAAAGAAGGGCAAGCCTAAGAGTACGGGAAAGAAACCATGTTCCTATTGCTACGAAGTTGGTCATAGTGTCCAGACCTGTGAGTACATGGCCAAGGCTGAAGCGATTAGGGCGGAGCTGAAGCAAACCAAACTAAAGCTTTGATGTAAATTATTTTGTATTTTTTTATCCATTGAGTTGAGCTTATGAAACATGAAAATGTAGATGCTGCAACATTTCATTTTATCGAGTGCGACATGTCCAGTATTTAAATAGAAGAATATAATTATTCCTGTTGTTGTGTGGTGCCTCTATTGAGAACATGTGGTTCATAAGAATACAAACATTTTGTATTGCTATAGCAACAAAGTGCTTGGTGTCCTGAAACATTAAATCACTTCATATTGTGTTTGTTATTCTAAGATGTTTCAGAAGGTGTTAGCGAATGTTGGGGGATAATAAAAATGGAAACATGATCATGCAACATCGTCGAGCATAATGTGCAACAATCAGAATACACTGCGGCAACATCATAAAAAACATTAAAATCACTTGATGTTGCGTGTGTGATTCTGAGATGTTTCAGAAGGAGTTAACGAATGTTGCGGGATAATAAAAATGAAAACAGGATCATGCAACATCGTCGAGCATAATGTGCAACACTCAGAATACACTACGGCAACATCATAAAAAACTGTAGTGCATCACTTGCTTAGATAAAATGTATAGACACCACTGGTGCTGCAACATTTCTTTACATAGCACAGGGTGACGTGAAGAACAAAGTCGAATGGATTTCCCAAACATTTGTTTACATAGTGTGAGACAATAACTGGAAACTCTAAAAGGTTCACAAGTCTAAAGATCCTAAAAAACTACTGGTAGAAGGTATGCTACTACAATGTCACACCCAGATTTAATGGCAAATCCGAATGCATAGAACACATGTGCGCCAGGATCAAGTTACACACATGCATCGACTCAGTGAATACCAAAACACAGTGTAAATGCGTAAAGGAAGTATTATATATTTATTACATGACCGAATGTCTCAAAATTAACACACGTTCGAGTAGCTAACAACGGAAAGGTAAACACGGACATCCACCACAGGCAGCTGACTGATGGAGCGAATGCCTAGAACTCGTCGAACTCTCCATGAAAATCCTCAAAGCGTCCGTCTGAGCAGCAGCCGGGTTGTGTAGATGCAATATAAAACAACAAGCATGAGCACATGTCGTACTCAACAAGGGAAAACTCTATAACAACATGCAAAGGCTTTATGGTGGAGAGCTTGTGGTTGCATAAGATTTTAGTTGGTCAAGTTTTAAGCGAGATATTACTAGTACAAGTGTATACCGAAACCCAATTAATACATGCAACAGAACCATAGAATGCAATGCACAAGTTTAAAAGTTTCGTCTTCCATAAAGTTACTCATGTGAGGGTCCAGCCGCCTTGACCCGTGGGCACGGCTAACTAGTCGGCTTTACACTCTGCAGAGGTTGTACATCTTTACCCACAAGTCACGTAAAAGTTCTAGGAACTTTAAACCCAACCACACTATGCAAAAGTAGGCACAATACCATACTACCGAAGTGTGGCTGCATAGGGATGCTACTGAGGCCTTTACAAAGATCCCTAGTGTAGGCTCGCTGGGTTACTTGACAAGTAATGCATAAACTCTCTCAAGATCGCAGAGCTTACTTAGAGCAGATCAGCCGAGGGGCGGGCTATACACTAACTAGAACCCAACCCTTTCGGTAAAACATAAACACCAAGTAGTTATTGAAGAAGAGCCATGTCTTGTGGTTGACTGTGGTTCTCCATGTTCATTAACAGGCATAGTGTTCTTGCATTACATGGTGAATAGCATAAATAAATCTAGATTAATGATTGTTCATTAAACCACCAAAACGAAGGTGTTTCAGTTCTACCCAACATAAAGTAAACCCAGGTTGATCAAGGTATAGGATAAACAACATTAGTGAACCTTAAATGACCCATCATATTAATGCAAAGCGGTAAATAAACAAGTGTAATTAAAATGCATGTTGTAATAGGATAATGGGGATGCACTTTTCCACAAGTTCAAAAGTGGTCATGAAATTTTCAATGCAGCAGAAAAGGCTCGTATTTACGTACACATTCACATACAAGCATACAATAGAATAAATTAAGAAACAATCACCAAACAACATAAACAGAACAAACAGGGACACAAAACTGTTCTACTTTTGAGACGATCACATGGATATAAAGAACGCAAAAGGAGCTAAAACGTATTACGGCCAAAACAATGTGTAGGACAAAGCAGGGAATCTAAGCTGACTAAACAATGAGAAACTAGGCTAAAACCTAATTAAACATAAGAACTCGGTTGCAAAACTTAAAGCTTAGGACCGCAAAACTGGGTACTTAGGGTTCAAACCGTAAGAAGCGTGACCTATTCGGGAAACAAAGGGAAGGACCGCTTGCAAAACTTAAAAGCGCAACTTCTTTGCAAAACCGTAGGTCTTGGTTTGACCGGTATTGACCGATTGTTTGGCCCGCCGGATGTCCGGCTTTCAAGCGCCTCATCAACACGATGAAAGCGGCGATCACAAGAATTGATGTGAGGAAACACGAAGAGCGGCACATTTTGTGCGTTTTTGAGCATACATACGCGACATGTTGAGCACAACACTATCTACAGGGTTTTGATTCTAAACGAGTGAACCTTTATACGAATACAACCGAGGATCTAACATTAGAGATCTGATGACATCATAAACATTATGTTCTGCCTGTGTTGAACTGATTTGTGTTCCTTTGTTGAGAAATTTGACAACAAACATGAGGGGAAAGAAAAGAATATTTTCAATTTCTTTTGAAAACAGCAAACCAAATTCAAACTCACGTTGAACTCATAACAAAATGATGCTCACATGTATGCAACAAGAAACTTTATATTTCATTAATTTAATTAACAAAAAATGATTAAATGTAGAAAATCACAAAGCACCTTATATTCCTGAAAGAGCAATTGTTAAGCAAATTTTTATTAAACTCAAAAAGTGAAAATTAGGGTGTTACATACAAATATGAGCCATTCTACTTCTTGATGCTGCAATACGCTTCCACAAACTCGCTTGTCTTGACTTCACTTTGGGAAAGAAGAAGTATGCTGCACTAACTTTCCTATAATCGCCCATCATGCTGAAAAAAGATAGATCATCAGTTCATGTATAAGATCATTAGTTACAAATAATTGAAGGCTAATTGAAGGCTGAAGAAAAAGAGATGATTTTAGATTAAAGCTATATCTAGTATGTTGCAGGTATTACCGGCTGCAATGACATTTCCATCTTCTTTCCATTCTAGGACTCCATATATAGCATTTTGTACAGTCCGCAATCATGCCTTGAGCGAGAAAATGTTAAGAAAAAAGATAGCAAACACAACATGTAAAAGATGAGTATGGAACATTTATATTTTGATTCAAACATTGAATGGTGAACATAGCTGAACATTTATAATTTGACTTGAAACATGTGGTAGCAAGGGCAACATCAATTGAAAAACTAACCAAAACATATTTATTATAACAACATGTATAAGAAGAGTTTGAAACATTTATATTTTGAGCTAAACATTGATTGTGAATATGATCCGAAACATTTCTAATTTGAATTTGAAACATTTCTAATCTGAATCCACAACATCTATCATTTATTATAGCAACATGAACAGGATGAGTCTGAAACATCCATTGGGTGAAAACATGAACATGGATATGAAACATTTCTAATTTGAATTTGAAACATTTCTACTCTGAATCCACAACATCTAACATTTATAAAGAATATGAATGTGATGAGTCAAACATCCATTTGGGTGAAAACATGAACATGGAATGAAACATTTCTAATTTGAATTTGAAACATTTCTAATCTGAATCCACAACATCTATCATTTATTACAGCAACATGAACAGGATGACTGAACCATTCATTGGGTGAAAACTTGTTTTTGAAGTGAAACTTACAGGTTATCTTGTTGAGGGTAGTCCTTGGGGGTAATTCCAAACAACCCGACACATCTTTCCTCAGCACGTTAGATTTCAGGCAAGCTCTAGAGAAGTTAGTGACCTAGTTATAAACCAAAAATGGAATGTTAATTATTCTGTTGGCTGAACGGAAAAGGCAAGTAACTAAAAAGGATTAAATTGATGAAAAGGCAAGCATAGTTGGAATTACTGTTCTGCACACACTATAACATTTTGTGTCTTTGGAGGCTTTAGAGGATTAAACCAAGAAATTGCTGAAGAAACATGTTAATGCATAAGTACCCAATGATGTTCTTGGACAATGGGAAGAAAAGCTACAAGAAACATCAAGTAATCCATGTATTAGATGTGGCATGTTTACAAATCAAAAACAAAGGGGATTTGGATTTGCAACACGCACAGGTCCATCTTAGAAATGTCCCATGTCTTGTCGAACATGGTTAGCATCTTGCAACTATCTTCTATGAATTTATCGTGGTCGATGATCAGCTTATCCTTAAAGGGAAGGCAAAAAAAAGGTTAGAAAACTCAAAACTGAAGTGAAAAAGAAACACAAGCATATGGTGGTGAAGATAAAAGGATACTAACTGTGAGTACACCGAGAAAGCGTATTTTGACAACATTCTTGTCCTTTATACGGAGTTCACCTTCTTCGATATTGAACGGTTAGTCCAAAGGGTCATGACCTCATTATCAATTAAACCCTTTGGCTTAAAGGACTTGTAGAACTCCTCATAGCAAACATGGAAACCACCTATTTTAATAAAAACAGCTGCATGGAACCCAACATGTGTATAATGAGTGTCAAACATTTATATTGTGAGTGAAAATGGTGATAAATCTGAACATTTATAACATGTATCAAACATGTATTAAACAAGTCTCAAGATTTAACATTGACACCAACATGTATAATGAGTATCAAACATTTATAGTGAGTGTGAAATTTGATAAATGGTCTCAAACATTTAAAATCTAAGCCTACAACATCACCACTGCAACATGTATTGAAAAGGGCACAGTGCTGTATTTATCAAACAGTGAGTGAAACATTGAATACAAAACATTTAAAATCTAAGCTACAACATGTACTCTGCTGCAACATGTATTGAAAAAGGCAAAATATTCACACGGCTATGCATGTATTTAACAATTTGAGTGAAACATTTATATATGAGTGACGAATGAAGGAAAAATTAGAAAATTAGCTTACGCTTCTAACATCTCTTCTTTGGTGATCGCTTCTTCAAAATCCTTTTGCTGATGTACTTCTCATACACGGATTTTGTTTCTTCATCCAACTTCGTTTCTTCAATTTCTTTCCTTGATTCAAATTGATGGCAGCCTTCCTCCTATGTCATTTGTGCTTGAGCCGGCTTGTTTGCTTCAATATCTTGCATGGTTGTTTCAAAAAAAAGAAAATGAAAACATAAATTGCTGAATTTGGACAAATAGATAGGGAGGAGGGGGCACCTTTGTGTGATTTCGGTGGGTCGAGCAATCATCATCAATCCCGCCGAATTCAGAGATCGAATGAAGGAGGTCGTCATAGAGGCTGGAATCATTGCTTTTCTTGACGGAGAACTAGCAGCACTTGTTGATGTTAGGTGTGTTGACATTGGGTACCTCCTTCACCGCAGCAGAGCGCTTTTGCTGGTGCCTCCTTCGGCTGCAGCAGTAGCGCTTTTGCTAGTACCTCACCGCTGCAGCGCTTGTGGATCTTTTGTTTTGCCAGCACCGGTGGTTGATGGTCCTGCTCCATCAACATTTTTCCTGGCCCTGCTAGCTAACTCAGCTATCTTGGCCAACATCTCCACTTGACGCTACCTGAGCCTTGCCGAAATCTGATCATTAAGGGATTTCGATACAGCAGCAGCGATTTCGCGGACATCTTCGTCCATAACCTTGGAAAAGTGTGCAGCAACCTGCTGGTACTCAGTCGGTATCTGCAAAAAAAGGCATGGTACGCAGGTATTAGGGCTTTGCAAACATCAACAGGTGGGTGAGCATAGGCTAAAACATTTATAATTTGACTTTGAAACATGTGGTAGCAACTGGGGCAACATCACTTGAAAAACACTAAATCCAAAAATGTTTAGCATTTATTACAGCAACATGTATAAGAAGAGTTTGAAACATTTATATTTTGAGCCTGAAACATTGATTGTCTGAACATGGATCTGAAAACATTTCTAATTTGAATTTGAAACATGTAGTAGCAGTTGTGCCAACATCAACATGTATTAGGCCTTTGCAACATCAACAGGTGGGTGTGTAGATGGGGATTTTTTTACAGGTAATATCCAGAATTTATATGATGTTGCACATGTTCATCTTTTATGTTGCAGGGGGTACTACCCATGTTTCGCATAAACAAAAAGCATACAATACAGATTGGACACATCACTTTTACTACAATAAAAATCACAGAGAATGTTTGCGAGGGGTGTGTATGCAACGATGTAAGAATATATTTGCAACATATAAATGTTTGAAGAGAGGTGGACGACAAGACTCAGAAAACAAAGAGAATAAGGGGCTTAATATACCTCCTGGATGTCAATTTGAGCAGGTTGCTGCAGCCATTCATCTAGCGAACTGATAGGGACTTCTTCAGGGCTCATGTGGATGGGCAGGGTCAGCAGATGGGCAGGGGCAGGGGCATATGAGAGAGAAGTCGCGGAACTGCAGCAAAAAGTAGGTATAAGTGCCTTTGAATAATAGGAGGAAGTTGCAAAGCAGAAAACAAAAATGATGAAGGGGAAGAGGGGATGTAACATTGCACATACTGGTAGCCTCCCGAAAGAATTCCCCAATGACATCTTATTCTTGTCAACCGCCATCACAAAGTTGAAGTCCGCGTTTCTAACGCTATATGCGGGTAGATTGTAGTTGATTTGGTGCCCTCCGTCGGATGGCAAGGTCCATATATCCTATGGCAAAAAGGCAGAACAAGAATTCACAATTTTATAACCTTGAAACATTAACATATGACTTTTGCAACATATGAAACAACATAACAGCACACAGCAATGAGCATCATTGGAAAAAAGGGTAAACATACTGCTAAAATGATGAGGCATGATCCAATCTTATGATCCTTCTCAAGACGTTCAGGAGAGAACTTCTGGTACTTCTTCACTTCATCCATCAATTCCTTTAAAATGTGCCCACCAATCAGGTGCTGATCAGCTCAACATTTTCTAAGCTATTGAGGTACTTTAGGCTCACATCATTTCGCACTGTGATTGTACACTCCCTAAAGCCACTAGGGTAAAGGCCCTCATGAAAGACTCCCTATCCTTACTCTCTTTAGCAAGAGAGATGCACTTTGCAATTTTAGCTCTATCTCCATCCCTATACAGCTCTTTGAGTTTGTTCACCTCGTCTGAATCCCCAGAAAGCCTCACAACTCTATCATTGTTTTCCAACCCAAGAATCTTACAGATGAGCTCGCGGTTGAAAATAATGACTCTATTCTTGTATCTGAATTCACTGAGAAGTGGGTCTACACGCTTCATCATCCACTTGACAAGCTTGATAGGGACAGAATATATCATGCATCGACAACAGAGCACCAAAGCCCGCATCGATAACCCATTGCTTTTGCTGGGCATCAAGCTCTGGTACAAGCGAACGGATCCCGCGGACAGAAAAACAACTCTTGAAATGCTCTTCATTTGTGCTGATGTTTGTCTTCTCTAAAAAAATAACGATAACTGTGTTAGCTTGAAACATAAGAAAATGAATGAATGCAACATAAGATGCATGAAAGATAAACATTATCAAAACATAAAAAAACATCGCAATGTGTGGGGGCTCTGTTTTCTCCAAAACTGATGGATGTGCAATGAAGGTGTCGTGTGTGCAGTGTTCAACTTCGAAGATAAAAAAGGTAGCAATGCATGACCGTGATGATGGTGATGGATCACAAAAGGCATGATTCATGGCCAGTATAAAAAACTGAATGAAATAACACGAAGCACGCCAGTATGTAACAAAGCAGAGGCAAAAGAAGCTAGTAAATATATTTTGTTCATTCATTTTGTGCCGTCCGGAAACCGAAAGCTGAATAAACTGAACAAAAAGCAGCATCACTGCACCCACTGAACAAAACTGAAGAAACTGAGTTGAGTATCCTGCAGGGCGTGCATAGTTTCTAGAGTATAGAGATCAATCACTACTAGCACCCCTACAGCATCCATGGAGTCACACAGTGTCGAATCTCATCATGTAACCCTATTGATTCAGTCATTTCGTAACCCTAACCCTAGCTTGGAGTGAAATTCAACCCAAAAAGTGCCGCACAACTAGCAGGGAGGGGGATGCACGGGTGATGAACTTACTGGGCTGCCTCGTGCGCTTGTTCACCTGAATGCCGTCGCGGGTCTCCCTTGCCGTGCGCTCGTGGTTCACTGGAGATTCCGCGCCATCTGCATCGCTGCTGGCCGAGCGCGAGCAACGTCCGCACGTCCGCGAGAAGACGTCGCAGTCCTCCCCAACAGCGCCATCCGCCGCCGCCTCGGGCGCGCGCGATCGCGACGCTCGTCAAGGCCCAGGGGCCTCCGCATCACTGGGTCGCCGCTGGACGGCGGGGCGCTGGCGTGGCGCATCCGCTGAGGTGTCGCCTTCATCGCCGTCGCTTGGCTCCCAATCGAGTCCTTCGCCGCCCGATCGAACCGACGGCGACCGCGCTGGCCGCCGCACCTGCGGTTGGAGAGAGGAGTGGGGGTAGGTGGGGAATGAGGCCGCACGCACGGGGTGGGGATCCGAAATATAATGGGAAGAGAGAGGTGGCGGTTGCGAGCGTGTGGTGGCCGTCAGATGCGTGATTGATGGACGGTTAGGAGGGTGTCCGATTTTTGGCCCGCGTCGGACGCCTGTTCGTGAGCATTTTCGTTTGTTAATTTTGTGAACCCAGTTAACAAACAAGTGGGACCCAATCTGTATGCAAAAAAAATAAAGCTTGGCCACAATTGTTTCCTAGTCCGGTACGAGTTGTGGGCGGGATGGGAAAAAAATAAACCGCTCGCAACGACGGTTTCCTGGTCTAATATGAGTTGTGCGCGGGATGAAAAAAAACCTAAAGCGCTCTTTTCCCAAACCGGTGGGTATACGGTGGGTACATGACATGGCGGTGGGTATGAGGTGGGCAGCGACGGGAAGGGAAAAAGTGGGCCCAAGGCGGGTACAGGGGCGGGTACGCGCGGGGTGGGTGAGAAAAACATTACGTTTTTGACAGAAACGCTCCTCAAATTACGATTTTTATGGTTGTTTCACCTTTTTGGTCATCATGCAACCTAACGGGTGGGTCCGGCGTGAGGGGTAAGGCGGGCCCGAATTGGGTGAGAAAAGTTTTCAATTGTTTTCGCTCCTTATAGTATACCGCACGTGTTTTTCTCAAAATGCAAGTAATAAATAATATTTCATAGAAAAAACACATATAGGGTATATTTTGCAAAACACTTAGCCAACCAACTACTAATTATTTTTCAGTTTTATTTATTGACTACAAACCGAGCCAGAGAACATCACTATCAGAGAAGGTATGTCATTTTCGCTATTTGTTGATCACACAATGAGTAATCCAGTTATTTCCACCAGTACATGATGCTATTTTTACCTAGCTGGACCTATATCAAAGATGCATTTGTCATAGTGTCATGGTTTAACTGAACTTTTTTGACAGCTGAAGCTTGATAGATACATGCTTCTTCTCATCGTTGCTCTTCTCAACGTTGCTCTTTCTGTCCTGAGATTCAGCTTTAGGCACCTGCGAATGAGTCAATACACAGCACTGAACCAATGTGATCCGTTCATGCGACAATTGCCCTTGTGAGCGCTGAGAAGAAAAAGAGGGATATAAAAGCATAGGTGTGTTGCTTCAGCACAGACAAATCAACCAAAGAACATAATGTGAAGACATCAATGTCATCTTCACGAAAGAACAGCGTGGTGGCCTCTAGGAACTGCTGTCTGCTCCAAGTTGCACCATCTTGTGAAGACCTCAATGTCATTCATCTGCATGAAAGAAAATGCAATAAATACCAAAGATAAGAAATAAAGAGCTTCGGTAAACCTAGGTTTGTCATTTAGTAACATATATAGTGGAGCAAAATGTGGAGCTGTTATGTCAGCAAATGTATGCATGGCAAAATATAAATACAGAGTGGAAATTTGGCTGTTTGTCATTCAGTAACAAATATAGTGGAGCAAAATGTGGAGCTGTTATGTCAGCAAATGTATGCATGGCAAAATATAAATACAGAGTGGAAATTTGGCTCACCAATTGTGCTTGCACACTGGTTGCTATGACACACCACTATTGTGTGTCTTTCTTCTCCTAATTAACTGAAGCAAAACCTGTAATGAAGAGAGTTTTGCACAATGCTTGAATTTTACTGACATACATATTTTATCAAAATTGTAATATATTTTATCAAAATTGTAAAAACTATTTCGTAAAATTGCTATTGATCTAGTGATTGGAGTTTATCAGCAAGGAACATAATGGCTTAATGCCTTGAACTGTCAGACAAGTACAAAGCTAATCAAATACGGTTTGTGGTCCAATTTTGACTAATGAATGGAAAGGTGACAAAAACATCAGCTTTAAATTTTGGTAGCAATAGCACTGAAACTTATCCAAAAACATCAACTGAAACACTAATATAGCCTGTAGCTCCATATTTTCGACCAGCCTCCAGGGGACAAACATAATTCAATTTAGCTCACCATTTGTGCTTTCTCACTGGTTTCTATGATATACCGTTCCTGTTCCATCTTCTTCTTTCCATATTATTCTTCTTATAAGAACTCAGTTAATAATCCCAGTCCCAATCGTCTGTACCATTTGTGCATTTTTACCAGGTACTGCATTTTCACTATCTGCATAAATACATGAACAGTCCAAGCTTCCATGAAAGCCTAAACAGGTAGTCAGTATGAACAGACATAATTAACTGAACAACATTTGATAGTTGTTTGACACTTTCGAAAGTCACAAAACCAAAAGTCATTTCCTAATTCTTCTTCGCTGTCCCATAGGAGATTCCCTACAGCACTATCATTTGAATGTGCTCAGATTATTTAAAAAATGAAAGGAATAACAGTAAACAAATTCACATAACCATTGTTCTGGCAATAATACAATTAAACAATTACACTGTCACCTCTGAAATAAAATGAAAAGCTAGAGATGAGGATGGCCAACAGGTACACAGTCCTTGCCGTCAATGTGGCCATGAGGAAAGATGCAGGCCTGATAATTTTGATCAGAGATGATATATCATGTAGTACATTTTGTCCATAAATAAATGCCAACAAAAAACTCAGGCAATTTGGGAGCAATTGACTCACCATTAGTACGCAGTCTCAAAAATTTAAGCAAGAGGCTGCAGCTTTGAAGAGTCACATGATTTGCAACTATTAGTTTTAAATGTGGGCCTAACATCTCGTTGTTACACCAGTGCAAAGGCGTATTCAGTAGTGATCACTCCCTCAAACCGCAGGCACAACCAATCCATTACATACTCTACTTAGCTACTTGCGACATTGAAAACAAGTGCAGCATTGGTGCTATATGAAATCACCTTTGCTCCTCTCCTTCCATAGCAATAAATCCAGGCAGCAGGTGTCAACGAGTACAGGGTTGGTGCTGTACGAAATCAATGAAATAGAGCAATAGTAATATATAAATTATTTAATATTAAGAATGCATCATAAATAAAGCTGAGACCATAACATTCATTGTTCATCTCCTTCCAGAACCATAATCCAGTGGAGCCGCCACGTGAGTGCAGCATTGGTGTTGTACAAAATCAACAAAGCAGATCAAGAGAAATATATAAGCTTTGATATTAAGCATCATAAAGAAAGTTGAGACCATAACATTCCTTGTTCTGTATTTGTTTCAACAATTTTAATCATTGGTAAAGATTATACAATTTTCAGGTAGCCTAGAACACTAACACCCCGAAAAATTACACATATATTCATCTGCCATCGGAATCAGAAAAAAAGGAACTTTAACGGTTAATCAAACAAAAGGGAGCCCCATAACCCCACATTTTGAAACTACATATTTCTAAACAGCTCATTGGTTTGGTCAAAAAAAAAACAGCTCGTTGGTTCAACTAATCAAGATTGTGAGCTCATTGGTAGAAAGCAAAAAGGGAAAGCAGATAGCAGAGCATGTAAACAAATTGAATTCGTGATAAAAAATGATTGTGGATCATGAGTAACCTCCCATTAAACTAATCAAACTCTTAATTTGCACAAGCCTCAGCCTTGGCACGGCAGGTCCTGCAGCCGGCCATGGCTCCACCCATCGCGGCAGCGGCGGTCATGCATTTCATCGAACGGGTTGAGGATGAATAGAAGGTTGAAAGAGAAGTGGCTCATGGTGCTTGGCTGCTAGTTCTTGCAAGGCATAAAGCAAAAGGGAAGGGGTGAGATGTGGCCTACGGCTGCTGTTGCTGCTTGAGCTGCCGATTGGAGAGGAGAGGTAAGAGATGAGGTGTGCTGGTGGATTTGCTTATCCGTGGAGAAGAAATCAGAGAGGGGATCAAGTGGAGAGAGGTGGAGAGAGGAAGGAATTACCCTTGGTCTTGCATTGCGGACACGGCTGTCCTGGGTGCCGTCTTTGCGCTCGTACTCATTACAATGGGAGATTGGGAGCACACCGAGAAGATGCATACGTCGCAGGTGGTGAAGAGTTTGCCGTCCGCCGCCTTCCCACACCGTCACCGCACGGGCCTCGGCACCCGCTAGCCACGACAAGATCCAGCAGCAGGGGCCCCACACGGAGCAACTTGACTTGCCTACTTCACCGGCGCCGCCGTCCACCGCCTGATAGCCTACTTTCTCCTGCTGCTGCTGCTTGCGCACACACCACCGCTGGCACTTATGTGGATGCCCGTCGCTCGCAAGCACTCACGTGGCCGCACACATGCTTTGGCTCTGCTGCTCCTGCCTGCTCCGCATAGCGTCGCCCACCAGGACCTCCTCGATGGCCGGAGCGCTACTGCCGCGCCCATGCTCAATGCGCTGGACCTCCTCTCCTTCTTGTGCCCGCCCCACTGCCACCGTGCGTTGACCGCGCGCTGACCCACCGTCAAAGTAAAAAAAACTACCTACACCGTCGGCTCGCCCACCACCCGTGTCAACCCGCCTCCCCGCGTGTCCCCGACCGTGCCTCCCGAATCGCCTCCTCCCCATGCACCCCGGCGCGATGCCCCGGATCCGCGAACGTCACGCACCGTGGCGCGGCAACGCCGCGCGCGAGCTTGCGCTGCTGCTGGTGGTTGTGGCGCGCGCGGTGTTCTCGTGTGTTTGAGCGGTGAGTCCATGGTTCGCTAGCGGCGGGCGGGGATGGCGGTGGCGGAGTGGCGGCCGGGCGGCGGGATGGCGGTGGGCGGAGGGGCGGCCGGCGGGCGCATCGCCGAGGGGGAAAGAAGTGTGGGTCCGTCGCCACCGAGGGGGAAAGAAGTGTGGGCCCGTCCGCGGTAGCATAAAGTGTATGCGGTGGGGTGAGAAAAAAATCATTTTTGGCAGAAACGCTCTCCAAATTGCAATTTTTTGGTACTTCATAGTCCTTCCACCTTATCCACTTCCAAAAACATATGACTGGTGGATCCGGCGTGAGGGGTAAGGCGGGCCCGATTTGAGTGAGAAAAGTTTTCAATTGTCTTCGCTCCTTATAGTATATATATATATACACACTAGTAAGATGCACGTGCGACACGCACGTATTAAAATAGTAAATTTCTTATTTTGAAAGCTTAAAAATACATTATAGTGATACAAACTAATTAATATCAGTTGTTATTAACCTTTCATTATTAAAGATAATCCTTCACTTGTATAGCTTCACGTGACCAAACATTACATGCCGTGAGCTAAACTAACACATGTAATCTATACTATAAGGAGCGAAGACAATTAAAAATTTTTCTCACTCAATTCGAGCCCGCCTTACCCCTCACGCCGGACCCACCCGTCAGGTTGCGTGATGACCAAAAAGGTGGAACGACTATAGAAATCACAATTTGGGAGCGTCGCCAAAAGGTAATTCTTTTCCCACCGTCCCCGTCGGGCCCACTGAAGTTTGCATCTCGGCGAACAAAAAAAACCTTCCCCGCATCCACGACGCGGCTCGCCTCCTCCGCGACCTCCACGCGCCGACGTCGTCCAGCTCGTGCCCTGTCGCAGCGGCACGTGGGCGTGGTGGGACCCCCTCGACACGGCTCTCCTCCTCGCGCCCTCCACACGTGACACGTTGGTGTCGCCGCTCGCCCGCCGATCTGCCCACCGCCGCGCGGCGCGGGCGCGGCCTCCGCCTTTCTCGCCGCGCGTCTAGGGTCAGGGCGCGCGGATCACCGTCGTCCGCGAAAGGAAAGAGGAATTGTTCCACCTAATAGCACGGTACACCGAATTAACTGAAAATTTCAGTCGGAATTCTGAATCGTAGAACGGAAGATTGGAAGCTCCATGGCTGCGGCTACCTGCCGAGTGCCAAGAGCCTACCTGCATCGCCGTCGAGTGCTGTCCCCGTGAAAGCTGGCCGGCCGTCGAGCCGCATGCTACCACCGACCACCGCAGAAGCGGGCGCTGCGCGCTGGCCACCGAGAGGCCACCGCCGGGACGCTACGCGCGCCAGCGCCTTGCTGCGGTTCCTTGCTGGCTTGCTACATCGAACTATCGAACAGAAACGAGATCCGAAACTGACGGATTGGTAGATAGAAAGAAGCAAGAGAGAAAGAGAGTCAACGGGAGACTGGGAGAGAGAGGTGCGTGGATGAAACATGAAAATATCCTTACCGTAGAGAAGATATAAAGATCAGGAAAGCCCTTCAAGCTTGTGAGAAGGACATGAAGTAAAATATTAAAATTACATCACGGAAAGCAAAAGAGGTGTCATAGTATTTTTTAGTGGTAAATTATAAATTAGAAATTCTCTCTATGTTCATATTCATATGATTCAATAGTAGAGGGTTGGCTGTTAAAATTATTCTCAATATAGTATCATGCTTGCGTGTTTTCGATTTAAGTTACCAGTATGGACATATTATCATTCCGAAAGTTTGAAATCCAATGTACCTACTTTCGCTATTCCTGGACGTATCATTTCTATTTCGTTTCCATCTACAAAATATGGTTAGGTATTGATAATGAATATTTTCGATCTTTTCTAACCGTTTTCATCTTTATGTTCCTGCCCTGCTCCTCAAAAGCTTGCCCTCGCCACCGCCGTCGCTGCTCCCCAGAGTCGGCCTCCCTGTGCCTCTGCGACTGCTCCCCACAGCCGGCCTCCTTGCTGGTAGTGTATATGAGAGCAATTTTTTTTGCATAATTGATATTAAAATATAAGTTCATGTCTGATCAGATTCTTACACTTACTGAATTTAATATGACAACAATAAATCTAATAGTGTTAAATTCTACTACTTAAACTTTCCTTCTCTTTTCTTTGCAATTTGAACATTTATAGATTTACTTGAACTACCGATTGTACAAGAAACTTAAAATGGACAAGCATGTTGTATTAGTTGTCGTTGCATGTGTTGGAGTTCGGCGTCGGATGGCGATGGATGTTTTCATAAATGCTGGACCAAACTTTTGCTGACTCTTTATGACTGGTTGGCTGGTGAAGTTAATCTCGATGACTCATGTAGGGGTGAGGTGGTGATGATATGATGATACAGTTCTGGAAATCGATTACAAATGCAAAGGAGTGGTGTATCTCAACTCCAAAGTTCATATCTCTAAGCAACCACACTTGTTAAGGGCCCATTTAGTTCGCGAAGTGAAACTTTTGGATCTCCTTTCAAGGTCTATTAGGAGTATTAAACGTAGATTATTTACAAAAATAATTACACGAATGGACTGGAAATTGCGAGATGAATCCATTAAGTCTAATTAATCCGTCATTAGAGATTGTTTACTGTAGCACAACATTGTCTAATCATGACATAATTAGGCTCATTAGATTCGTCTCGAAAATTAAGGTAGGGGTCGTGGAATGGGTTTTGTCATTAATCTACATTTAATACTCCAAATTAGTGGAAAGAAGATTGATGTGACGAGTTGTTGGTGAAACTTTTGGGAACTAAACTGGCCCTAAGAAAAAGGAGAGGAGTCTCAATTGAAGTATAATGTCTATATTAGCAGTTTGGTAACTTTTGTTGATTATACAAAGGCCACCACCATGAATACATAGAAAAATTATTGTAACCGAGACTAAGATGTAGCATTGATCGTGTAGTGGGTTGAAATATATATGTTGCATTTGAAATTCAAGTTTTGTTATTTCTAAATGAAAATAAGCCTCGATCTTCCTCAATGTTATTTGGTCAAATCTTCCTAGAACAACCATTATGCATGATATGAAATTTGTCTTGCTAAAAATCTTCTTGTGTTTTGCATGATTTTTTGAATATTTGTTATTTCATTCAAATTTATGTGCCCATAGCAACACACATGCTATTATCTATCTGAACAAAAAACACGGACTTGTTCTGAACCTTTAGACTTGTCTGTTAGTAACACGCCAGGAAATATCAAAGCAGTTTTACATTCATTCTGTGATCTCCAAATTTAATATACAAACTCATTTTAGTGTTAGCCACTTGTTGGATAATTGTTCAGGTGGGTAATGTAGCTTGCTGGAAAAAATACCGACCCAAAGGCAACAAAGACTATTCTGATCCATTCCTACGAAATATGAAGCCGGAGATTACACCATTAGCCAAACAAAGTTTGTAGCTATCTACTTTTCTGGATTTTATGGAGTGGACTATAAAAAGGTGGAGCAGATTTTTTTTGGAGTGGAGTAGTCCCAAACACGCCCATATATGAAGTTATAATTTTTTTATTAAAGTTCCAAGTTGTGAAATGTAATTATGTCATGTGTTAGATTTTATATTTTAATGTACATGATCACCAAAATAGCATTTATTATATTTTTCAAAGTATATTCATGGTATATATTTGCTATAAAATAAAATTATCACACATTTTTTCAGTATGTTTTTAAACACGCGCGTGTCGCATTTGCGTCTATGCTATGATTCAAACTTTGAGAAAAAATTCAGAGTTTGCTTATCGAATTATACCTACAGACCTGCATGGATGATCGGCTCAACTGAGTGCAAATGTCAGAACTCAATTGATCATGGTGTTGTTTCTCAAGATTTGCTGGTTGTTTCTCAATATTTTTTTACTATGCGTATTGGGTTGTCTCGTTCATGGGTTGTGCCACTGCGAGATTGTTGCTGAAACTTCGCATTCTCGTGTCCATGTGATTGTTGCCTATGGTAATAAAATTATTGTGGTATGAGATTAGATTTGTTTGTCATTCGTTTTGTTCGATTGGTTGGTGCTGATTTGTTGTGAAAAAATACAGCTAGCTGTAGGGATGGAAACGGATAGTAATTCGGATACCATTTTTTAGCCGTTCTTTTTTGATTTTAGCTAAATTAGACATAATATTTTGTATCAAAAAATTTATATTCTTGTTCTTGGTATTGTGCTTGTTAAGATTCATACAAAATAAACCCCAAATGTGTGCTATATTTTGATCAAATGATGAAAAGAAATTCGGATTCGGATTCGGATTCGGATACGGATGTTTTTTCACTTTTTCCTCTATCGAAAGCAAATAATCCATAAAAAAAATTGTAGCTAATTTTTTTATTTTTTCCAGTAATTAGCTGGTTATAATGCATAAAAAATTAGCACCAAATTTATTTTATTGTGATCTAAAAAAATCAATCTATGATACAATTCGGATGTTTTAGTTCCATCCCTAGCTAGCTGGTTAGGTTAGGTGGCGTGCTGATTTGTTGTGAGAGAAAAATAATGTTGGCTGATTGTTGATAAGACATGCGAGCAAGATGGAAATAACCTTGTACCTTAATTTAAAAATGTATCTTATTTATTTATTGTGTATTTTTAAAGAACTTTACCATGTAAATATTTTTTTATTTATTGTGTTTTTTTAGACACGTGCGTGCCGCACGTGCATTTTACTAGTGTCTAAAGGATCCGTTGCGGTTCCTGCATCGCCCGATAATTATTTGGTGCCATGACGTGTGAATGCAAATAGGAGGAGAGGAGTATGCATCATGTGCCAACGTATTCCTAGCTTCATTTCATTCCTATTAGATTTATGAATCATCTCTTCGACTCTTCATCTAAACTACAGGCAGGAAACTGCACTGATTCTCTACAATAACTGATTGACCGCTACATATAAATTAGCAATTTTAACTTAAGAGTAATGGTAACCAGTTAAGAATTTCGGCACAAAACTGCACCTGATGCTCCAACAACTGCTATATATATAATATGGGCAATATTGACAACAGGAGTTATCACTTAAGAAATTGTTTACACTGGGCAGCGACCATTAAAATTAGCTAAGGTCAAATAATACACAATCACTCAGTGAGAATTTCATTCTGGTAGACCATGGAAGTGGCCCCATTACCCACATATATCCTATATAGTACATGAAAATTTGAGCAACTCATTGGAAATACATTTAGAAAACTCACTGGATACTGATTAACACTAATGAACTAAACAAACTTTCCTCTTGTTACATGCACACTGCAGATTGGTAATAACACTAACATTGTACTTAGGCAGCTTCCTGTAAACAAATTAAAGCATATCAAAACAGCACTGCATGTTTAGAATGTAATCTGATGCTGAACTTAAGTAGAAAGCAATTGTTACCCTGTATAACTTCTCCACCATTTAGAAGACTTCAAATTTAATTAAGAGGATAGCTATTCTCTTGGAGTTACTCTTATGTTTGAGTTGAGAGCAGCATGTCAACTGTACAGAAGGAGAAGCATTTTCACTCTCTGCATCATATACTCCTACTAGCTAAAAATATATATACCAACTCCACGCACAAGAGGTTAACTGCGACAGCAGGAAAGTCCCATGGAGCCAGTGTTTGCCTGATAGTGTAAATACTGGCCAGCTGACAGCCATTTTATATATATGTAGACTGGTGAGGCCACGGAATATGGTACTCCCACCGGTCATGCATGTAGTGTTAATTTATTGTCCGAAACGGCATATAAACAGGGGCAGACCTACGTTGACATGAGCGAGGGCACATGCCCTCACTCAATTTCTTGGCTCAAAGGTAATTAGTAAAGTTTCACCATACAAAAGCTTTCAAATTTTAGTTGTTCTAGAGGAGTGCCCTCACTCAAAATCTTGTCTAGGTCCGCCCCAGCATATAAATGGGAACGGAGATATACTGTAGTATGCAATGGGTGAAATCTCATATATAAATACATATCTTTTTCATGTAGCTTGATCGGAACCTGAAAACTTCTTGTTAAAAAACTTGTATCTCATTTATTAGCTGCTAAAGGGGGCAACTCGAAAAGAGAGGACAAGGAGCGTGTTCCGATCCATATATAGTTCCTGAGAATGGGATGCAATGGGATTCAGAATTCGTTCGATATTTGTGGACCATGGAGAAATATATGCGTGAGTGGAGCAGACCTGGATGTTGCCTTGCATGTGATCTGTTTGCTGTGAAACCCTGAGAATCGTCCTTGCGCAGCTCAGCAGCTAGCCGGACATGGCAAGGAAATCTTGGAACGAAGGGTGATTAATTTGTTGGAGAACAAACGAGTTGTCTTTGGAGGGTGACTTGTTGGCTTGATGTTGTGCTGTATGGACTTGCTGCTTGCATTGTGTATATTTGTTCTAACTTTTGACATAGAGTTATTTAAAATGGCATGTATATGTAAGATTCCAAACTTAGATGAAAGGTGTAAGATCCAAACATTACCGGAATCGCTGGCTTTGCCTAGAGCCCGGAGCTTTGCCGAGAGCTAAATAAAAAACTCTCGGCAAAGAAAGCTTTGCCGAGAGCCCCACAAAAAACTCTCGGCAAAGAAAAACACAGCCAACAGGCTGCCTCTCGGCAAATAATTTCTTTGCCGAGTGCAATTTTTCGGCTCTTGGCAAAGAAATTTTAAAAAAATCATTTTTTACCTTCAAATTTTTTCTATCCTCAACATTCACTTATACAGAACTTATGCTCAAATTTGACACAATTTCAGCTCTATTTGCTATATTTAAAAATTGGAAAAGTCCATTTTTGACCATCCAACTATTGCCGCATTTTGGTTTTGGCCATCGAACTCCAAAACCGGGTATCTTCGACCATCCAACTCTTAAAACCGTTTACAATTGGCCATCGAGCGGTTTTGATGGGAGGTTTTAACTTTTTTTTATTTACAATTTAGTAATTATATCTTAAAATGATTATTATTTTTTGCTCATACCTCCGATTTAGGTGATTCTTGCGGCCAGACGTTCATAACAGTGAGTTTTATCTTTAAAAATGTTCCTTATACTATTTTATCACTATTTGCTATATTATTCTTATATTGTTGTGTAAAAATAATAATATAAGAAAAGTAAAATACACAACTACAAAATACTTTGAAAAATATTTTAAAAGATAAAAATCATCATTATGAACGCATGACCACAAGAATCACTTAAATCAAAGATACGAGAGAAAAATAGTAATCATTTTAAGATCTAAGGACTAAATTGTAAATAAAACGATCAAAATATTCCTTGAACCTTAAAATGATTACTAATTTTCTCCCATGTCTCTGATTTAAGTGATTCTTGTGGTCATGCGTTCATAACGATGATTTTTATCTTTTAAAATGTTGTTCATAGTATTTTGTAATTGTTTATTATACTTTTCTTATATTATTGTTTCTACACAACAACCTAATAATATATAAAAATTTGTGATATAATAGTATAAAGAACATTTTAAAAGATAAATCTCACTGTTATGAACGCGTGACTACAAGAATCGCCTAAATCGGATGTACGGGCAAAAAGTAATAATCATTTTAAGATCTAAGGACTAAACTGTAAATAAAAAAAGTTAAAACCACTCATCAAAACCGTCCGATGGCCAATTGTAAATGGTTTTAAGAGTTGGATGGTCGAAGATACCTAGTTTTGGAGTTCGATGGCCAAAATCAAACCGAGACAATAGTTGGATGGTCAAAAATAGACTTTTTTCTTAAAAATTTTAATTCTTTCTAGGTATTTTTCGTATATGTCCGATGTGAACTGCAAGTGCATGAAGTCGTAGAGTAAAGTTGTTGGAAAAATGATTTTCATGTCCACGAGACATCTATAAGACCATGTACACGAAATGAAGCTAAATTTTTGGCATTTGGTTCCTTGATCATGATGAAGATCATGAGGTAGAAAGGTTTTAAAATTGTATAAAATTTAAATGAAGTTTAAAAATCACGAAATTTGTCAAGTGATCATGATATCATATGTGGAGGTTGTGGTAAAAAGTTGAGAATGTTTTGAACACTTTGACACGTACATTGTTTAAAAACCAGAACATCGCACGAGAAGTTTCTAAGAATTTGAACTAATACCATTAGATTTGGAGTATTAGAGACATTAAAATTTGAGTTTGACTAAAAAAACTTCTCTATAAGTAATATACAACATAACTAGTCTCATGTTATGTTTTAGAAAATTTTCACATCTATTTGCTATTTTTAATAATTTGTTTGATTAAAATTTTCTTTGCCGTGAATATTCCTCTCGGCAAAGATCTCAACCAGGCTGGGCTCGAAGCCCACGAACCGACGAGCAGGCTGCCGAATCGGCCCGAGCGCCTCTCCCACCTGGGCCGAATGCGAGCCCATCTATTCGCCGGGCACCTGGAGTCGTTGATCTCCGGATCGACGGCCATCCGTCGATTTCGCTGGAGATAAAACCGGCGACTCCCACCCCAGAAACCCTAGCCCCACTCGCCGCATCCTCCCTACTCCTAGCCTCCCGGTGCCGCCCCCTTCTCCCTCAGATCCGCCGCCCCCTTCCCTCCCGGCGGCGGAGTCACCTCCCCTCCTCTCTCCCGGCCGCGCCACCGTCCCCCTCATCTGCCTCCCCTCCCCTCCGCCGCCTCTCACCCCGGTGAGGAGGCAAGGGTGAGGCGTATGGCGCAACTCGAGGAGTTGGTGGTCCGGCGAGCCCTGCAGCGGCGGCGGTGGCGGCGCAACACGGGAGGTGCCCTGGCGTCGGCAGCTCCGGATCTCTGGGCCCAAGCTCCATGGGGCGGCGGCGGGCACCCTCCCTACAGATCCGGGTGACGTGGTGGTGGATCTGGTTATCTCTCTCTCTCTCTCTCTCTCTCTCACTCACTCACTCACTCACTCGTTCTCTCCCTGGTGCGGCAGAGGCAGCGGCGAGCCACGATGGTGGCGGGGCGGTCTCCGGTGGTGTTGGTAGCGGCCTCCGGCGGCGGTGGTGGCCGCCTCCAGTCTCCCAGATGGTAGGCCGGCCGGTGCCACCTCTCTCCGGTGCTGGTGGTGGCGGCGTGCGTGGTGGCATCGGTGGTGGTGACGGGCGCGGAGGTCCGGTGGCGACGGGCGCGGAGGTCCGGCGGCGGCGGGCCACGGTGGACGGCCGGTGGGCCCGTGCTATTGGGTGTTTTGGCTTTTTTATTCTTTTTCAAAAGTCTTTGCCGAGAGCCATCTCTGCTCTCGTCACATGTGTGCCGAGAGGGATTGACGTGGCTCTCGGCAAAGAACCCTTCGCCGGTAGAATTGCGCTGAGAGGAATAAGCCCTTCGCCGAGAGGATGCTAGCTCTCGGCGAAGGCTTGGAATCCGGTAGTGAAAGCAGGGAAAAAAAATTTGCACGATATATCACGAAAAATTCGAAATTTCGCTTTTATCGACAGGGTCTGAAAAATATTTTACCGGTCGAAACTATTATTTTAATATATTTTTTGAATAAAAATAAATTTTAAAAATTTTAAAAATAAAAAATAAAATTAAGAAAAATTGAAATTCCCGATATATCGCTGTTATCGCTGGGGTTCGAAAAAAATTTCCTACCGAAATTTCCAAAGTACTAATTGTGCCCCAGCTTCAAAAAAATACACAATATAATGTAGAACTGCCTACTAGTTGGTGAAAAACTAATATCACTGGTCACTCTGTGCAAGTGCAACTACATGTGCCTATAAATATCTAGCTTCTCTATAGATGCGGCATAGTCAAGACCCAAATTGTAAGCTTGCCCAAACAATTCGACAGCTTAGAGAAGAGGGATATGAGATGTCAAGTGCCATCGTAACTCCAATGCTAGCTCTTTGGGATGGGATGCAATGGGAATATGATTGGCCGTCAGGAAACATTTTATTAGAATCTCCCAACCTTTCAGGGTTCTCTAGATACCACTTTAACCAGTCAGATTTAAACAATGGCTACAAAATGAACCAAATGGCTAGAATCATCAAGGTGTTATTATACTTATATTTTGAGGATGATGAGTATAATATGTCAGGCTTAGATGAGCAAAAGGAGACACGTGTGGAGAAAAAACTTCTCTGCGTGTAACATAACAAGAGTGAGAATAACATCAAAAGGTTGGGAAGTAGAAATTTTTTGACACCTGGGAGGTAGAAATTTGACTTCATATGCTTATTACATAGTTACATATACAACTGAGATTATTATGTCTGCTAGCTCCAATAACTAAAGTTTTGTAGAAATGATATATAACATAACAAAAATTTGACCTACTTGCGCTTGTGTATATATTATCAAAGTCCCTCTAATCCTACATAAAATAGAACTATTAAAGGGACAGATACCAGCATTCCAACAATGATCCTGCAGCAAACGAGCAGAGCAAAAACGGTTAACTAAGCTGTAACTATGTGCCTGAACAATTTCTAGTCAAAATAATTCTTACGCTGTGCTGAGCACGTCGGGATGCAATCCATATTCCTTTGCAAAGATAAATGAAGAAATAGATTGTGGTACTGCAGCCTGCAGAGCGAATGTCATCAGGAAATTATTGCAGAGACCATATGAAATTTCTTACAGTATCATGTGTTGCATTAGAATTAGCTATATGGGCCACGGGTTGAAGAGCGTTCCGAAGACCAAAGGGTGGTATTTGGGGTATCTCCATCCATAGAAGATTTCTTATACATCTCACATAGTGGTTTCATAAGATAGTTTTGAATTCTGATTAGATATATTTTTTAATGTCCATGTAAAGTGGGTTATATATCATATAGGATGAACCATCAGTTAAGTGTCTTCTACTATCATACATGATGGACCATTTCAGTTAAGTGTCTTCGATAATAACAGTATGTAAGACGGATTGGAATCCTGTTTAATTTATTGTTTTTTCCTTTTGGTTGTTGGCAAAAGTGTAAGATCCATGTGTGCATTTCTAAGCATAGTTACAACTTCTCATAGGGAGGTTCGTACTTGTATAATGGCGACGCGAACGACGTCACCACGGAGTCCAACAGCAATGGAACCGATGGTCATGGCAATTGGGTCAAGGACGAACTTTAGCACAAGGCCTAGAAATGTTAAGCTCGGCCCACATGGGAACAGTTCATCCTGCTGCGCCATGAACAGCCCTGAATCAAAAGGTTTTAGCCATTAGTCACTAAAATGTGGTAGAGAATAGAGATTCAGTTTATACACGTATATACTTTCCTTTCCTTCAAATGCATAATACTTTAGACGATATGCTGCTTGTCAAAATTTTGAACCGTGTTAACTATTAATATATATCAACATACATATATAGATTGGATGGCCTCAAAAAAAGGTGCATAGATTGGAACTTGGAAGCATGAAAGTTGCAGGATGGATTTATAAATATATATCAACATACATAGCATCAAAGTTACTAGACTTTACAAATATATGTTGGAAGATATCAAAGATATGCTTTGAAGACTGTATATATAGTTGAAGACGTTAGAATTTTACCATCTACTTTTCAATTTTAAATTTGCCCCTACTTAAGTGTACCATAACTATGTGGTGCAAAAGGTAATTATCCATTACAACATATTGATTAGTGGACAACAGGATCATTATCCCATCTTAATTCCTGTACATAATATCAAATGGACTTACATTTAACTAAAATCAGAGGAAGTAACTGATAAACCTGCATTACGATTCAAGGACACATAAAAAAAAATTCTTACCCATGCTGAACA
The DNA here is from genome assembly GCA_022644695.1 of Cenchrus purpureus. NCBI lineage: Eukaryota > Viridiplantae > Streptophyta > Magnoliopsida > Poales > Poaceae > Cenchrus > Cenchrus purpureus. Next base: position 21,327,788 of record CP053454.1, on the reverse strand, counting down.
TGGCAAGGCCATTGCCACACCGGGCCATTATTCCAATGGAATTTTCAATGATGATTGGCAAAGATATCTGCAATCTGATTAGGTCGAGACAAGTGAACTGGTGAGATAGATACAGGGTCCAAACTCAAATAATTCATAATTTAATCCAAACTACGTACCAAAAGAATACAAAAAAAATCAGTAGGGTTTGTGTCAACTCTAACCAAAAACAACTTTCCTGTGGTCTAGCCGAATAGCGTAGCCACATTATACTCCATCCTGTCACAAAAACAGGCATTCTTTTCATGCTTTCAGAGTAAAGTTTAAAGCGTAAGTAAACTATCCATACATATTTTATAGCTAGACAGAAAACACGATGAAATCATTTGCATATTTCATAAATATATAGTATGGTGGAAAATAATTATCAAATTAAACCGATGCTTATTAGATACAATATAGCCAGAAATTCTTGTACTGAATATTTTGGTGTCAACAATTACCTGTTGGCAATGCAGGCCCAGATGATGCCACCCACGCTGGCATATGTGTTGGGGTTGCGCCCCAACTTGTACAACACTACCTTGACCAGCTTCCAGATCGACGGCCTGCCGCCGCGGGCAGTCGGCAAGACGCCAATGGCCGCGGCGTTGCTTGCTTCAGCGTCGTCGTCGACGGTGGAAGCTTCGACGTCGTTATTGATCTGATGGGGAGTTTCAAGAGCTGGAGCAGCCGGCGACGAGTCTGGTCCGTCACCAGCTGGTGGGATCATCTGCGTGCCTCCAATGGCGTCGTCCTTCCTGACCTCTCCCTCGGCGACGACGGCAACGACTTCTTCATCAGTGCTCTTCGCCTGAACGTTATTATTGATGACTTTAGGCGGCGGCGGCGGCGGTGGCTGGGAATGCACAGATGTCGTCGAGACGTCGTCCTCGGCGTAAGTACTAGCTTCAATATCATTGATAACCGGAACGTCAGCGGCGCGGCGGATCTGCGTCGTCGTCGTCGTGGTCCCGAGCGCGGCCTTCCTGACCTCGAGTGCGAAGAGTAGGAGCGTGATCCAGACGATGGCCTGGAAGACGGAGAGCTGGACGACGAGCTGCTGCGCCCAGTCGCCGTACATGGCCTGCGCCATGGGCACGCCGACGACGAGAGAGCTGGTGAGCGTGGACAGGGAGAAGCCGGTGATGGACCAGCTGACGGCGTTCGCGCGCCGCCCGGCGAGGAGCACCCACCCGCCGATGACGGCGGCGATGATCACCTTGGAGACGACGTCGGCGGCGATGGCGCGGTAGTTGGCCCGGAACGGGTCGGTGTGGACGGTGAAGCCGAAGGTGAAGAATGGGATGGCGAAGAAGGCGACGAGGCTGTTGACGGACTCGCACTGCTCCGGCGTGAAGATCTTCCACCGCCGGACCGAGCAGAAGCCCAGGAGGAGGGGCACGTACAGCGGCACCAGCGCCGACGCCACCTTGTACACGTCGCCCCACGAGATCATCGTCTCTCGAGATCGTCCTCTCTCTCTATCTCTCTCTCGATTGCTGCCTGCTTGCGAAATATCAGGAAAAATGAGAGCAGGAGATGAGGAGGATAACAACTACCTTGCCTAACTTCCGGCCCATCCTCTTTCACTTCTCTCCTTCATTCATTTCCCGCTTTCGTCGGTCCGTCTCCAACAACCTACCGGCCCACCCACCTTTGGTCCGCCTGCGCCGGCAAACTCCCTCATCTTCCTCGCAGTAAAACCGCGCCGCCGCCCGCCGTTCTACCGCACCGCCACGAGCGCAACTCAAGCTCCGCGCCTCCGCCACGATTTATGCGCAGCAGCTAAAAATAAACATCTTTTCTGTTCACGTGCACATAATCACATCACATATTTCTCCAGCAAGCCTTGCATATCTTGTGTCCATTATTGTGGGCGGAGCTCCCCATACGGCAAGGTGGGGAGTAAAATCCTTACCCCTATGGAGTTTTTAGATCGCCGGAGTAAGAATCTAGAGGTTAGAGGCTAGAGCCGAGCGGCGGCGGCGTCCGTGGCTGGAGAAGGAAGAAAGGGAATGAAATAGGCCGTCGTGGGCCGGCGAGAGGATTAAAGTGGAGCGGCCCAACTAACTTAAGGCCCAGGAGTACACCACAGTCCACAAAATTCACAACATCCGTCGGCGTCCCACTCCTGCCCATGCCGGCATGAATCCTAGACGCCGCCGGCCGCCGTCCATCTGCAGCGGCGCAGCTGCTTAGCGCTGTCCGTCGGGCGCAGACGCCGCGGTATCGAGCCGAGAGCATGGGAGGGCTATGGAGCAGGGGAGCGGCAGCAACCCCAGGCGCGGGTCGCGTAGTGAAGATGTCGCCGCCGCCGGGAGCAGCCGTGGAAGAGGGGCGGCATCGGCACCTCGTTATTTTGAGGAGCAGAGCTTTCCGGTCGCCCTGTCAGCGTCGGCATTGGGGAGCGGCGTTGCTGACTTGCTGCCCGCGCTGGGCACAGCCGTAGACAGGGTAAATTCTTCCATCTCGCTCTTCTGCAATTATGAAATTTCCTCTGTTTGATATTGCTTGTTGAACGGAGAAGGAACTATTGCTTGTTGAATATATAGAGAAGCAATAATGCTTCCTGCTTGAGAACCACAAAGCGCTTAAATTATTTGTTGGTACATTATTTCTTTCTCGATCAATTTTCCTTGTTAATGTGATCTTAGTATCAACATATGTAACCACACAAAGCAACAAGGTGGAATATTGTGGTCAAGGTGTTGTCAATAATTTGTTTGCACTTACGTTTCGTCGTCCAAATCTGCCCCAGCTAAAATTTCCGGCCAGCTCCGCCACTGTTTGTGGTGTACCATGCATGCTCATTCTCTAGTGTTTCGTGAGATCCAGTATGTGGATACACACCATTTCCTGTGATCTATTCGAACTCATTGCACTTTGGGGAGTACTCGATCGTCTCGATGACATGGGGCGGAGTACGACCAGCACTACTGTTGGCCTTGCAGGTGTGGTGGCCATAGTAGTCAACTTTGTACGTCACAGTTTCGGTGGTGTTGTGTTGTTCCTGTTGCTGCACTGTCTTGGTTGCCATGCAATTCTGCTCACTACGGGAGAAGCAAAATTCCCCGAGTGTCCCTTGCTTCTCTGATTGCCAAAAATCGGGCACTCGGGGAAGAAAATCTTCACCGAGTGTTGCACTCGGGAACTCGGGGAAGAGGCTTCCCGAGTGCCATGTCATGGCTCTCGGAGAAGAATTGCACTCGGGGAAGAGAGGCTTCTCCGAGTGCCTTCCCCTAGCACTCGGGGAAGGGTCTCTTCCTTGAGTGCTAGGGTAAGGCACTCGGGGAATAATTTTTTTTTAGTTTTTTTCCCTAATTTTTTTTGAGCCCATCCCACATTATTTGAAACTTCTTGTTCAAATTTAGGATAATTTTAAATTATTTTGGTACATTTCATTCGTTTTTTCTTTTCGTTGTATTTTTTTACATACTTCGAATTTGAACTACAGGTGCATGAAGTAATAAAATTTCTTAATTCAAAAAATGATATTCAATATATTTGACGTATGTTGAGGCCGTATCTAGGAGCTCACATGAAATTTTGAGCATCTTGTTGTCGTAACATGACGAACAACTTACGTGAAAAATATTTGTAAATTATATAAAATCCGAACGAAGTCCGAAAATCATGAAACTTGTCTGGGTGTCATGTTATGGCATGTAGAGACTATGTAACAAAATTGAGAAGATTTCGAGCAAGTTGCGACGTCAGATACCTAAAACATAGACATCTCCACATGTGATCAATGTGATAACAGACATGGAGATATCTGGGTTTTAGGCATCCGACGTCCCAACTTGCTCGAAATCTTATCAATTCTTGCACACAACCTATACATGTGATAACACGATGTCCTGACAAGTTTCGTGATTTTCGGACTTTGTTCGGATTTTATATAATTTAGAAACACTTATCCCTCAAGTTGTTCGTCATGTTACGGTAACAAGATGCTCGACATTTCATGTGAGTTCCTGGATAAGGCCTCAATATACAGTAAATATCATGAATATTATTTTTCTAAATCATCAAATTATATTATTTCATGCACCTGCAGTTCAAATTTGAAGTATGCAAAAAAAATTCAACGAAACGAAAAAACTAACGAAATATACCAAAATAATTCAAACTTATCCCAAATTTGAGCAACGAGTTTCAAATAACATGGGAAGACCTCACAAAAAAATGGGGTAAAAAAACTAAAAATAAAGAAAATAAATCCCACTCGGGGAAGAGACCCTTCCCCGAGTGCAAGATCTGATGGGGCACTCGGGGAAGAGGCCTCCTTCCCCGAGTGCAATGGATGAGCTCTCGGGAAAGAAATTCCCAAAAAAGGAAATACAAAGGCACTCGGGGAAGAGGGGAAAACCTAATGGGCCGGCCGGCCCACACCACACACCCACACAGGAATTTTTTTTATATTTTTTAATCATTTTGCAAAATTATACGACCGTTTCAAAATTTATCAGTTTTGACAATCAACCGTCGTAGCCCACACGCCATCAGCCTGGGCCCCACAGGCGTGAAGGTCGCCCGCCGTGTCGTGTTGAGGCCTATTGTAACACCGCCCCACCAAAACCGCACCGCCTAGCCCTTCCGTAGGGGCGAGCAGCGTGCACATAGCACCGCCACACTTTCGCCATCGCGTGTAAAAGGGTTAACCCGAGGGTGGTATGGCTGGTGGTCAAAGACTTATAAGTTGGCTCCACCTTTGCTCAACTAGCAATGTGGAACTAAACACGCGCACCTGCGCTCATGGGCCACTCATGGGCCATCCACTTGTGCAGGGGGAGCGTGGCCGCCGTGGCTTACGGCGGCAGATCTCCTCTCCTCTATAAAAGCCGAAAATTAGCTCGGAAATGTCATAAAAATTCGGAAAAAAAAGAAAGAGAGGGTTGAGAAGGAGAAGAGAGTGAGGGGGCGGAGCAGCGAAGCTCTGCCGATTCTTCACTTCATTGGTAAGTATTTCGTCGATTTCAACCCTTTTAGCACCTATACTTGAAAGCATAATTAGTGATTCAATGCATTTCTTTAGATCGTAGTATTAAAAGTCTTGTTTGTAGGGTTAGGGTTGAGAAGGAGAAGAGGGTGGAGGTGCGGGCAGTGAAGCTCTCACGCTTCTTCGCTTCATTGCAGGTATTTCACTGATTTCACTAATTACTATTTCGGTGTACTATAGATTTCTGTAGATTTATGTATGGTATAGATTTCTGGAGTATAGATCTGTAGTTGTAGTTTATATTACATAACATATTTATGTTAAGTGTGAGATTGCGGGATTAGTTTGCTAATTTAGTTTAGATATAAGTCTATTTGTTTCTTAGTCCACTGGATGTAGTATTTGATAGCGATTATTGCTTTTTATTATGAATCGGACATATGTCGAGACAAGTCACAATCAAATTATATTATGGAATTGGAGAAATTATATATGGTCCACAAGGAGTTGACTTGTCAAATTATAGTTCAATTGAGAAAAATGTTAAAAGAGCGGAGAAAGAACTTGGGAGGCTATAACCAAGCCATTTGGTCAAGGCATTTGCGATGATTTAGAGCACCAATACACGCCGGTGATAGCAATAATCAATTGAAGTGCACAAGTGTATTAGGAGCTCGTGCCACTTGAAGGGACTCCACGATGGAGGAGTTTTATCGAAATGCATGCCGAGTTAGTTTGCCTGTGATTTTTTTTGTCCAAGTTTACCAGAAGGGTGGGTCTAGCAGTCAAGTGCATGAGGAAGCTGAGGATGTGGATGAGGGGGGAGGTGGTGAAGAAGGGAAGGTCAAGAAGGGAATGTCAAGAAGGTGAACAACAAGAGGAGGAAGAAGGGATTCTCGAGGTGGCGACATTTAGAGGTTATGTTGTCACCGGTGTTATTGATGAGGGAGAAGGAAACCCAGAGGTGATGAGACAATATCAGAGAGAGTTGGAAGCTGATGAACGTGCATTGAAAGAGGACTCTTCATATGATGATTATGATGATGATGATGAGTCTGAGGATCATGTGCCATGTCATTGGCAGAACTACGATTTCTCCCACTGTACTATTAATAGTGGTGAGAATGTGCCATGGGAGTACACGGAGAATGAGGTTTGTGAAGGCGTTATGTACCCCAGTACTGCACATCTGAAGGATGCAGTGAAGCAGTGGTCTACCTTGACTCTACACAGGGAGTTCAGGGTAGTCAAGAACTCTCCGAGAATATATGCACTGTTCGCTTGGTCGGTGGTCATGATGGTCTGGTTTGTTCCGAGAGAAAAGTACCCGGGTAGTTGTTGGTGGCTGGTTTGTTCGAGAGAAAAGTAAATCTTCGGTCGGTGGTCGATAAGCGAACAGGGCGATGATGTGTGTTGCAAGAAGGAGGATTGTTCTTTTCGAGTGTATGCATATATGGGGAAGTGGGATAATTACTTACAGGTGAAAGAAGTGAAGAGTCACACTTGTACCCTTGATCGTATTGATGCAACGTACCGAAACATTTCAGCCGATTTTGTTGCAAGCCACATGTACCCTCACATAGTGAAATGCCCTGATTATGAGCCGAAGGCAATTATCGGTGCAATTGAGGAAAAATTTGGGTACACCATCAGTTATGGCAAGGCATACCAAGCAAAGAAGAAGGTGTTGGAGCATAGGTGGGGTACTTATGAAGCAGGGTACTTTTACTGAGAACCCCAAAGAAAATATTGTGCACATACCAAATCCAGATCCTCAGTTGTGCCAAGGTGTTGGAAGACGGAAGAAGAAGAGGATTAGGAACAACATGGATGAAGCAGAAGCTGGAGCTCCAATAGTGATGTGCTACAAGTGCCACAACACGGGTCACATGTACAAGAGGTGCACAGCCACAAGTTATGCTTGCAACGCACCACCTACGGCCAGTGTGGGCTCATCAGTAACTTCAGGACCATCCCAACCCCCATCCGGACGTGGGCGCGGACGTGGACATGGACGTGGGCATAGGACCAACGCAGGATTCAAATGATCATAGTTGCTTGTAATGTTAGGGTATTTAATTTCGGAATTTGTAATATTTGAACTATATTTCTTGTACGAACTTATGCATGGTACTGTATTGTAATAATTGAACATCTATTTGTGTTATTTTGCTGGTGATTGTTCTATTCTTTTTTTTAATAATTTATGCCGATTCAGTTGTATTATTTTTTGCCTCTGATTGTTCTAATCTTGTTTTGTAGGTTTGCAATGGCCTCCTCAGGTCTTGAGTTGGACTTGAAGTTTATCACGAAGAGGAAGGACAATGTTGAGGTGCCACAGGGGATCGACACTCCTATGTGCTTCTGCGGTGACAATTGCAAGCTTGTTAGGTGCAAGGTTCTGGGGTACGCCTACGGGATGAGATTCTTCATGTGCGCTAACTATGCGCACGATCCGATCCAGCAATTCGACCGCAACCTTAGAGCCAAAGTAAGGACTTACTACATTTCTCAATTATTCATTTGTCATTTGTGATTTAATATTTGCTGACATGTCTTTGGAAAAAGACTCCACCACCTCTTTGTGATTTCATGCAGTGGCTAGATACCGAGCAATCCGACTTCGACAAGAGCTACGTCGAGGGAGAAGCCCGTGATGCTAGGGAGAGGTGGTTCGCATGGTTGAGTGGGAAAAAGAGAGGAGAAAAGAAGGAAGAGCGAAGGAAATGCGCCATCGTCAGGAGATGAGAGAACGTGAAGCGGCCCAGGCCCGTGAAGCCGATAGAGAGAGGAAGAGGGAGAGGGCTCGCCGGGCCAAGGCATTGGGCCTGATGCCATCGAGGAAGGGAAATACCCGTTGTACTCGATGAGACCTAGAGTATTAGTCGGATTGTATCAAATAATGTGATTTCATGACATCGTCAACTAGGGTCCTCGGTTTGTATCCTTAAGAACTTTAATCGAAATCGCATTAGAGTGTGTTTTATCCGTTACGTGTGTTTCGTTCATGTTGGTAATATGCAGTCGTTGTGTTTTCTCCGAGTCACTACACGTTCCCCTCCCACGGATCGACCGCCCACAAAGCGGCTGCCTAGTACTAGGGTGTGTTTTCTCCGAAGTCCGCTTCGTTTCCCTTCCCACAAATCGAAGGGCCCACCACCAAGCCACCCTCCTTCTTCTGCCTATATGTAGCACCATTCACTCCATTGTCTTTTTCTCACAACATTAGGCAATGGCTTCGTGGAGTGGGGATGAACACGGTTTCGGTCTGAGTTGTGGCATCAAGAATCGAAGATTTCGAAGCCAATTTCCCACCGAAGGCAGAGTGACTTCGGATCGATGCGTGATGTTAGAAGCTACGAAGCAAATGTTGTGGCCTAGGTGTTCACACGGTGAGTTACGTGTGATGCAAGTGTATCGTGATGGAACAACTCCGCTGCCGTCTTCGCACCGCCCATATGCATAGGTAAGCAATGTCCACATATTTGTTCATCATTTTTCTTTGGTTTGGTAATACTTTCTTGCCTTTTGCAGTACTCCACCCAAGTAGAGAATGCGGTTTCTAGCAATAGGTGGATCCACCACTATTGATCCATATCAACGACATCGACTACCTCGAGGGCGTCGTCATCTACAACGAACCGGAGTGTTGGAGGCAGCCTCCATATCCATCGCCTAGCGCAGAGAAGACCCGGTCGCAAATGTTCGACACGCACTTGTGAATGCCACAAGAAGAACAGCTCTCCGAAAGATTGGTCCCTCCACCTTCACCACCTCCACTACTACATGCCGTCAACACTTCTCGGCAATCTCAGATCTCCTGCGTTCACAACTAGATTCATTAGGAATGTTGTAATGAAATTTCTAAATTCCCTAAGGCATGTTATCGATGCGTAAAGCGTTTCGTTAGGGTAGTACTAGCACCGCATACTATTGCAAATGTGTGTTTCTCTGCTAAAATTAAAAAAACCGCCATATGGCCCACTTACATGTGACCGCGGTTGCACATGAAGCATCCGTCACGACGGTATTTGCAGGCGGTGCCGCCATGGGGCTCATATATATATAATTCCCACACAGCCACACACGCGCGCGCCGCACACACAGACACAGCACGCACACACGCCGCACAGACGCGCGCCGCCGCCCCTGTGCCCTGCTCGGCCGCCGCCGGCGGTCCGCCGCCCCTTCCCCCGGCTCCCCTGCTCGCGCGCCGCCCCTTCCCCTGGATCCCCTGCTCGCGCGCCGCCCCTTCCCCCGGCTCCCCGGCTCGGCGCCCGCCGCGGGCCCTCCCAGCTCGCCGGCCGCCGCCGGCCCGAGGGGTGCAGGGGATTGGGGGGAGCTGCCGAGGGGAGGCGGCCGAGGGGTGGAGGGACCCCGGTCCGGATGTGAAGAAAGCTGAAGAGAAGGGAGAAGAAGAAGCAGCAGTGAGGAGGAAGAAGGAGAAGAATCCCCCGGCCAGCAGTGAAGGTGAGGATCCCGTCCTATTCTCCCTTGCACATCTGTAATTTTAGGCACCTCTTTCTAATTTTTTGCACTAACTCGTTGCCTGGCTATGATGGAGATAATTTGGGTATTACTGTGGAACACAAGATGGTAATTACAACCTCTGTTAAATATGTAAAATTGCAATGTGTATTAAATAAAAAATTACTTTATCTGCAGGTAACTCCTCCCTTTCCCTTCTTCCTCCACCTCCAAGTTGCTACTGCTAGGTTCTGAATGTCAATGTGTGTGAATATTTTGTAAGTGTGAATTGCTACTCCAAATTGGCAGATTGTGAATGTGCAGATTACTAGTTTATGTATGTATATGTGTGTGCGCGTGCAAATTTCTACTACTAGGTACTTTGGTCGTCACAGATTGTGAATGTGCAGCTCTGTTACACGTTGATCATTGTCTCAGGGAGCTTGACCTGTATATCAAGTATCTGGTTGTGTGTGTGCAGTTCTCCAATGAGTAGCTTGACCTGTGTTTGATATGACAAAATATAAGATCATTGTATATCATAGTAACCATTAATATTTGGTCAGTCATGTGTACTCCACTTTAAATTATATTTGATACTAATTCTGGTAACAGCTATTGTTCTAAATTAGGAGAATAATGTTGGTGCTTCTCCGCTTTTACATGCATCACTTGTAGCAGCGAGCCGTCATCTGTTGACAAGTTACTTCTCTTCCCAGTGGCATGAACTCGTAGGTAAACACCAACTTTTTTTTCAATGACTCGTAGGTAAACACCAACTTTTTTTAATGGCATATACAGGTCTCTTATCTTTTATGTTCCTCTCTTCTCTGTTGGTCAACTGTCGCCGTCCCCGTAGCAAGGCCGCACGCTCCGTCTCTCGTCGACCTGCTTCGGTCTCGCACCGTCCGCTCTGGGCCTCGGCGCATCGTTCCCTCAACGGCCTTTTCTGCTTCGGTCTCGGTGCGTTGCGGCACCCGCGCGCTGCTCTGCTCCCTCGCCGGTAATCCGCAGCGCCACTCCTCCCTCGGCCTAGGGTTGGGTTCCTATATTCAGTTAATCCTTCGTTCTGGATTGGGGTTGCTGTATCAGTCGATTCACGGTTTGATTATGTTCTCCTTTTATTTTCCAGTGCTCCCTGGTTGCCGATTAAGGTTTACTTGAGGAAAAATTTTGGGGGTTGCCACCATGACGAGTCCACCCAGGGTGAGCATGGAGATCACCGATGAGATGCTCAAGAGCATGGAGGTCGGACTGGCCTTCAGAGACTACGTAAGTGGCAGTATGTTTGATAATGGTGAATTGCCCTTGTCGCTGCCCGATAAGTAGTGAAATAGGCGTGGGAACAGGGAACTTTTATCTTCAGTGGCAGTATGTAAAATTGTTAACGGCTATGGATAGTTAAATTTGCCAGTGTGGGGCAGAGTACAGCTTAAAACAGAGCACACTGAAGCTCACTTCATTTCTCCTATATCCCAACTCTTTCACCCGTGTCTTTCCAGCTCCTCTCAAATTTCTTCTTCAAAAACCTGGCAAGATCGCCATAAACTGATGGCTTTTTTGGACCAATGAAAACATGTGCTATGCCAAAACATGGGCAAAAGGGTGATGTCTGAACTGCAGTGATGCCAAATCTTACTGCTTTGATGATTTTGACATGTGGGGCTCAATTAACTTCTAATATTTCTTATTAAAATATAGCAAGGGGGACCTTTTTTTTAGTAGATTCCATAGCAAGGACATAGTAATGGTGCAAACTGATAGGAAATTAGATGCGCGGTTTATGAAATGTGACCTTTTGAAGCTGGCTAATTCTAAAGTTCATCATTTATGGTAACTGATAGGTGGTGCCACCCAACCATGCCGCTAGTACCATGGCCTTTTGCGCAGGCAGACCATTTCAATTTGCAAATGAACTGGCGGACAACTGGACATTGGCATAGCGCACGTCATTTCTGGAAACAATCAAAATTCTAGCCAAATTTCTCTGATATTACCAATAACGATAATGCTCAAGGGATCCAATTCAATTTTCTGTCAAGACTCCTTTGGTGGCGCAGCCAAGCAGATACCCTTTGGTCCCTCCCCTCCCTACGCTCCTCATGCTTGCAACGCCGCCTCTCCTACTTCCATCTGGCGGAACATAGATCCATCTATCGCCGGCCTGGATTGGCTGGTTCTTTCTACTGGTGAGCACTCCTTCCTTTGCATGGATGGATTCCTTTGTTCTTAGGGTTTCCCACTCAGTTTATTGCGAATTAGCTACAATCTGAATCCATCCATCGGCCTTGATTAGTTCATTCCTTCTGTTGGTGAGCGCTCAATCGTTTGCTTGGATGGATCCACTCAGGGTTGGATTCACGGAAAGTATTATTGTGGATTTGTGTGCAGCTTTCAATCTGAATCCATCCATCCATCTTTTGATTAGGTTCTTCTGCGCTCAAGGCCATATTCTTGACAGCTGATTGATTGAATTCGAGGGCACTTTGTTTTTCAAGATTTTGAGGGGGTTTGTTGTCACGATGAGTCCACCCAGGGTGAGCATGGAGATCAACAACGAGGTGCTCAAGAGCATGACACAAGGGCTGGCCTTCCAAGGCTATGTAAGCCTCTGTTCTTCACCCAAAATTACTCACTGGAACTGACTGCTGGAGTTAAAACTGTTCTACACCCGGGCGCCCAAAAAGTTTTTTTTGGAAGAAATTAGTGCTAAGTTGATAATTGAGTTGACTTGCTTATCTTGCTTACTGAATTTACTTAGCTTTCTTGAAAATGTGTAGATTTCAGTTTAGATTGCTATGGAAATCTGAATGGAAGGGCTTGAAGATTCATGGGATCCTATAGAGGCCCACTGGGTTTAACCATAGTCACAGGGAATGTGGGACGATGGGCACGTTCCTGTCCTGGGAATGTTGCTCCCATCCCAGGAACAATGGACCATTTTCGTCCAACAGTGTAAAATCATCTCAAAAACAGCGTTCCTCGTTCCTCAGTCCTGTTCCACGACCCCGTCGATCCGGGAACTTGGTGACGAAGGGTTTAACCGTTATTAATTGTTTGGTGGCCTAGTGGCATTGGGGTTCATGTTCTTTAGCTATACAGACAATTTTCGTGGTATAACTATGTATGTATTGTACTACAAGATGAATTGAATAAATTGCCCTTGTTATCAGGTTACAAGTATTAAATTATCAATAAGCTTGGCATGTAATAGCAGTGACATATCAGACACCTAACTATTAGTCTATCGCAATATTCAGTTTCAAAAGAAACATAAAAAGGTTGCATGGTGTGTTCTATGACTTGAAATCTGCATTTGACTTATGTCTTTGATGCATTACTGCCAAATGCGCATCACTGTACAGAAAACCGCTCGATATCCATTGACACTTTTGGTATATCATAATTCTTTTTTCAGAATGGCAGAATTAGTTCTATGGATTTTCACAGCAAGTCTACGAACTATCTCGTGACAGCCAGTGATGATGAATCAATCCGCCTATATGACACTCAAAGTGCATTGTGAGTGCACTCAATTACTCTGTCTTCAGTTTCTTTTTATCCTAACTAAGTGTCATGTGCCATCAGCACTTCAGCCGGCGCAAGAAGGCCCAGGCAGGTGCCAACCAGTCTTAGTTAGGAGTTTGTTAGCAATAGGATTTGTTTCTTAGCTTGTGGTAGAAGTTAGCTTGGAGATATTCCTTAGAGATAAGTGTGGAACTCTGTTAGTAGATGGCGTGATATAAGCCAAGGATTAGGAGAGGAGAGACAAGCTTAGATTAATCTGTACTTGGCCCTTCACGCCCTGCCTCCCCTGTCCGCCGTGAGCAGCCATTGCTCCGCCGGGCCGCCGAGGACCAGGGCCGAGGCCGGCCACCTCCTTTGATTATAATCTTCGCCATAATCCTCCCACGAACCTCTCCTCCTCCTCTGCCCGTGACACTAAGCAAATAGGGTGACTATTGTTTTTTTTTAGTCTTAACATGAGCATGCTTTTCTTACATTCTAGTAGTTCATGTTCCTTGATGTTTTCTAGAATTTACTCTTCATTTTCATTTCTTAAGAACAATACTGCACTGCTTCTCACTTGTATTGTTATAATTTATTTTAGTGCCCAATACTTGAAACTTCTGTCCGACTTTAGTATTCCACACAACAAGCTTAATTATAACCCAACTATTGTGTTTTATGCACTCCAAACTATTGCTTTCTTTTGTGATATGCATTGGTTTCTCACTCACTGAAATTTTCAGGTGTTTGAAGACTATTAATAGCAAAAAGTATGGGGTTGAACTTGTGTGCTTCACTGATAACCCAGGCATTGTCTTATATTCATCGAAAAATGGCTGGGATGGTAAGTCCTGTTTTGTGCTAACTTTCAAATTATTGATATCATGTATTGAAAAGAAGTAATAATGCAGAATCTCGTGCCTGCTCTCACTGAATGATAACCGGTTTCTTAGATATTTTAAAGGTCACCTTGACAGGTATGCCACACTAACATACGATAAATTGTGGTTAAATTTTGGTTATACCTACAACGATACGCAGCTCTCCCTGCGTGTTCGAGAAATATAAATTTTGGTTATACCTATGCCAGTGGAGGATGCTAAATGTGCTTTCTCTTGCCCAGGGTTGTCTGCATCTCATTTTGCTCTGAAAAAGAAAATTTTCTCTCTGGTTCACTTGATCGTACTGTTCTCTTATGGGATCAGCGGGCTGAAAAATCACAGGTAAAACTAATGATACTGTACACAATTATGTGACTTGAGATAAACTCCTGCTTCACCACCTGTTTGTGCCAACTTAGCAAACTGGCGTTATAGATGAAGAAGCTATTTTCAATTTCTCTTCTACCAACTCTTTGAATCACTTGGAACAAAAAATGTAACGCTGTTGCAACTGAGTCATTAAACCCTTGCAGTTGCTACTTCTGTGTTTTTTGTTGCTTCTGGGTTGATACTGTATTCTTGACATTCCTGTCAATGTAAAGAATAAAGTGTCTTTTGCATGGTCATTAATATTTAACTGAAATCTGTAACATCTATCCCCTCCAATCCTTTGCTGAGTTTTCTGCCTAAACCATTTTAGCTTTGACCTGATATAAAATGTATGTGGATTGATAATATCGTGATGTTACTGGATTTATCATGAAAGTTCCTCTGTAACAACATTTTTATATAAATTAACAATTTTTGTAGTAATTGCTAGTCAAAGTATAACATTAAAGATCATGTTAGTGTCCTAATCCTAAACAACTTAGAGTTTAGATCAAGAGGGATTATTTGACATTCATTGGTATTACAATTGAAGTAATATATATTGCTGGTGACTATAAAAATCATCTCATGGATTTTCAGGGCTTACTGCGGGTGCAAGGGAGGCCTGCAGTTTCATATGATGATCAGGGCTTGGTATTTGCAGTTGCCTATGGTGGTCATATAAGGATGTTTGATGCTCGAAAATTTGAAAAGGTAGTTGCGATTGGATGTGCTGTTTGCCTTTAGTTCAACCGTTCTAACTTCTTAAGTTCAACCGTTCTAACTTCTTACGTGTGCAGGGACCTTTCGAGATATTCTCTGTTGGTAATGATGATTCAGAAGCCCATGTCATAAAGTTCAGTAGTGATGGAAGGCGGATTCTGTTAACCACTAAAGCTGGGCGTGTTCATGTGCTAGATTCATTCCATGGCAACAGCGTAAGCATGCAAACCTACTTCACTTCATATCCTGTATGATAAGAGTAGTATAATGTGGCTCTTACGAATTTTTTCCCATTCAGATTGCATCATACAATGTGAAGCCAGTGGTAACCAATTCAACACTGGAGGCATCATTCAGTCCTGATGGAAACCATATCATATCTGGTTAGAAACCATTCCTTATTGCCAGTTGCAGTTATTGCCATCTTCTCTTCAACTTAGCAATGCATTATGCTCCTCTTGCAGGCTCTGGTGATGGTAGTGTTTATGCCTGGAATGTTAGGAGCGGAAAGGTACGGAAGAATCAAAATGTCATGTTGATGTTGAAATTACTTATGTCTGTTTGACTGATGTATGGCAATGCTTGGGCATGCAGGTTGCACGCTGGGGAAGCACAGATAATGAACCACCACTAGTAAGGTGGGCACCAGGATCCTTGATGTTCGTGACAGGATCTTCAGAACTGTCCTGCTGGGTTCCGGATCTCTCCAAGCTGGGATCCTTTACCGTTACCAAGTAGATGCAAATGATAAGAGGTAGACTGACTTTACTTGGGAGTCCCGCTTGTCTCTGTAGATTCTGCCGTGTGGCTGGTTTAAGTGACCAAGAACAAGCATACCAGCCTAACCTTCTTTTCTTCCTTGGTACAGATCTTCCTGTGATAACCTTTACAATTAAAAGATTCTTACCATCAGCTGTGAGCCTGCGAATGAGGAACAACTATAGCCAAGCATTTGTCTAAATGAGTTTTGATCCTTGGGGGTTCTTGATATGATAGCAGCATTTTAGTTTTACTCTTTGGCTGGTGACGACTTTTACCAATGTAGCGCTTCTCATGGATTCTCAGGCTTTCATGTCTGCCTTTTTTTATTACATAATTTTTTATATGCACTTATATATATGCTGTCTAAAAGTAAATACAAAGCAAAAGATGTGTTTAGAAAAGAAAAAGAACAGTAACTTAAGACGAAGGAGTATGTTAATTGAAAATAGGCATAGATTATACAGTATGTTATAGTGCTTTCCTAATCACAGAGTGTGTTAGACGTACACGCTAACACGCACATACTGGTCTGCCTAAATGTCTACGTTGCGTCTTACTTCCTCAATGCACTCAAACAGGCAACCTACCTTCGCAGCCGCTTGCGTCTCGATACGGATCAATGATTGCTTTTGCTTAAACAATTTCGTATTTATACCAGAGATAACTCCGTGATTCCTTTCTGTTCCACATTACGATATTGCTCCATACTAACGGAAACCATGCTCACGTTCATTCAGCTGAGGCAATCAGCATCATATACACCTGTCCAGAGGTCATATAATCGAGGCCTTCGAATAGGATAAGTTGTCAAGCGTCGTATGCTGCGCTTTTTAAGAAAAGTGCTGCGCTTATCCATTCGGAAAGAAGGTGACAGAATGGGGTCGGGCGGATGAATATTCATTTCGCAAAATGGATAGTCACTGCCGACGCGGTTAGCAAACTCGCTCCTTTGTTGGCTGGTGCGCTGGCAACGGTTACCTTATTTATACTAGATTGTCGACAACGACACGTAGGGCCGACACTATTTTTTTGAAATGACACTTGCTTCCCTCAAAAATTAGGACCCATAAAACAGCATCTTAAAATTAATAAAAATACGAATAATTCATAGTTAGACATTTGGTATTTGAATAAAATATGAACAGTCACACGTCTCCTTGTGACCACACATCTCCTTTGTGGCCAAGAGTCTACTGAGCGTACATGGGTTCTGAGGCACGTGACCGGTAGCCTGACAGTTCCCCGTCTTGTCACTATAAATCTCTGGTCGGCCAAGAACTTCGTCAAGCGCGCCACCAAGAAAACCCCAGCACCACCGTCTCCGGTCACCAAGAAGTGAATCCAAGAGCTTCTTCTTCCTCATGCACGTGCATGCCATCGTCAAGCGAGCCGTCCAGGAAGCAGGGAAGGGAGGAGGATGACGACGACGAAAGCCGCCGCCGTCGGCTCATTAAGATGGGGACGGCGCCGGCACCCGAGGAGGCACTACCGCCGCCGCCGCCCGAGGAGGCGCCGGCACCGTCGCCCGTGGAGGCTGCCCCTCTTCCTCAACTACATCCTGTGGACATTTGATATGTCAACATGTTCCTCGAAGCTTTCAGGAGGCTTCGACGGGTGGCCGTTGAGCTTGGCCTCCCACGACCCAATGATCCGCTGCAGAGGACCATGAGGGATTGCGCCTACAAGATCCATGACTTTGCTGGGGACCTTGAGAGAGTCGTGGTCGGCCCCCACGATGACGACGACGGTGACGTTGGCAGCTTCAACGGCGGTGACGATGGCGGCCTTGACGGTTCGGGCTCCGACTCCGACTCCGACGGTGGGGCTCCCTCGCGACTACCTCTCGCTAATTAATTTGTTCCTCCTCTTTGTTGTTCTCTCTGCTTGTTTGTCATGAACATGTTCCTCTGTAAATGTGTTCCTCCTGTGTGTTTGTTGAACTTGTGATGAACTAGTAGATCTAAGAGACGCAGGTAGATCAATCTGTGTCTCCTATAACACATTGCAATGTCTATGGTAGCAGTTTACAATGAATTGCAATGTGTATGCCGTAAGTTTGTTACTCTATTTGTGTCTATATATGGCAAGCTACATGAATTGCAATGTGTATGCCGAGTTATGCCAAAAGTTTGTTACTCTGTTTGTGTTAATCCGCGTCTCCTTTGCCTCGTGCTGCAATGAAATGTCGTCAGATGAATTGATGAATTTTGTGATATGTGACACATTAAGATTTGTGACCCAATTGTCATTCCATCCATTCTTCATTCATACATTTAAGTTTGTCATCATGACAAATTTTCATTCTTCATCCACACGGATGAAGCAAAAGCACCACTTTTCACATCAGAATTACTTCTTTGCAGCATACATCCCCCAGTAAATATCCAAATACTACACAAACAACAGCCACAATAATCAAGTTCATCTTCCAAATCACATTGTCCATCTTCTCCTTCTGCTTGCCTCCGCCTCTCGCTCCCAATTTGACAATCCACGAATCAACTATTTCATCGACCACGTATGCCCAGTTCGACGGTCGAAAAACAATGACTCCAGCATCCTTCAACATCTAGAGATACTCCTTGTGGAAACGATAATATCCACAATTCTTGGTGTACTGCAAATCAAAAGCACATAAGAACCCTAACTCGGATTTGGGAAACACATCACAGACTACTCACCGAGTTCCTCACACACTTGAAATAAAGACGACCGTGGTTTTCACCTTCCTTCTGCGTCCGCCCCTCCACCACCCGAGCCATACCACAGTCTGGGCAAGGGACCAGTGGAAAGCCGCTTAGCTCACCGACTGGATCCAAGCCGATGGAGTGAATGCGGCTCCTCCGACCACATTGAACCCTGCTACTGGCACGTGCACCTCCAAACGAATCAGCGTAGTGCGACATGTGCGTGACGGCGGGGAAGGACGGGCTTGCGGAGGTGTTGGGCCTCATATCGGTGCCGGGGCAGATGGATATTCATTCAGCCAGGGGCATTTTGGACAATGGAGCACTTGTTGGCGACGCGGGTTATTGTACCCACGTCGCCGGGGCGAATGGATATTCATTCGTCCAGGGGCATTTCGGACAATGGAGCACTTGTTGGCGACACGGGTTAGTGTACTCGCGTCGCCTTTGTCGGCCGGGCAGCCAACGATTATCTTTTTTATTAGGCTTTTGACGCTGACGTTTGGGCCCGACACTATTTTTTCTGAATTGAAACTTGCTTCCCTCAAATATTAGAGCCCATAAACAGCACCTAAAAATTCAAAAAAAACAAACAATTCATAGTTGGTAATTTAGTATTTGAATAAAATATTAATTGCCAAACTTGTTTAACCAAATTTCTTCAAATTAGATTTTTATCTCTTGTTTACGATATAATAATTATAATAACGTCTTAGTGTGTTCTAAAATTCTACAAATTGACTTGGCAACATAATTTGGGTCCCTAAACTCGTTGGGAAAAAATTCAAATGGTTTCGAAAAAGGAAGATTATACTTGTGTACAAATGTCTACATCTCTCACATAGTTTCTTAGAATGTTACTTCAACATTGAAGTTTTCCACACTTTAAAACATGTTCGAACTCATATGCATTTGAAATTTTAACATAACCTTATGTTCACCATAAGATTACGAAATGCAAAGTTTCATTAGTAATGGTTGTGTAAAACAAATATTATTTCTATGTTGTACTTATAAGGAACAAGATAAGGCGTATAAACAACATCCAAGAAATGGAATTACATACGAAAAAATGTCATAAATGAATAGATGTTGATTTTAGAAAAATTCAGAAACAAATATCATCAAATTTAGATTACGGATGACGGAGAAATACGTGATACAAAATTTGATTGCAGATTAAAAGAGGAAAAGCAAACTGTTCTTCATCGAATAGATCTGGCCCCGCTCCTTCATTAGCGATGCGTGGTTCTTAATCCGCGTATCATTTGCGCCTCCGAACCTTTTTAATAAACGCTCTGCCCCGCCTTCCGCCTTCTATCCCCTTCTCCGGCTTCCGCCTTCCTCGTCTCCGTCGCAGCCTCGTCTCCATCGCAGGGATGGCCCGCGACTCTAGGGCGAGGTTCTGCAAGGAGGAGGCCCCGCGGCCACGTCCGTCCCGTCCGTCTTTCTCGGTGTTGTCCGCCGTTCCCGCCGAGAGAGTGAGGTTTTGTGGCGAAGCAGAGGAGCCATCCTCGCGTGCCGCCCCTGTGCGTCTTCCTCGGCGCTCCATGGAAAAGGCCGGTTCTTCGTCGGTCGGGGGGTGGAAGTCGTACACGCACGCAAGGGCCAAGTTGGCGGACTCTAGCTACACCCACCATGGAGAGGCAGGGTTTTTCCTCGACGCAAAGGAAGAAGCGGTCCACGCGCATTGAGGTGAGCGCGGACTCCTCTGGCGACAACCCGGGCAGAAGAGTGGTGGTAGACCTCATCTCCGACGACGACTCTGGCAACAACTCTGGCGACGATTCTGAAGACCATGAGGCAAGTTCTGAAACCATCACGCACAATTTGTCCTTGTACCTTCACATCTTCACGATCAATTGTTCTAATGCATCAATTTCCAGTTGTTGTAGGAAGTTGCTGCACATGACATTGACAAGATATGGACTGAAATCAACAAGCTCAAGGAATCGGTGAAGAAGCGAGGCAAGTTTTGAAACCAGTTAGAGCTAAATAGCTTTCTTGTAAGTAGTTACAACTGTTATGAAACTTGCATCAATATAATTTGCCTTTGCTTTAGGAACGTGCTATTACTCGGGATGACATTGAATACATCTAGAAAGGAATCGACAAGCAGGATGAGCAGATTAAAGCCGCACATAAGAGGCAGGAGATTGAGCTTTTAAAGAAGAATGTTGAGCTGGCGTAAAGAGTGGCAAAACTAGAGATAAGGATAGCTAAACTTGAGGTAGCAACACAAAGAAGCCATCTAGCTAACTAGTTCCCTTGAAGCTAAATCTATTTTGGTGAGCGTGCCTAGCTGATGCAGTCTTATTTTGGTGACGTGCCCTGCTGATGCATGTCAGATGTGAATATGTTTGTTATGAGTTAGTTTGCTTGGTGATGTGAATTTGTGATGCATGTCATATGTGAACATGTGATGCTAAATATGCATATATCTTAAAATATGTAGAATATGCTTCTTTGACTATCTGTGTTTCTTGAGATTTTTTTCCTGCAGACTTTTTTTTAGATGTCCTGTTGTCTTATAAAAACATCACAACATTGCTTACACTAATTTGCACATAGACTTGCACATAGGCTTTCAGTTATAAGGCTCACACAAGCCCACTCGCGCTAGGGTTAGTAGGGAAAGACGCCTCCCTCACGCAGTCTCCTCCCACTTTTCCCTCACGCCACCGCTGCCGCTTCCTCCCCCTCACCTTTGTCCCCTTCACCTCCCCCCACGCCGCGACGCACGCTACACCCATTCGAGAGGCCACACACACGCCCGCGCGACGCCGCCACACCTCGCTGAGATCTGGAGGAGGAGGGACCCAACGACGGCGACGACGATGATGACTAGAGGAGGGATCCAGTGATGACGATGACGACGACGACGATGACTAGGAGGAGGAGGGATCCAGCCACGAGGTCGATGTGAGGACGAGGATGTGGCGGCGAGCAGGCAGCGATGAGGAGACAGTGACAAGGTGATCCTTTGTATAAGTACATGTGGACATACTTATAGCTGTTGATGGTATACACACTTAGCATTTCCCTTTAGATTGACTTTTATATTTGGTTTTGCTCTTGTTCCCTATGTACATCTGCACATTCTCTCCAAGTTGAATAAGTACCTCATCAGCAACAGAGGCAACCAACATCTTCCTCTTTAAAATGGTAAGGTCGCATTGCTTGAATTAATTTTTTGGTTACTGAATTTTGCATTTATGTTAATGGTTTACCATATAACCAATGAGATTATAGTGGGCTAAAGTAGTTATTGTAATTGTTTTCTCATGTGTTTTCTCATGCTTTGCTGCTACGCATGGTTAACTAAAAATGTGCTCTACTTGTCTCCTGTTGTAGCATGTCTCCAGAGAGAGCTAGCAGTATAGTCTGCTTTTTGTGCTATTCTTGGACACTGAGCTGACCTTTCTCATAATCCCTTAACTATTAATTCACAAGATAAATCTGACGAGGACTATAGACCTGGGCCACAAGATGAAGAAGAGGGTTATGACACTGCAAGTGAAGAAACAAGACCAGGTGGGCGGGGCTCCGCGCCGAGGCAGAGCGCCAAGGACAGCCACAAAGTAGCCAAGTGATACAAGGATAGTCACTGAGATCGAGATAGGGGGATGCCAGTACCATTGACACAAAAACGCAGGTTCAGGGTGCTTACGGGGCTCATTGCTAGACAAAAGATACCTTTGCATTTCCCAGAAATCAAAGAACTAAGCAATGATGAAAAGTGGGACTTGTTTGATAATGTTAAATAAGCAATTTTCCATTGGTTAGTTAGTCACATAGATTGGTAGTATCTGTCGCCCGCTTTGATTTTGTAATTCTATCCCGAGTACATCTAGGTACTGCAGTTCTTAATTAGGCAGTAATATAGTCCAAAAAGAAAAAATAGTGTACTTCATTAGACAATAATATAGCTCTTTTTTCAGTTCATATTCGTCCTAGTCATTCCTATATTTGTGTCTTGTAGGCGCAATCTAATGTTTCGTGTTGGTAAAATACTGCAAAGTCTTCAAGTTTTTTTTGTATTTTTCTCTAATTATGCATTTTGTTCTTGAATGCATTTCAGTTCATGAAGTGGTCAGGAAGGGAAGCAAATGTGCAGTGATTGTTGCTGAAGATCTCTCTTTTTTTTTTGCTTGTGATATAATGTGAATACAATATATCATTTTTTTTTGCGAAAGGAATACAATATATCATATTATTAGGTGAAGATTAGATTTAATTGTTTGCAAGATCCAAATCATTGCATTTGCTGGTCATGTGGTTGTGTCTAGAAAATGTAAATACTTTGAAATTGTAATTGGTGTTAGTTGAGAAAAGTACATCAGATTTATTTTGTACAAAAATCTGTAATTCAGATGTCGCATGATGAGAATAATGTGCACCCCAGGTGCAGAGATTGGCATGCATAGTCAGTAATAGGTATTTTTTTGAAGGTGTAATGGCTTTGTCAGAAAAATTGAATTGACCCATATGCACTGGATGCACCGTGTGAGTTGTGACCAAGGTTTTGCACGCCGGTTGCCCAGAGCGAACCAGGTGATCTTCCAATGTAATCGATTTGTCAGAAAAATTGAATTGACCCATACGCACTGGATGCAGCGTGTGAGATGTGACCAAGGTTTTGCACGCCAGTTGCCTAGAGCGAACTAGGATCCAGAAAAGGAAAGTTGTGCCCTGCGTGTGTGTTTTATAAAAATAGCATGGTTGTACCCTAAGCTAATTAGCTAGGTCCTTGTTTTCATCCAGCATTACAGTGACCATACATTTAGGCAGTTCCAGTAATATTCCCTGCACGACTACTGTTATACGTCTGCCGGCCGGCTAAAGGACAGTTGCGTGTACCTCCCTGGCCGGCATCGGTAGCTCGATCGTGTACTCCCTAGATTGTCCCACCTTAGGTAAAGATGGCGTATCATTAAACTTTCTTATTTGGGTTTAAACTTTCTTGACCAATGCAAATATTGATCGACTACGCTATCTTCCTATCAGAAATATGAAAAATTCAGGAATTTAGCTATCTCTTTTCTTAGGGATATGGATTATTATGACCGTTGTACTCCCCTTGATGGTCACAACTATGGATTATCCAGGAAGTCAGCCCACGAAGAGTTGAGCATCCCTGGCCGTTCATCTCTACGGATGGGGATCGGCGGCCGCCACGCAGATCGCGCGCGATCAAAACCACGTCCCCGACAGCCCTGAAACCCTAACCACCATTCTGCCCACCCACGCCTCTCACGCCGTGCTTCCACGACGGCGACAGGGTTGCTCTCTCCCGCGCCTGGCGGTGTTCGCCGGCGGCGGTGAGGAGTGGCGCCGCCGGCTCGCGGCTGCAACACCTCCCCTCTTTCTTTTCTCCTCCCCTACAACCCTAGCCTCGCGAACGCAAGAAGCAGAGAAGGTGCGCCGTCCATGGCTCCCCGGAGGAGGGTGACGGCGCCGCCGCGAGGCTTCTCGCCGTGTGCGCATTCCCCGCGAGGGAGAGCTCGCCGCCGTCGGCTTCGTGTGAGTGCCACTGTGCATTCGGGTGGGCGCCCGGCACGGCGGCTCGACCCGTTCTCCGCGGTGGCGGGTGTACTTCCCGCACGACGGTGGTAGTGGCAGCGGCAAGGTAAGTCCTGGTAGGTCCTCCTCCCTTGCGCCCTTTTGCATTTTCAGATCTAGGGTTAGGGTTTGCTTTCTCGTTCTTCGATTCACACTGAATCTTTTCTTCCAATTCAATAGATTCGCTTCCGAATCAATCTTTCCTCTATTGTTGCGCCGTCACAACGACCTTCTTCTTCCCCCCCCCTCGCCCGTGAAGGTGGAGAAGGTGACAGACCCACCTTTGCGGCGGTGTTCTTACCCCCCAACAACTCGATCTACACGCTAGATCGAGGCATCTGATACCATTGTTATATCCAAAGATCCATCTAGGTGCAGATCAGGGGACTTCTCTTTTGCAGATGTGAAAACTTGGTGTGCTTGTGGTTAACCAGAGGGAGAGAGGAGAGAACAGAAACAGGGAGAGAGATTCACCGTGAGGATATGGGAAGTAGAAGATGAACTCGTCGGTGTAGATGGAGTCTGGTGACGTTGTGTAGTGTAGTGGCGACTGGCCGATGCGTGCGATGGCGACCAGCGTGAGCTTCCGTCACAGCAGCCGCCTCTCGATCGGGCTAGGGTTAGGAACAGTGGGGAAACTGGCGGCAGTGAACCTCGTGCTTTGTGTCGTGGCCCCCACCACCCATTTATGGTGCTGCGCGACAGGGGCCCACCAGCCATCTATTGGGTTTGGGCTCCCCGATCGTGAGCGGTCAAGGGGCAGTTGGCCTTTGGGCCAACCGGTGGAGATCAAGGGCGTGTTTGATTTCTTGCACAGGCGGCTTTCGGTCGCCATGGCCAAGTCCTCTTGGGCAACATCACTTGTTTGATTCACATGTATCTAATGACCCCGCATCTGGATTATGGTGACCTTACCCCTCTCCTTTCTCTTTGGCATTTCATAAAATACTTTGCTGGTGTCTTTGCTTGCTAGCCATGGCTACTGCTCCACCTCGCGCCATGGTTGTTGCTGTTGCTCCTCCTCCTCGCGCCTCTCCTGTCCGGTGCTCCCCATCTCCGGCCACCGTGAGTGTAGCGCAGGCGTGAGGGAGCTCCGCCCCCGGCCGCCGCCGCCTCGAGCGTGGGGTCGGTGGAGCTCGCCTCGGCCGCCCGCATGGCGGGCGCGATCGCGGGCGTGGCGGAGCTCCACCCCCGACCGCGCCTCCATGGCGCGGGCTCGGGGGAGCTCGCCCCGGCCACCACCGCCGCGCGTGGGTGCGGGGGAGCTCTGCCCCTGGCCACCGTTGCCGCGAGCACGGGCACCACGGCGATCCTCCTCGACGGGAGCTCCGCGAATCGACCTCGCCGCGAGCTGGTCGGGATCCTCGCCGTGCCGGGCACGATGATGAGGAGGCGTGGAGGCACCATGTTCAAGGAGGGGGTAGGTGAGAGGGGAGGTGGCGCTATCCTCTCATGTGCCTCGCGCGAGCACGGGACGCGCTTGGCTCCAGAAAAACGAAAGCCGAGAGCGTCGGACGGGAGCCAGGAGAGATAAGGTTTTTTGTTCCATCGGAGCCTGGTCGAGGAGCAGTGGAAGGAAATCAAACACGCGCACCTGCACGCGACGGGCCTGGCCGGCGACTTTTGGTCCATATCAAACACGCCCCAAACTAACACAAAGAACGAGACAAACTTATATCATTAGATTGCTCAGCTCCCCCAAAGGAAATTAACACTAGCTGTGTGTGTGCAGCAAAGGATGTTCGAACAAGCATCAATTTTTCCATGTCGATCGATCGTCTAATTGAAAAGGAACACATCATCCCTTTGCCTTTAAATTGTTGCGTGGGGACTGGGGAGTGGAGGGAGAGAGCGGCGGGGAGGCTATAGTATCGTCTATATTCATCTATTCTAAAAACGAGCGAACAAATCGTGCGAAAGCAATATGGATAATTTTATGTCCCAGCAGCGGGTCGGGGCGCGGGGGGATCTAGCCCCCCTACCACCCTGACTCCCATGGTAATCTGTTCAAGTTTTTCATAGAAATTTTGAGGAAGAAGGAGGAAGAGGAAGAGACCCCCTACCACCCAATCATGGATTCGCTACTGTTTGCGTCGTAACATTGTTGCAAATGCCTTGTGGTACGGTGGCCGGCCGGCCTCTTGTGTGTAGTCACACGTTACCCTCCATGCATGTATGTATCTGGAGACCTCGCGCTGAAGCATGTGTCGTAGCACGATATTTCCTTCTCTCTCTGTTTTTTTTTCCGAGAGGAAATACACGATCTTTCTTAGCTAGAAGAAGCTTCCACATTTTCCGTAAAGTATAGTAGCAAATTAATGGATGTAAAGAATGTCTTTGACGGCTAATTAATCCATGTATTGAACTAACCATTTTCCGTAACTTTATTTTATATGTATATCACACACCTTAGCTTGTCCTCAAGTGCACATCAGTAAAGAAGCTTGCAAAATATATGCTACGTAAGCTTCCACATGTCAATATACAGAAACATCTTTGCTCAATCAAGTAAAATTAATCTTGTTATATAAATGCATGGGTACGGTTAACGTGGAAATTAATTTTCTTTCGCAAAAAAATGTGGAAACTAATTTGGTTAATTACTATACCAATTTTATTATTTGGTGTGCACGAAAGATCCACATTAATTATTATTCTCCATCCTTTTTTTTGCAGAAACCTGAGCAAATTAAACCGCCCAAGTAACCAAAGTTACTTGATCATGAACGTCTTTTTGATTTGAATGACGATGCCACGTCCACTTAATGCTTAGCTTAGCTTAGCACAACAGATGTATTTGGAGTTGTCCTATATGCTTAGCTAATTTTGCGCAGCAGTCCATGCATAATATTTCATCATTGTCTAATTAAATTAGAGTTTGTTCTTTTACTTTGCATTTAGGACTTGATCGAGGACTTGCACTATATTGTAAAATGGATTTGAAATTTCTAGCAAGAAATTTAGTCATGCAGCAGTGGAATCGATGTGTTTTTTGCCCGCAGGGGCGTAGCTAGGATTCCAATGCAGGGAGGCAATTAGTAATAGGGGGGTCAAACAATCAATTTGAAGCAAAAAGGCTAATATTTCTGTT